>CM021733.1:47574077-47608666 GCA_011075105.1 Heteronetta atricapilla | reverse complement strand
TTTCCTTTCCTTTCCTTTCCTTTCCTTTCCTTTCCTTTCCTTTCCTTAATAATAAAGCTCTCCACTCCCCCAAACACCGCAAAATTGAACAATAAAAACCCACCAATCTGCAAACCTTTACAGAATCTACATTCACATCCTAGGGCAGAAAACAACCACAGGAAAAGAAGTTTGTAACAGGTTTTTGTTTGTCTTTTGCTTAGCTAGGAACCCTAGCTGTGACAGAAAGAATGACCATCAGACAGCAGTTTCTCTTTTTTGATCTCGACTGTCATTAAGCCTCTTGCCTGAAATAAACATGTACAGATGACGATTGTGAGGTCCTCTTGAAGAAAAAACCAACCTTACCTGAGGGAAAAAAAAGAAAAAGAAAACAACAACTTCAAAATCATCTCCCTTCAAGTGCTTTGTTTTGTCTTTTCCTAAAAATTTGAACAAAATGACTAATACATCAGGAATCTCACTATACAGGTATGCCACATACATGGTGCTTTTCGTATTTTCAGTCTCCAATATATTCCAAAGAAGCACAGACAGAAGTATTTCTGTAGGTTCTTGGATCCTGCAGGCTTCACACGAGCAGGATTTTTGTCTGAATAAACCCTGCAGAAGTATGCCCCTGCTCCTCACCTTGCATGCCCATTTGTTGCTGGCGTGCTCCTGCAGTAACTGCAGGAACACAAAGCAGGCACTGAATGCTTCTGTATTAAATACAGTAAACACCACCCGCCAGCCTTTCAGTTTTAAATGCTTTTCTTTCCCTAATCTTTCCCCTTTCTTTTCCCTTCTTCCTTCTCTCTCTGGCTCTCAAGCAATGACTAGCACTGACAGTTTGAACTGCTCTTGCATCATGCCACAAGCTTACTTCCACAATCTGTCACAGAAATTTATCACCAAAAACTTCCTGCGGTGGCCCAACAGCACAAGGTCACTCATGCACACTCTCTTTGCCTCCTCCACAGTGCAGACAACTAGTGCAAGCCTCCTCTTCATATACCAGTCAGGCTATATGACTAAGCATCAATTATTATAGGTAAAAGAAAGAAAGAAAAAAAAAAATGTCTTGCTCCCAGCCAAGGCTGGTCCAAGAGGGATATAGTTTAGTGGGTGACATTTGAGGTAGGGGGATGGTTGGACCAGATGATCTTGGTCCAACCTTGATCTCTTCCAACCTTAATGATTCTATGATTCTATAAGATTGCTAATGTAAGGAAGACTTCTAATCTTCCCCACCCCATTTCATGAGGTTTTGGAGTTAGAATATCATGACTAAGCTGGTAAATTCACATGCACCCACGTCATGGGGGCTCCTATCTTACAAACCAACTCCTCCACTAACACTTCCCCACAATTAATGCAAAGGAAGGGAGAATAAAAACAAACAAACATGAAATCTCTCACCCCTGGCTGGAAGGGAGTTCCCTTCCAGTAAGTTACAACTACCTCCAGGAGAGTCTGGCTGTAGGGAAAAACCATGCCTTCAAATGCCTAACACCGATTCTTTGTCTACCTGAAAATTTCTAGTTTTTCTACCCTGAAAGAAAAATAAAACAACCCTCCCCCTGCTGCATATAATGGCACCTACCCTTTGTGAGAGTAGAAGCCTTCCTGCCCCCCTTCAGTGCTTGAATATGAACTGCGTCAGTGCCTGCACTGCAAGAGCAAGTAACTCAACAGAGAACATCTCCAAGGCTAACTAGTTACATGAAAAACATTTACCAGAGGAAGGGAAACACACAGTTTTCTGAGACTTGTTACTTTCCAGCTGGATGTTTTGAGAGAATGAGTCACTGAAACAGTTAAGGCTGTTCTTCTGTCCTTGCATGGATTTTGTTAGTAAATTTTTTTAGCTCGCTTAACTACTCTTGATAATACACTGAAACATCTGCTTACCAGATTAACCATAAAATGCCTATTTCAGAATGCGACTGAAAGCACAGTTATGTATTGACTCAAAAAGTACACTAAGTACAAAATAAAGTATGAAAAGTAGGCAATGTATATACCTAACCTACTTTAAAGGGCAACAGAACTATTACTCTTTAAGGCATTAGTCATTTTCTTTAACCTATGCATCATGGCAACACAAACCAAGAAAACCTACAAGCTCAATTCCTTTATTCTTATAGGAAGATGTGATAAATGTGTGGTAAACTCTCCAGTACAAATCAAAAGCAAGAGAAGCAAGGCAAGCCATAACCACCATTCCAAAGACCAGACCAGATAAACGGCTGCGTGATGAATCAGTGCACTCCACGAAGGATGGGGGGAAGCATTTCTAAAAGAAGTAATGCTAAAATAAGGCTAAGCACTACCTAAATACTGTCCATGAATGAATGACTTAGAAGAATGACTTTCTTCCTTGTCAGATTATCAGACTACATTTACTAGGTGCATCTCAAACATTTTCCATGTAACTAATTAAGCCTACAGGTAACTAAGAAAAGAAAGTCTGATACCTTCTCTGGCCTACTCAAAAGCCCTCTGCGTACCACATGATTCACGGACCACAGGTTCAAAACTCTGGACAATGCCTACTATATCAACTGTGAAGCTGCCTAGGAGGTTTCCCAAAAACTCAAGTGCTGACAAGTGCACAGCTCCTGACACAGGCTATCCCAGAGCTTCAGTATGCACCTAGCCTCACTAGCCATTTGGTTCGGTTGTCTACTCCATCCCCTGCAGCAGCTACAAATAATTATGAGGAAAAACTTGAGGACAGGAGCTCTGCTGTAAACTTGTACTGATTAGAAACATGAAACAATTGGAGGTCACAGCTGGAATGTTGTTACTAAATGTCCACAGGAAGAACTCTTAAATAGCTTATTATTACAAAAAGCATATACAGATTTTCTGCCCAGCATTGCCTTCTCTGATCCTCTCAAATGAAGGGGAGGACTTTCATGGAGCCCAGCAGACAAGGAATCAGCTCTACAGCTTCAGGCAGGTTCCCATTGTTTACTCTGCATGAGCTGCACACGCAGGCGCACACAGGAGCAACAATGAGGTGCAATGGAGAAATCTGGTCTGCTCCAAGACAGAGCTCCTGGTCTTCAACAAGCAGGAAAATGTTTAAGTGTTTTAAACAGAAGAGGAAACCAAAATCCACACCCTCCTTGCCTACCCCCTTACCTACCCCCTTAGCCCACCCTCATTACCCTAGACGGTACCTTTGCACTTCTTTTTCCTCCCTCTTAAAGTTGTTATTCTGCAAAAGGGCAGAGAGCAATGGTGGGGAATCACGCACACAAATTTAAAACTACAACAGCAACAAAACCAAACAAACACCACCAACAAAACTTTATTGGCTGCAGGTCTGCTTTTGGAGATTTTTGCCTCAGTCCCCGTGGGAGATCCTGTCAGCAACTCCCTTGAATAACACTTCAAGGACGTGCATGGCTGTGCTTCTAGGGCCAGAAATCACCAACAGAGAGAAATCCAGGAATGATGACTTAATTCCCCACCCATCACAATAAATTGCTGGATGTGCTTTCAAGGCAAGAGATAAACACAGTCCAGCCCTTTCATATGTTCGGCTGAGACCCATTTATTTCAGCATTTGCTTGCAGGAAGTTCTTTTAATACAGTTCCCTTCACCAATCTAATACTCCAACAAAGACCATGTGCTCTCTTTTTTGCCACAAATGTCTGCGCTCAGTGTAATACCTGCTGATCAAAGGAGTTTGTACCAACGAACAGTGAGAGACAACACACTGCTTGGCAAGTCTCCACGGCACCACCGCTTGCTCTGTATGGGCACGAAACCAGGCAGTCGCATCTCTTGCGGATGTGGCTTCTTGTTGCCCATAACACCACTGGCTTTCTTCTATTGTGCACAGAAACACCAGCACAGAGGAACTGCTCAGCAAACTAAAAGAGGTAACAGGGCACTCACTGCCAAGTCACTGTGCAAAGTGAACACCAACAGTCTCATTTCAGCATCTCACTTTAAGCAACTTCCTGTTTGCTTAAACGCACAGAAAGTAATTATTTCTTCACGCTAGGTTTTATTATTTTTAAGCCCATGTATCTTTAAGAAATACTGCCCCACTTTGCTGCTTTCAGTGAACCTTCTCACTGTTACGAATGGTACACTGTGAGCACCGGGTCTGTACTTGCCATCAGTGCTCAGCTCTTCACTGGAATTAGTTACCAGCAGGAGGGAGGTGGCAGCCCGAAACAACACCAAAAAGCTCCCAGCTCCAGCTTTCCAGTGATCCCCAACAACTTATTTGGGAAGAATTCATTGTTATTGCAGAAGAAGATAAATTGAGAAGAGGAAACATACATCTGTCCTGAGTGCACACACTTTTTTTCCCATGTTAGGGGATTTGTATGAGTGACTTAGTGATAACTGTGCCTAAGGTTACGAGAGGTACAAAAACGAATGTGAAGTATGAACTGAAAGCCCGACTCCATGTGTTGATCTTGGCCCACAAATCTCAGCAGAATCTAGGAAGAAGTAAAAAAAAAGCCAGGCAACTCCTTCTTGCTGTTTTTATACCAGTCTCCTGTTTGGGCTCCACAAGAACCTGCCTGTATGAGAGCTAACAGGGACGTCACCCTCAGGGCTTCGCAGAAAGCCACAGCTCCGTGCCTCACCTCTAAATCTATCAGAGAGTAATGTCTACAAGCTCCGGTCAGAATTAAAGCTTCATTGTTTGAGAGTTGTACAGAGGACCACTGCTTCCTCTCAAAGAAAACCTAGCTTGTAATAAGCCAAAAACATTCAAAAGATAGCTGGAAAGGATGCTTATGAAGTTACGATTTCTGTCACCTCCGTAATTCCTGCATGCTCCCAACTAACATCACAGACCTACTGACCATTCCCCTCCCTCCTCTGTCCTGCATCCCCAGCTCTCCCCAGATCCACAGGAACCAACCCTGCCTGCTCCTCACCCTCAGGCCAGTGGGTGAATAAGTAAGTTAACCTTCAGTTAACTGTTCTCAATTTGAACTTAACCAGAAGAATGTGATTTCTCTTTTAAGCTTGAAGAAGGGTTCCTGCATACAAATCCTTCCCAGTTTTCCAGGCATGCCAACTGGTCTAAGAAGAAAAATGACTGCTGACTGCAGATGTTGTATCATTTACGTTATCCACTTTGCTTAATCCCAGCTATGCCAATCAGACAACATGAAGCCAAACAAAAAACAAACAAAATAAAAACCACACAAACACACACAGACACACAAACAAAAAAACGGATACAATGCAGCCTCCAGTTATCCATGAAAAGATGAGATAGAATGTTAAAGCATCTCCAGTCCTGCAGATTGCTCTCCTGGCATCTCTGCAACACAAGCTAATGGTTCCCTTGGAAGGGGGCAAGGCTTCACAATGCAATTGTTAAATCCCCGAGGACCTGCTTTGACCACCAGGCCATCTGACAAGTTCAGCAGGCTTTACCAGAGCTCTTGTTTGTGGCCACACTAAAGCCAGACTTCTCACGCAGGTTTTTACTGTAATGTGCTCCTGAAAGAAACAATTATTCTCTGGGCAATGCTATCAAGAGAACTGATGCTTCGTAACTAGTGCCAAGTTGCAAAATCTGTCCTGCCCCACCTCTACTTCAGCTCCCATAGCTCAGGTGCTCCCTCAGCCCTGTGAGGGAGCGGCACACATGATGCGAAACAAGGAAGGTACATAAGGTGTATCGGGAAGTTTTGCCCTGTCTTTACTAAAAGGAAACGGCTTATCAATGAGCAGCACCAGAGGTCAGATTTCACTGATTATTAGGTTATGCATTTTCTTATCGGTATCTGACGTATACAAAGCAAGAAATACAGCATGTTCATCTGTGCAAACACTGACACGGAGAAGACTTGAGTGCTGAGAGAGGAAACATGAGAAGAGCGGATGAGAAACAACCCAGAAATTGTTAAATGTTTTGCAATGATCAGTAATACAGCATTTGATAGCCCTTGTCAGTTAGGCTTACACCACAACAACCACTTGCTAAAAAGATAAGCAGACAACACTCACTCTCACACACAGATCCACCCTGGGACAAAGCAAAACATCACCCAACCCCTCAGGTATCCCTCTCCTTGCACGCCGTGACTGTGTATGGCCCTGCCTTGTGCCCTATCCAGGAGGCTGCATGCAAGCACTATCCCACTGAAAGCTCTTGCAACAATGATGCCTTGGATGAGCAGTACCTAAGAGGTTACTGCCATTCTGATCTTGCTGGTTTGGTTGGCATATTACTGTCTCAGTCACAAAACAGAAGCTTAAAAGAGAGCAGTAATTTATAATAATAAGGAAGTGCCATCTTAAATCGATACATTCAAAAATTAAATCCAAGAAGTATACAGTGGTTACAAACCTGCTCCCAAACTTCTATAAAACACCAAATGCATGGACAAGTACTTGCCATCAGACATTTGAATCTTTAATGTTTCTTTTTGAGCTTTTTCTTGAGACCAGAGGGCTAGGTGCTACTTGATTTGAACAAAAGTCAAAAATCTGCCATAATTTAATCTATCAGAAAAAACATCACCTATTTACAGGGCTTACAACATGTACAAACAGAGGAAAGGAAAGCATGAAACATTAAAAAACAAAAGAAAACAAAAACAAACAACCCCCCCCTGCCCCCCGAAAACTGAAGACTAGTAAACAGCTGTAAAGGAGACCTGCACTAAAAACTGCAACTGTGTGCTGTCTTTTGGTCAATCCGGAAAAGAAGGATCTCCTTCTTTTCTCACTTCTGCAGATTAACATATTCAATGCAAATTAATAATTTTTGTGGGTGATACAAAGTCAGAACACACTTTACGGATCAGATGACCTTGAGAGGTAAGGTAACAGAAATTAAATTAATTCTGGTAGGACAAGCCCTGCAGAACCAATAAAATAGAGCCTCATAATTTAGAAATGACAGAGGAGAGAAGTATCTGGGAACATTAGCTTGCCAGTTAATGTTTCTGGTCTACTTGTATTATACAGCTCTACGAAGGAAAAGGATGACATTAGGATGCTCTTTTTCCTGAAAAGAAAGGGAATAGCCCAATGCAGTACTGAGACAATCTCTGGGCCAGCACATCAGTACCAGACATCCAGGAAAGAACAGCTGAAACAAAGCAGATGCAGACCAGGGCTATCAGGATGACCAGAAACCAGAAAAGCTTGGCTCACTCAAGCAATCAAAGAAAGAAGAAAAAAAAATCCCACACAAGGATGGCATTGGGGTACCACTCCCCCTAAATATGGCTTAAGGCTGTGGCAGATTAGGAGAGACACAGGAACAACTGTGTAAAATGACCAAAAACTTGAGCATCTGTATATTGTCAAACTTCTAATTCCTTTAACAGATGACAGCTTTAGAAACTGAGTAAGAGTCATCTTAAAATGAGTGCATTATACTGATGCTAGAAAAAATACAAAATTATTTCAAAGATACAGGAACTCTCTTCTAGTCCTATTTCCTGCCACTAGGAAAAAAAAAAAAAATAGTAAAGTAGCCTGGCCCAAAGGTGTTCTCAGCTGAAAATCAACTCTCAGGGGACAGAATCTCAAAATCTGAGCACGCACGAAAGCAAACATGAACCGAGTTAATAGATGTGTTGGTCTTCCCTTGTATTTATTCAATCACAGTTGAATTCTTTGACATAATGAATCATTAGCACTTCCCTAATTATAGGGCTACTGGCAGTATCCATGCTTAGGACTCAGACAGCTCCCACGCTTGTGACTTTTTGTCTTTGCTACATGCATTGCTTGCATGTACTAACTAGATCACCTAAAGATTAAACAAGTTATTTGACTCTAGTGAATTGTTCACATTTAATGCAAATACTAAGGAAAAAAAGCTATTCTCACCCAATGTCTCTCCTTCTCGCATCTTATTCTTACAGAAGTCTTCATTTCTAAGTGGACCATGTTTATCCTCTCCAAGTTTCAAATCAAACAAAAATTTGGACTTTGGAAAGAAAGCAGTTCAGAACAAAATGGCACATCAAGAGATAAAATCCCATTGTTTTCATTGCTCTACATCCATGTCTTCCACATGTTCAACCTTCACTTTCAGTTACTGATTAAAAGGGATGGAACTGGCCTCAGAGAGCAATCTGACTGATCATTTTAAAAGAGAATACCAGTTACCATAGGAAGTAGCAGGCATTGGGGAAAAAGGGTGAATTTGATGAAGAAACTGAGCAAAAGGTAATTTAAAACCAAGAAAACATCTGTAGTGCTTTTAAGTAAACCCTCTTTTTACTAAGAGCTACCTGTGAGTAGTGGTGTTACCCAGGGGTCAGTGCTGGGTCTGGTCTTGTTCAACATCTTCATCCACGACCTTGATGACGGAATAGTGTCTGCCCTCAGCAAGTACGCTGATGACACAAAGCTGGGAGTAGTGGCTGACATGCCAGAAGGCTGTGCTGCCATTCAGTGAGACCTGGACCAGCTGGAGAGATGGGCAGGAAAAAACCAAATGCGGTTTAATAAGAGCAAGTGTAGAGTCCTGCACCTGGGAAGGAACAACCAAAGTATCAGTACAGGCTGGGGGACAATCTGCTGGAGAGGAGCTCTGAGGAGAAGGACCTGGGGGTCCTGGTGGACGACAGGTTGACCATGAGCCAGCAGTGTGCCCTCGTGGCCAAGAGGGCCAATGGGATCCTAGCGTGCATTAAAAGGAGCATGGCCAGCAGGTCAAGGGAGGTGATCCTCCCCCTCTACTCTGCCTTGGTCAGGCCTCACCTGGAGTGCTGTGTCCAGTTCTGGGCTCCGCAGTACAAAAAGGACAGGGATCTCCTGGAAAGAGTCCAGCGGAGGGCCACAAAGATGATAGGGGCCTGGAGCATCTTCCCTATGAGGACAGGCTGAGAGACCTGGGTCTGTTCAGCCTTCAGAAGAGGAGACTGAGGGGGGATCTCATCAATGTCTATAAATATGTGAGGGGTGGGAGACAGAAGGATGTGGCCAACCTCTTCTCAGTGGTTTGTGGGGATAGTACAAGGGGCAATGGCTGCAAGATAGAGCACAGGAAGTTCCGCACCGACATGTGAAAGAACTTCTTCACGGTGAGGGTGACGGAGCAATGGAACAGGCTGCCCAGGGAGGTTGTGGAGTCTCCTTCTCTGGAGATATTCAAGGCCTGTCTGGACACCTACCTGGGCAGCCTGCTCTGAGGATCCTGCTTTGCAGGGGGGTTGGACCCGATGATCTTTCGAGGTCCCTTCCAACCCCTACAAGTCTGTGATTTCATAGCGATGTAAAGACAAAAAGAAGGAATTAGAGTCACAACAGAACAAGAAAACTGAGGTAATGGCAGCGAAGATTTCTGTATGTTTCCAATAATATTACCATTTGCCTTTTATTTCAGATAACCAGTGCACTCTTAAGAAACATCCATGTATTGCCAGAAATAGTATTATATGAAGAACTTACTTTCAGGAGCTAAGGCAGATACCTTCTACTTAGCCTTCCTATGCACGGCATAGGACAACTCTCTGAATTTCAGGACTGGAAACAAAGATCTAACTTGGTGCCTTTCTTATACCATCACATTTAATTTAGTATCCAGTTAATGGTGAATGGCCACCCAACCTCTCTCACTTTGAGAACACAGTTCAGAACAAAGCCATTACTCATTTTTCTCTTGCATTCCCTGATTTCCTCGTCTCTGCCTGTAATCTTACAGCATCTCACCACGTGAGGTCTTGAGAGACAAGAACAATGTCCTGGTGCTTATTTTAGCTTCTGAATCCCTAACAGTGACCTTCACCAAGCGTTCTTTAAAGGGACGTTAAGGTCAGAAGCTACAAGTCAAACAAATGGCTTTCATGAATTAAAAATAAAGTACGACAGATCGAATATACCCATCAAGTACTTGTGAAGCTGTGATACTTGTACTGGGTGTAGTGCATAACTCCTCAAACTGAAGTTATCCAAATAGGTAAATATACAAAAAAGCACTTTAAGAAACAAAGAATGCAACACACATAGGAAATACTATATTCAGTTAAGTCAGACATACACCTGAAGAACACAGTGATATCACATCACAGGTAAGGAACAAAAGATCTGTGTCTCTCAAATCACATTGAGTTTAATTGTGCTTGCATTAACATTTCCTCAACATTTAAGTGCAGTAAGAAAGTCAGAAAAAGAATCCCCAAGCATCCTGACCTGCTCAGGAAACTGGCAGCTCGTTTACTCCAGCAGGAGGGGACGTGAAGTTTTCACCAGCTTGTCTAACCTCTTACAGCTCTGACTAAAAGGGTGCCTGCAAAAGGAGTACTACTGGCTTTGTGCTCTGTAGTCTCACTAGTAAAGGAAAACACTTGCAGAAATGGTGCACAGCTCCTTGCTTGTGCATAACTAACATCTTATTTTGAGAATTATTTGCACGGAATAATATTCCTTGCAAACACAGGTTTAGCTGATGTGGTACACAGCAGCACTGCATAACCAACAGACTCAGAGTTTACGCTCTTCTATTCTGTTTCTAAAAAAGACAGGCTTTGCCAGTTACAGAAGGCAGGCTGTCCCTCTCCGGTAACCAAGGCATTTTCCTATTCAGTGCTTTGCAAATTAGGAGGGGCAGCAGCCAGACATACCATTTCAAGTAGGTACAGGAGGAAGAGCTATCACTCCTTTCAAAAGGCAGAATCTGAGTGTCACAGAAATACTAAAATTAAGACCCACCACGCAAATATGGTGAGTGCGTGCTGGGAGCGGAGGGGTATCACAAAATCAGATGTGTATGTCCTTTTGGTATTCCGCTCCTAAACTTTATCTCAAGTATTTCTAGCACGACAGAACCAAAGAAACAACAGAAAACACTTTATGGTTTAAGCAGGGTAAACAAAATTACACAAAATGTATTAGGTACCAGAACAAAAATAAAAAATAAAATAAAAATTAAAGAAAACTCCCATGCCAAACTGATCAAAGCAGTAGAGAAATCCCAGAATGAGGCTGCCTATGGGAAGAGTCAGTGACTTCCTTGAATGTATCCAATGAGTTCCTGTTCTCAACAATCGTTACCACCTTTGTTGCCCCAATTTTCTCAAAATTAAAGATATTCACAGGACCCACGTGACTCATTGACCTCAACGTTTAATGCAGCGCTTACCAGCTTGGAAGGTGATGAGACAATGTTGTCCTCTTCCTGCTGTCTAAGCCATACATGCTACTGCATTACAAGCGATTGAAATGCCCTTCTTTAACTCACGCAAGCTGACATTTCTCTTTGCATTAGGAAGATTTACAGCTTTTTAAGACAAAAAGTTCTTGATGATCATCTGGACTTCTCACAGGAGTTCAGCCACTTGAAACTAAGAGCCGCAGTAATAGCCCCAGCTCTGGTTGCTGCTTCACAGCCACCAAGGGCAGGCTGCAGAGTTGTTAGGGTGCCAGCTGGCACTGTGCCTGAGGTCTCTGGGGTTCCATGCAGGCCATTTAGATCTTCTCTAAAGTCTTGCCTACAAAGCTGGAAAGCCAAAAAGCAGTGCAAATACGCACGATATAGCATCTGAATTTACTGATCTTATTTGAAGGCTTAGGCAAGAACACCCTATGTAACCTTCACCACTGCTGCATTGTCTTTGCAACAGCTTGTGCCACAACAGAACTAAGGAGAGAAGTTCCTAGAGGTATTCCAGTCCTCCTTCATTATGGGCCTGTTATTTGAAAACTAATTTTAACCAGTTCAGATCCTTCTCCAACTGGAGTTGCCAATTAGGCTGACAGCAGCGGAAGAAACGTCAGCAAGTTCATTTGAAGGACAGAAATCACTCATGACTTGGGATGCTGTGTGCACCATTTCTTACAGTTTCTTTCTATTGCTTACAATTTCTTTCTGACTGCTAGGGGTGTAACTGTAAAGCTTGTGAGAAAACAGCAAAGCAGCAGCAGATGACAACACTCCAGTCAGATGGCATGCAAAGGCTCCTCCAGTAGCCTGGTTTTGTGGAATGAGGCTTGCCTGCAGGTTTCCACAAATGAGAACTCATCCCAGAATCCTCCAAACCCAGATGTTGCAGCACATCAAATCACTCCTTGCTTTGGCACATAAATAGGCCAAACAAACAGATCAAAGTTCTTAAAGAAAGACTGCTTTTATGAACTTTGAACAAGAGGCACATCGTCTTGCAGAGGAAGATGCACAGGAGAGAGTGGAGCTATTTCTATGGAGAGTCCAAGTCAAGGGGCCAGCCTCAGACCTGAAGAGAAAGTCTCTCTATGCTCTTATCCAATCAAATAGCCAAATAAAGTTTTGAATCTTGTTTTAGATTATTTTTTTCTTTGCTGTTTTAGGACACGCTTGAACTTTCAAACCAGAGCAGGCTATTTATAAAAACAGCCCACACAACTCCACCAGGAACACAGACAGGAAGCAGGGCTTCATCACCTAACATCCCTGGGGGTGGGCAGAGAGGGGCCCTAGGCTGCCCACCGAGCCCACAGACCATGGCTCACCTTCAGACCTTGAGAGCAAAGGCAGGGCACGCAGCGTATAGAAACACTTCCCAGGGAAGCATGCAAGACGGTGCTCTTCTATGGAGCCCGGGGCACACATGGGCTAAAAGCAGGGCTCACTGATAGCTGCCCAAAGGCACGCTCTACCCAGAGGAAGCCTGTGAGTGGTGAAGAGTAATATGCTAAAAGGAACACTTCACAAATGCACAGTTTGGAATATTAAAGTACAGACCTAACCACCACTCTAAAATTATAACAACCCCCACCCTCCTTCCAACATGCTTATAATTTACCAATCTAACTTCAAGATAAAAATCACAGAGTAGGAGACAGGATGATGTATTTTGTAGTTAAAAATCAAAAGAACAGAAACAATCCAACCCTACCCCTCAGCTGGTTCTGTAAATTATAAACAATGAATGCAACTGTAACCTGAAATGTGATTTTTGCATTGGTCTTAATTAAACAGAAGTTCCTGAAGACTGATGGTACATAATTTTTCCCCACTTTTTTTTTTTTTTTAATATATATAAATATACACTGACATTTACGTAAGTTGGCCAGATCCTCAACTGGTATAAAAATAATCTTCGACTCCAGTGCAGTCACTGTTACAGCACACTGAGTAACGCAAGATGAGGAACAGACTCTTCACACCCATTACAAAGCTTTATCTGTGGTTCGATCTTCCTGGCAATTTAACTTCAATGCTTGGCTAGTCACAGAATTAAAACATGCACATACACATGCATGAATTGGCTAGCATAATAAGTGAAAAATATGCTGTATTACTGAAACATGATGGCTGAAATTTTGGCAGCAGGCACCACACAGCTACAGTTCTGGTGCTTTCTGTGCCTCTGCTCCCTGAATGCGATCCGTTTCATGCTCTTACAGAATGAAGACAAGTGCTGTAATGATAAAAAGTGTGAAACACTTTTTGATGGAGTGTCATCAATGTTTTCCCAGATGAAACATACCAAACTAGATAAACCACTGCCAATTTAGTATGGCCAAGCCTGCGTTCCTGTAACACAGCCAAGCTATAATTGCTTTGGGAACCCAAATCAGTATCAGATTCAACGCAAGATCTTAAATGCACAAGTTTTCAAAGTATCCTGAAAGTTGTAGAGTATTTCGGATACTCACAGGGTATTACTACCTATGACAAGAACTGCGAACTTGTGATTAAAACAGAACTGAACCTTTGTACCTCAAGGCGTGCCTCTGGTATTTGAGCCAGCAGCTCAGATCCGGCCAGAAGCCAGGCCTGGCACTGAACGCTTGAGCTCCTCTGTGCCAGCAAACCGCCTCGCTGCCAGCTTCCCCTGGCTCCCACTCCCACATTGCCCTCCTGCTCAAAACAGACACCGATCATTCGGGTCTGACCAAATGGATTCTCCCTCTTTCTAACCTAAGGCCGACTTCTTCAAGTAAGGAAGTAATTTTAAGTCTGCATATGTGCTCATGAAACAGGGGGGTTTGACTGATGCTGCCTTCTCTAGTACAACGCTGAGCTAGAGTGATGGAGGAACACAGAAACAGGTTTTGTTCACTTCCTTAGCCACTGTTCCTTTTAAGCCATCTCCATGTTGAAAGCTCGAAGCAACCCTCCCATAAGAAAAAAACAGCTGCACGCTTCAAACATTTCATTTCACAGCTTTTTTCTGTCTTTTATCCCTACACAAGCTGCCTACAAAACAG
Source organism: Heteronetta atricapilla (assembly GCA_011075105.1). Classification (NCBI taxonomy): domain Eukaryota; kingdom Metazoa; phylum Chordata; class Aves; order Anseriformes; family Anatidae; genus Heteronetta; species Heteronetta atricapilla. The sequence goes on along the minus strand of CM021733.1, from coordinate 47,594,535 downwards.
CTTCTTCTCTCCAAGTTACAGTGCGTGTGGAACAACGCCAGCCTCGCAAGCACAACGGCTTTAACACTTACACAGATCTGCTGCAGTCACCGCTTTGAAATGCTCTTTTCAAAACCTTTGGGGAAATTAATTATTTAACAGCCACATGTCAGAGAGATTTATCTCCCGTCTGAGGGCTCCTCTTACCCTTCTTCCCCAAGGAATTGAGCAGTGCTCCTTCGATGCCAGAAAGCAGCGGCTCCTGGTGGCAGCAGGACCGGGCGGTGCGGACACCAGCCCCACGGGCAGCTCCTCCTGCCCGACTGAGCGCCAGAGGCCAGCACACGGTTCCCTGCTGCAGGCCTAAAGAGGTGCCAAAGGGAGAGGCAGGGATGACCTTCCAGTTGCAATGCTGTAATTCAGCAGAAGTGCCCAAGACAAGTTGATCCCATGGTTTTTTCTACTTTTATTTTTCAGATCTCAGGAAAGCCATTTTACAACAATAGCACCCATCTGCAACAGACACTGCCCGTGTGTGAGAGCACGCGACCTTTCTACCTCTTTTTTGGTCTTCTCTGTTTAAAAATGGGATTATGACTACAGGACTTTCCTGTAACACCAAGTCAATGACATAAAATAGAAAAAGAGCACAGGCCCCAGCATCCTGACTTACTCTTGGTACAAAGGCCATGAACATCATCATCATTCCCCCAATCTGGGTCAAAGTACTCAACAGTATTTCAACCTTCTCATATTGCTCACAGGAACAACCTTTGAAAAACAGCCCTGACGACTGTTACAGCACTCCAATATCCTATGTAACACAAGAGGAACCTAGCACACCACTGCTCTTAACAGAAGTCCAATTTCTAGCTTTCCAACAAAGACAAAGAACTTTTCAAGGACTTCTTTACGTGGCCCATACACCAAGTAGCACCAAATGTCAGACCCTGTCCTCCCCACCAACTCTGTCACAAGTCCTATGTTACTCACATAGCTTGGGACGCTCCCAGGACATCGCTCACCCTCCTGCTCACCTGCACTTGTGTAACGGGCTGTTTTCCACATGAAGAAACCTATCATTTGTTTTCATAATAAAGTCCAGACCTCAAGGACTCAGGGATCTGTCACCGCAGCCTTTTCGAGTTCTCATCTGAGAACTGCATGCACCTACTGGGAAAACTATTGCCATACAACTACGGAAATTTAAATTACCTTCCAAGAAACACTTAATTTTAGGCATGAATTAACACAGATTCCAGCACTTAGTCAGAACCTGCGAAGACACAAGAAGGACAAACTCCATGGAAAGCTTGAATTCAACCAGAAATTTTCTTAATTTTTAGCATTTAGTAAAATACTGAAAATGTTGCGCAGGATGGCATCCAGGCGAATTTTGAGTATCTCCAGAGAAGGAGTCTCCACAACCTCTCTAAGCAGCCTCTTTCAGTGCTCCGTCACCCTCACAGTAAAGAAGTGTTCCCTCGTATTCAGCTGGAACCTCCTGTGCTTCAGCTTGTGCCTGCTGCCTCTTGCCCTGTCGCTGGGCACAACTGAAAAGACACTGGCTCCATCCTCTCAATACCCTCCCCTCAGATACTTATACACACTGATGAAGTCCCCCCTCAGTCTTCTCTTTTCCAGGCTAACCAGGCCCAGTTCTCTCAGCCTGTCCTCGTACGACAGGTGAAATAATAATAAACTCTAATTGACATATTTTGGTGGGTAGGAAAACATTTTGATAAAAATTCAACTCAGAAATTCAGTTGGCGTTCAATTTCTGAAAACATAACCCAATCCAAGAAGTGAAAAGAACTTTTCTGAATACTGCAATGTTAACATCTCCTTCTCCATATTCTGCTTTTGCATAACGAATACCATTATAAAAGGCAAGGTCAGACAGAAGCCACAGAAAAACGGCTCAAGTCTGAAGGAAGTAAGAGATTCTTTATAGCCAGCTTGCCAATACGGAGTCTTCAGCAAACTACGGAGTATTATCACATTGCACATCTTTGGATAAGACCTCATACGAGCTAGGGAAAATGCCTGGAAAATGTCAGAGAATGCTACAAGCTTGTTTGCTTTAAGAAAAAAAAAAATCCAATAAAAGACTCTCCACAGCATTTGAGGGTGGTACAGGCAAGCAGCTACATCACAGCAGCAAAAGCTCTATTAACAAGAGCCACTGTCAAAAGCCTCACTGCTGCAGATCTCCCACGCCTTCCCAGAAGCAAGGATAAGCTTCTTAGAAGTGACACCCAGAAATTAAGTCTGCACAATCACTCTATTTCCTTAACTAACACAGGCAGCAGATACATTCATTCATCAAAATCTTTCATTAGCAGTACATATTATTAATTCCTGGATTTTTGCTTTTAACTACAGAGCTACATAAGTTCCAATGAGCAGTGAGAAAAGTATGTACAAAAACCACGTGTATTGGGAAGTTCACTTGTGTTTTAACCTTCAATGCAAACTCCACACTCATAGATGCAATATACTGGAGATTCAATTTAGAAACACAGCTAAGTGAACTGAAGAATAATCAGACTGAAGAGCACTTCCCTCTTCAGCACCATGAGATAAAGGAAATGTTAATTACTGAGGCCCTAATGCAATTTGTTTGAGAATAGAAAGAGCACACAAATGAAAAAATACTAATAGGAGTGGGCTAACAGAAGAGCAAAAACATCTACCCACAAACAATTGCACCGTAGTCTCTTAAATCTCCGTCTCTGTAGCTCTTCATTTTGTTTTGAAATTTATTTCAGCAAGGATCAAAATGGGTCTGCCCAAAGGGTAACTGCCTCACCAAACCCAAGCAGATGACAGAACTGTTTTGCACACATTTCCATTTGGTTTCTAATACAGCAGTCAAGGATCCCTAATTTTAAATACTGTGTTGGATATTCAGAAACGTACATTCAGTTTGCCCAACAAGACCTTGCCCAACAGACCCTGCAAAGAGAGAAAAAAAACAACACAATACTCACAATGTTTGCAAACAAGTCACAAGAAACAACCACCTAGCCATAGAGCAGGACCATGTGTACTCAGAAGCTCTTTCAACTCAAGGGTCACACCGAAAGACCTCAAAGTAACAGCTGAAAGGAAATATTGCTTCCTTTGAAAAACTCCTGCAAAAGTTTGTAAGACATCAGATACTTTCACTGGACCAGCTGCTGAAATCCTTGCTGTAGAAAGAGCCCTACAACCTACTCCACAACAGCATGTAGCTATGGGACTTTCATGCTTCCAGCAGCGCACACTGGAAAGGGAGCAGGGCAGTAGGAGATGCAGCCAACCGACAGCAAACTCTGGAATGAGACAAAACAAGCTGCACCTCACCTAGATGTTAACACCAGAAGATGTGTTCCCTGACCTGACAGAATTCAAAATTCCTCCAGGAGTACTGCCCATGAAAACAGTGCTCTTTCCCAGACAGGGCTGCATTCACTGCTAGCTTGGTATTTGCTTGTAACTGCTGATGGTGATCCATGCGCTATTCTCCACAACTTTGCGGGAAGGATCAAGTGGCTCCCTCTCCTTCAGATTTAGTCCCATTCTATCAATCAAAATCATCCCTAGAGCTAAGATGAAGTTTCTACAAATATGCCAGGTCTCTAAGAAGAATCTGGACCTCTAGCAGTAATATTCCCCCTTAATAAGGCAACAACTACAGCAAACTTGTAAACATTAACGTCTCATATTCTGTGCTATGACTTGGCACAGAAAATTTACGTTACTGAATTTTATCATAACACACTTTATACAGAAACTCCAGATTTCCCCCAGTTCAGGAATCTAGGAAGCTTGTTGCCCAGATCTAATGCTTAAAAAGGTGCAAGGAACTTTTTCATGTGAGATGTCAGACACCAAACAGAATGTGCTTCACCTTCTTCTGCTTCCCTGGTATCCCCTCTCTCCATTTGCCATCATCCTTTTTCACATCAGGAATCTGATACAAACAGAAAAAATATATAAAAATAAAGAGGGCAAATGAAGACAAGCCACCTCTACAAAGGCTCCAGCAACAGCAAAATATTATCAGCGACAGGAAGATGCTCTTTTCATTAAAGATCAGACTAAGTGCCTCCCCTAGCTCTTCACCAGCCTTTGACAGACAGCATCAGTATAAAAAGTTCTTTTATATCCATTTTCCTAGAAAGTAGTTCCTAAACCAGCAGCTGATCATAACAGCCCACATCCCTTCTAGGCTGAATTAGGAACTCTGCTAAAGGCCACATGCCAGTGACACTGAATTGCACCTTCACGAAACAGAACAGCACTACACCCACAGAGAGCACCTGCAATCTGTGTACAGTTTTGGCTTCCACTAACTTCACTGTCAATACCTGAACCACTAGGTAAACTTAATAATAATGCATGCAAGTGGCATCAAATAGGAGGGACTGAAATGTTATTGCTTGATACTGTCAATGTTAGTAGGGAAAATAAGGAGGCATTTGTCATGCACTGCAGAGGACTTACTCATAGCAACGAATGTAATTCTGTTAACACAACTGGATACAACAGAGTTTAAGCTGTCATGGATGCAGAAAACAAATGTGTTATCTTACTCTCCCAACAAGATACTGGAGAACCTGTTACATTGACTGGCTCCTTCAGTCTTTCCAAATTAGGGTAAAGAAGTACAAGGTTTGGTCTCAGTGGTGAGCTGTACAAACAACCAGCAGCATCACTGCAAATACGTAACAGGTACAAAAGAGCATTAGAAAGCAGGCTGGAAGGTGTTGAGGAACGACACCATAGGGTAGGTGATTTCTACTCTAGCAAGACATCTACATTGTCAAGGCAAAGGAAACATACTTTTTCAGGTCAAAACTCATTTCAGTGTGGAAGAGATCTACCTGAACCTTTTGGAAAGCTTCAAAAGGGAAATGAACCATAAAACCAAATACAATATACTAGGAGGAAACTGTGTACACTCACATCTGGTCATGTACATGTAAGCTTGAGGGACAATAACACAGACAACTAACTCTCTAGAAGACAGCAGAATACTGGGTCATATGCCATAATACACTGAGAAAGTATTCAGCAATAACAACAAAACATTTCAAAATCACATCCACTAACAAAAACAGTGTGATCTCCCCACCACCCCTAAAATAGATCCTTACTGAGTTAATAGCATTATACAGCTTATCATCTAAAGAAACAAGAAGTTTATTTCAGTATTATAGTGTACATGCTTAAGTCTACTTTTTTTTTTTCTTTTTTCTTCCCCTCTTAGGAAAAGACTCAGACCCCAGAATGAAGCAAGAGCAGTAAAGCACACCGATACAGGCCGCAGTGTACTTCACAGCTTGAAACATTTAGCCTCCAACATCATTTTGTAAACAAATACTGATGGTTTTTGAGAAGTATGATCCCAAGAACTCTTTGCCTGACTTCGAACTAATAGCATTGGACAAAAGAAAAAAAATAAAAATAAAAAAGCATCTGAAGTTATAAAGTTCAGATATACTGACTGTTTAAAAGTGGAGCATAGATAGATTTGCCTCACATTAACTTTTTTTTTTTTTAAAAAAAAAAAAGCGCTAGAAGGCAATCTGGCTGTAGAAATGTACAATATATTGCTACAGTGTTCATAACTCGTCATACATTATTTTACATCAGAGGCATATCTCCCGCTACCCCCTACTTTGATGGCTTCAGTAAATCTGATACTACTTTTTCATATTCCGTTGTCCTTGCTAGCATCAAAAGGTAAGATCACTCCTGTCACCTTGCTCATTTGTCACTTTATCTTTTTTACAATGCACTGCTAAATATGTTACTCCTTTACCTATAGGGAAGGAAAGACAAAGCAGGTTAGAAAATTAAATGTTACCATCTGATCACAAACGTACACTCTTCTCTGCTCCAAGCATATTTTACATGATACAAAGTCTATAACACAACATACCGCTATGAATTTAATTTCTGAAAGCAAAAGAATCCAAAAGTTTCAATGATATTCATCATTCTAACAAAAGCCGGTTTTAGAGAAAGCTAATCATCTACATTATTATACACAGCTCAGTGATCAACACAGGTAATTGGAACTTAAAAGCACGAACCTCCCCATCCCCAATCTGACACGTAACCCCCTACTTTAGATTGGCAGGGAACGTGGGAGGAGACCTCAAACTCCATTACAGAAAACAGGCAGGACTACAGTTTGTATAAAGACACCTAAGGTAGCCCAAGAGCCGAGAACAAGACTGCCACAGCAGCATGGAGCTCTATGGGGCTGTAACAAACACCGTACTGGTGGTATGTGGGCAACCTGCCTACTCGGATCTCTGTGCTGCTGGGGTTATCCTGCATTCCTTAGCAGAAGTCATCTAGATTAAAACTAATGTGGTGTCCTGGCTTCAGCTAGGATAGAGTTAATTTTCCTCCTAGTAGCTGGTATAGTGCTGTGTTTTGGGTTTGTGATAAGAATAATGCAGATAACATGTTGATGTTTTAGCTGTTACAGAGCAGTGCTTACACCAAGCCAAGGACTTTTCAGCTTCTTGTGCTGCCCAGCCAGCAAGGAAGCTGGGGGTACACCAGGAGCTGGGAGGGGACGTGGCCAGGACATCTGGCCCGGGCCAGCCAGAGGGATGTCCCATGCCATGTGATGCCATGCTGACCAGTTAATACGGGAGGGCTGGCTGGGGTGGGGGGGACCTCTACTTGGGGACAGGCTGGGCATTGGTCAGCAAGTGGTCAGTAATTGCGTTGTGCATCACTTGTTTTGTACTTACTATTATTTCTCTCCTTTCTCCATCCTATTAAGTTGTTTTTATCTCAACCCACAAGCTTTTACCTTTTTTTCCTGATTCTCTCCCCCATCCCACTGCTGGAGGGGGGCGAGCGAAGAGCTGTGTGGTGCAGAGCTGCCTGCCGGGTTAAACAACAACACATGGGCATCTCCTGTAGCTTCCTGTAGTCATCCATCCCCATGGTGGGGCTTGAGTGAAAGTAGGAAAGGCTAAGGTGATGGTCCAGCTATCAGAAGCTTCCAGGAAACATTTTCTCTTTCCGTGACTACTGAATCTGGCCTCTAGTGTTTGTTCTAACCTTTGCTTAGTCTTTACAAGTGGCTTCATATGGATGTGTTGTGTGGAACCAAACTAAGAAAGACTTATATGGACAAGTAACAGCACTTGAGAAAAAGTCATTTCTTACACATTACTGGAAACAGCCCTAAAAACAGGCTAAGAATGCAGTCCCAAGTGCCCTACGAAAGCTCTTTGTTACATCTATGTTGACAAGCATAATTCAGTTTGTATTATAAATAAAACACTACAGAATTATATGAAGGACACTGTGGCATACTTTGAACAACACCAGACTGCTTCTTCTGCACTGCAAGATGACAGTAGAGGGAACTGCACAAAGAAGAAAGCTGTCCCTTTCAAGGGCCCTTGTTTCCCATCCCTTCCTGCTTACTCAACTGTACCAGAGAATTCTCCTCTCTGCCTCAGCATCACCTTGGTACAAACAGCAAGCAAAATGGTCAAGGGCTCCTCTGAACAAGTGGGCACTGGGACTACAGGCAATCAAACAAAATCTTGGGGATTAAACATGATACTATCACCCATCCTTATTTGGACACCTATCATTGTACATGGAAAGAATTAGCTTTACTGTCTCATAACAGTCAGCTAAGACGAATGTAAAGCAGTTCTCAGTTTCATCTGATTTTGTTTCTAGAAAGCTCAGTCATAAGAAGAATCAGTTTCTGCTTTGTTTTCTCTGCAATCAGTGAGCAGGCATCAGGGGTGCCTGTTTCCATGCAAAGAAGGGCCTTCCCCTCAGAGGGAGTTACAAACTGCAGCCTACAAAGTGTAACTTTACCCAAAGGTATAATAATACCCCTTTTCATAGCACAAGAATAGCTATTAGTACTACGATAATTAATTTATAAAGGCAAATGAGAAACTAAGACAATTGCTTTTAAAACCCTTTTGCATCCTTCCAGACAATCATACTCTTGTTGGCAGCTCTTCCATTTATGCAGCACAAAGTTTGCCTTGTGATGAGAGGCAGCGGCAGGCCGCTCTGCCAGGCATCCTGGAGCACCAGCTGGTTCTCAACAGAAGGGAAAGCTGAAGTTTCCATCAGCACAGGGGCAGCAAGAGGACATGCTACCAACCACTGCTTTGCTCATAGACAAACATCTACCCAAGTAAATATACCCAGCACCATTTAAGAAGACAAGAGGATTCTTTTGGAATGGCTACAACTAACCATTACCCTACAGATACTTGGCAAAGGGGTTAATGCGATCAAACAGGGAGAGTTTATTCACAATAAACACGGAAAGTATGTTGGAGATATAAAAACAATCCAAATTACAATTTGATGACAGGCCAACACACCCTTTGGAGGGCAGGAGACTCAAGATGAACAAGGTTTCCAATCAACAATGAAGAACATTGCTCCAGCTCAAATTTCATAAAAAAGCCATGCCAAACCCATGCCAATTTATTAGAATGAGTATTCTTTTTCTCTTGCAACACTACATCAGAAGTTCTCCCTAACTCTAAAGTATAATGGAGCAATTCAGTACAGAAGCCCATCTGCCCAACCCATGATTCACAGTTGGTTTGAAGACAACTTCTCAACACTAATTACTGAAGGCAGCTGTGTGCATTTCTGCAACTTTCCCTTGAAACCATGTTGTTACTCTAGTCAATCCTTTCCACTATAAATTCAAACTGGAAACCAAGCTCTCTATTCTTCTCTAACTTGAATCCATGAGCAGAATATTGAAGTGTACAGCATTAGCCTGCTGGGTTGTCAGCAGGTATGGTGAGAAGCTACAGAGCTATTGGCATACTCCCAGTGAAGTAGCAGCTCACACAGTTACATGTCCTCGGCTACTAAAACACAGTTATTCCATATGACCTTTTTATGGTATGAAAACATTTACTTGAGCTAGTCTGACTTAACTCGAGTGAGTAGATGAACATTCCCAGCCCTGGCAGAACCAGTGCAGTGAGGACAAGTCATGAGCCACAACAGCAGTTTAGCTTCCTACATGCAGTATGACAGCAGACGTTGCACCTGGGCAAGTGAGAATATTACATTCCTGTACTAGAAAGGGGACAGGAAGAAAATGGGTAGAAGAAAACGTCACCGTTATTTGAAATACAAAAACACCTTCCCAAGAGCATGGTGTCAAGGATGAAATGCTCTCCTTCAATTTTGTGGAATTATTCATCTCCACTGATGACATCAAATGGAAACTGGCTGAACTTAGAAAGATCTAAAGGCAGCTGCTGCTTTCATTTTACTTTTAAGTTAAACCATGCCTGCTCTATTTCACTACTGGGTTGACTTCATGATTCAGACTTCAGCAGCCGCTCAAAGCAATGTGATGCTTATCATCTGCAAACCACAGGCTTCTGCATTCTCCAAGGCTAAGCTTCATCATCTCAAACAGCAGGCTGAGTTTCCATGACTTTCATTGGGCCCATACAGACCCAACTTAAGTTACGTATTAGTCAGCACACCAATGCCCCCAAAAGCCATTATCTTACACATGCACTAATACAAAAACACATCAGTTTTGACTAATTGATCTACCGCAGTTCTTCCAAATACCTTTTTTCATTAACTATCATTTTCCCCATTTTAAGCATCACTCAAATAAGGGTGACTCATATCAAACAACAGATTGCAAACCAGTGTTGTAAAGCTCAAAAAACTGCCTTTAACCTAGAGCTAGGTTGTTCTGGGCATAACTGGGCAAAAATCTCAAAACACAACCTTTTCTAGTGGAGTCAACACTTAAGACTAGATCAACAACCCTGACTGAAAGGCCATCTACCTGATTGTTCTGGTTTTGGCTAGCATAGTGTTAATTTTCCTCCTACTAGCTGGTGTGGTGCTGTGTTTTGGACCAATGAAGGACAAGCATGCTGTATTATTACAGGCTCTTATTCAAACAGTGCCCAGTCCTTAGCATTGATGTGACAATGCTGACGGCAGCTAAAGGATTCAGTCTGGAGACTCTAATGTAGATGGTGTCTCTGCACTAAATAGCCGAAAGGCTGATCGTGGCAGAAGGTATTGCATTGAAAACAATATACATATATAAATGTGTTCTTCTACCCTAAAAGAAAATGTACATGTGTACTATCTTCTACAGTCCATGGCTTCCCCCTCCCTTTATTACAGATATAGTGAAAGAGTACCCCCAATTCATTTGGGCCCATAAATCCTGATGCAGCTTTGAAATTTGAGTCAGAAGTGTTGAAACAAAAATGTTTTTAACAGTTGCACATCAGACTCACTGATGAGATTAATCCCCAACAGTCTCCATTTTGAGATGAGTGGCAGGTTTCTGAATCAAGCAGTTAATTATGAATAATAACAATGCTTCCCCCTTCTTAGATCCCTAGTAGTGAGCAGGTAAACTGGAATAAACCACTGCACAGTATTTCTGCAACACAATTCATCATCACTGTGTTGAAGGGTAATTTTCCTCTGTATGAAACCACTCACCATTGACAGTGACATCACACTTGGATCATCTTTAGGGAGCCTCAGAAGGCATGCACTTTGTAACATTTTCATTTTTAGAAACCACTTTTGAGATTCAGAAAGGCCCAGGGCAATTCCCCTGGAACATGGACACATTTAACAGTGCACACACAGCTACTGGACATGGGTACTCTACTGTGTTTTTAACAGCTTTGGAGGGACTGCACTCTGCTGTATGTTTATAGCAATTAAGTGGAAGTCAGAAGTTGCACTACAATAAATCAGTGCTGAAGCTGCAGTTACAGCTCTTCAGAAACAAATATATAAACAGACTGGTATCATCAAGGTGCTCTGATAATCTACTGCTGATGAGTGGAGACTCCAGCAGCCTCCTATTAACAAAGAAGAAACATAAGCACATAGGTCTTGGTCATTCCACTGGAATTACCTGTTTAGTCAACAGTCAATGAATTGTCACATTTCCAACAGTTGTAAAGGTCCAGCCTTTCTACAAGTAATAAATACCCTGAGCTCACACTCCCCTCTCCCCCCCGACTCCCACTTCTTTCAGTGCTTACAGGCTACACCAGCTGTGTTCTATGTTATACACATTATGCTGATACCAAATATGTACGAATGCAGCTTTAAGTCTGAAATGCTTATTCAAGCAAACAACAATTTGCAACTGGCTTAAGAAAGCAGTATATTGAATCAGTGTTTTTCCTTTTTTTTTTTTTTTTTGTTACTGTTACTTCCTATTTCTGAGCAGTATTGGCATATGAAAACTGAACAATGATTAAAACAAAATCATGCATAACAAAGAGATTGAAAGTGCTACCGGAAACAACTTGTTAACACTGTAAGCCTCCAGATAATGCATCTCAGCAACTTACGCTATTATTTGGTCAATATTTCGCATTTGGCTTAATGGAACATGATGGATAGCCAAATGAGAGGCAGTCTTTCTTCATTATCCTGAGTTGAGCAAGTATCCCAATATAAAAGAGCACAACATTTCAGCAGAACAGCACATTTCAACAAAGCATACACCTCTTCAAACAAATGCAAGGGCTGTAGGAAGCAGTAATGATCTTTATATAGGTTACTTTGAAATCTATTTCAGATTTTTTTTAACTATTCCCTCAAGACAAAATATGAAAGTAGCTTAAAAAAAAATAAAACAAAACAAAAATAAAATCTTACGGCTTGAAATGCAGTAAGCCAGCCTGCAGTTGATCCTCCTGAACAGTTGCTTGTTGATTGGCCAAAGTATAAGTGTAAAGAGTTGAATGAAGTTAATGATCAGTCCTGACACTATAAATATGTAGCAGATCAGCAGGTGGCAAATGAACTGAGACTTCAGAAAGCCAACGATGTCCATGATTTGCTGAGAAAGCAAGAGGGTACCTTCAGACCCAAAATGCAGAAGACAACCTGCAAAACCAAATAGTATCAGCGGTTACAGAGTGCACTTGTTTCTGTGAACAGATTATTACAGATGTCCCACTTTCCATTAAACATGTGAGTGAATTTAATTCCTTTATTCAGAAAAAGGACTGATTACAATATTTGCAAAGGTAAGCATGGAAAGAGAATACCGTATTTCTGAATTGATTTACATTGGCTTTGGAAACAAACTTTCACATTTTGTTTCTAATTCTATAAAACACATGAGCATATAGACTCCATTTTGTGCAGCGCAATACTCCTCCATCAGGCCTTTATTGCTAAAATATGAGCAAAATAATTCACTTATATTTAGAATTCAGTTGTTGGTACTTCGTAAGACACATATAGCTGCCTTTGCTATATTAATGAGCAGATCCAAAGTTTGGAAGTCTTAAAAACACTGTTTTAACAATGGTTTGCTAGTGTTTGCTGGTAGTGTTGATTATACTTCATCCAAAGAACCTTAATCACAGCAGGAACTTGTACCACACCCAAATAGGATACCTCTTTAATTAAAGTCCTGTCACCTCTCTTCAACACTATCAGAACTTTTCAAATCTGAAACTTATTTCCCATATAAAACTACACCATAACATTCCCCACAGAGCAGGGGGTGCACCCCCCAGGTACCTTCCACACCACTGAAAACTCTTGGGTTTTGTTTGAGAGTCTGGTTAACTTCACAAGGGTACATTATGAAACACCCCAAAGCAGTTGTTTCCAACTTTTACTCTATTCAAGACTCTCTTACTTAGTTTCAAATACCTTCACAAAAAGCTTTGTTTTACTTGTGTACACATACAAATGTCCAGAACACTGCTGACTGACCTTTATTCTGTTAAGATGCATTTATCTAACAATTGATTCTGTGCGATTTCAGTGCACAGAATTCAATTCTTATTTAAAACAGACCGACAAGCTCGAGAGCTTAACTACAGATGCGTAGGAATAGCAAGGGTAATAACAGTATTTTCTTCCTTTACTTGACTGGGGAAGAAAAAAACACTGTACTGGGTGTCCCACTGCCTTTAGTGAAACCCAGAACAAATTATTTAACATGCCCATAGTTTTAAACTAAATCAAACAAACAACCACCAACAACAAAACAACAGGTACATTTCCTGGCATTACTTTCCTCAGCATACCCCATGTCTACTCAAGAAAATGGCTTTAAATACGCATACACAGCCATGTATATCCACTCAAGTAAACAGGGCAGTACACTAATTTTAGGCATGTGAGCAGCTCTATTCAGTTTAAATATTATTCCTTGTACGCTTGAAGTTCAAGGATACACACACTACCTAAGACTACAATGTTATCAGAGCAAGATAAGAATTCAGGTTTTCTGCCCCTTTGCAGAAGAGAGCATCGAGTCATTTCATTTGCAAAAGGTTATTACAAAAAAAATAAAAAATGAAAAGGTTCTGTATATATTCACTTCACTCCTCTCTATTAAAAGTAAATGCAAGGTTTAGAGCTTAATGTCAGAATTTGTCCCTTCCTCTGCAGGCTGCTCCAGCCATGCTCCCAAACCAAAAGGTAGCAGCAGCTTCTAGCTTTATTGGCTTGTTCCCTTGTTACATTTAAATACAAGTCGATTTTGGCAATAGAATAAAAGCTTGACTATGCACAATATACACAATTTGTTCGATTACTCCTTGACACTGTAATTCTGTCAGTTTTACTCCATAAACCCAGAAAGGAAACATCAATAACAGCACTAGCCAATGACCCAGCAGTGTTTCCAGAAAACCAACTCTTAGATTACTTAAAAAAGGTCTGCACAAATTTGGAAAGGACCAATCCAATCTTAGCAGCTGCCAATCCAGAGAAAGTACCCTCTGCCAAGTATTCTGGCCCCCCAAAAACCTTATTGGCCTCCCCGCAGTCGTCACTACCACCAACTCCAGATTTGTCAGGAGAAAAAATATTAAGACACTATCTCTCAGCAATCAACACCCCAGCATTTTGAATATGGTTAAGGAGGAGGTACTGCCATCCTGCTCCATTCCTAAACTGTTTCTCCTTGTAAGGCATGAGAGTTTGCCCAGGGAGGAAGTCCTGAGACTATTTCTGAATGTGCCGGTCATAGGCCATCACAAAACAGCAGCTGTCAGCATCCCGGGGAATTAACCGATGAACAAATCTTTATGCCTATCCTTTTAGTTTATACGAGACCCCATTATGTGAGGCACTGAGCCTAGATCAGTGTCCTGAAATGTTTTATTGCCCTTGCTGACTCTGCGTACCACAGCAAAGAGCACACACAAGAATTGCTACACAGCGATGGAAAGATATTCAGCCACGTCTTCAATCACCAGAAACACTAAAAAAAAGTCAGAAAGAGAATCTGTGTTGCTGAATGATTTATATCAAGTGTTTATGGCAGTCCCAAGCCTATTATTAGCAGTTAAAATGTGCCCTTTGTGTATTACATACAGACTTTGTTCCTTTTATCTTGCTGCACTATTCAGTACCAAAGCAGACACCATCTGTACCTCGGAAAGGCAGAGCAGGCCTGTGTTCATTGTAGTAACCACTGTCATTATACCTGTAAAAAGCTTTTCCAGCTTCAACCAACCATTCCATTACAGATATGTTTCTTAGGATGGCATGTGATTTATTAGCATGGGCTTTGCCCAAAGACTCTGTTTTTGTTGAAAGCTAAGCAGAATGAGAAATGTTGTCTTGTAGGAATCATCGTAATGATTCATGCTGCAGCCCTCTGTCTCACTCTGAAGATAAAACCAAACACTGGAGAGGAAAAAATAATAATAAAAGGTAAAATCAAATTTTGGATAAGTTTACAGTTTAAGTTTAAAGGATTTCACTTCCCTAATTCAGACTCTCTTACTTTGTCAAGTAGCAGGATTAGATCATTTAAAACTGTCTGACTGGAAGCGATCAGTGGCCTGTGAGTGGATGGTTTAAAAGACTGTACAGTGCCTAAAACCCAGTAAGTGGGGTTATCCTACTGTCCTTGGTTAAAACTGATCAAAAGCTTTTTGTGCCAGCTAGCCTGTTTAATTCCATGTCACAGAATCACTCTAATCTAATGTAATTCCCAGAGATGAAGGGAAGAGATCAAAGGAAAAACACACATGAAATAAAATTACAGCACCGTCTACTTACAGTGGAGACACAGAAACTCACTGTTTGATAGGGTCAACAAAAATTTCCTGTAGTAAACAGCTGATTGAGTCTTTATAAATAGAGGAAAAACAGTTGAATGACAGAGTCTGGGAGCAGGAAGAACTCACCAGAACGTTAGTACATCAATTTGGTTTTCCCACTGTAAGAGTGGTTAAACTACATTAAAATGTTTTATTTATGTGCATCATTTACTTCATGAGTAATGAGTATTTACTTCACGTCGGGTCTTTAAAGCAAAACTTCACAGAATTAAAAGAGACATTGATGAGATGACTGTGATAAAACATAATTACTGTCTTACAATTTGATAAAGCCACAATGTAATGTTTGAAACTGATTTCTTCCCGCATTCAGACCTGTCATGAAGTTTCAATTCTGTAAAGCTTCCATGAAATGTTTCTAAAGCAAACCAAAACTACGTAAGCAGTACCATTGAAATGTATCTCATGTAAAAAGGAACAAGGAATTGGATCCACTGCTCATATTTTTATTTTCTGAAATGTAGGGAGACTAGAGATTAATTTTCTCTTCTGATCAAATTCAAGTTATTTTCTCTACAAATTTTGCAATCCATTATACACATAGTGCCAGCTAAGTGTTTTGTTTCTCAGACATAAGCTTATTCTTTCAAAGATTTTTTTGAATATGACACTGATAGAACTATTTCCATTACCCAAACTCCAAGAAAAGTAGTTTTTTCTTGGTAAAGGCTACAAAGTAGAAATTTAATTTTCAAGAACCAATTCTGATCTCATGAAAGAGGTCTAGATGCTTGCTTTCTAAGAATTCGTAGAAACTTTTCCCACTTGCTCTGTCTTACTGAAATTCCTCATGGGTAACATCAATATAACACTGGTTTAAGTGATGAAAGGATCAAGTCTTTAATTCTTAATCCACAATGCTAGTTTAATAAATTACACTGATTTCCTTATAGATAATGGCTGAAAATTACAGCAATCTTTTGAAAACAAAAGAGTCAATCAATGCATTTTCTCAGAAGCTATTAAGATCGGAGAGCTGCCAAGAAGCTCTCTTCTATCAAACACCCCTTAAAATGAATTAGGAGAAAACGGCCAGCCAGAGCATCAAAAACAGATAGGAATGTTCTTTAATAACACTTTTCAGTTGGATATGAAACAAAAGACTCAAACCTCAAATGTCCATCTAGGGAACAAGTCAACAAGCATCTATTCATGTGACTAAGAAGTCACAGGATCAGGTTTAAAAGCAGACTGCAAGACCATTCACTTTACCTCTCTCTTCTCCTTGTTCCATTCTTCAGCAAGATCCACTTTTTTCTATTTAAACTATTCTCAGTGTTTCCTTCTGCTTGGAAAAAAACTTAACAGGAGGACATAGCAAAGACAAGACAACATTAGACTAGTGATACACAAGGTGAACACCGCTCTTCTGGCAGAGGCTGCTGACAATAACACTGCATAGCACTTCAAAGTCTGCAAGACATTTGAGACTACAACCAGGGATATCTTAAAGACCAGAACTGTTTGCGCTTCTACAGAAAGCATGAGAATGAAGCTAAAAACTATTGCCCACCTTAGCAAAGTTTATGCAGTAAACAGAGTCATTGGCATAGAGAAAACCACACAGCATTTATCTGACAGCATCTGGACTAACCCAATACTGTCCATATGTGCAACCTGAGGCAGGACAGCAAAGCAATTGGTTATTTTCAGAAAAGCACATTTCAAGCCTACACAAATTTCTTTGCTCATATCTACTCTATGATAAAGTGCTAATGCTTAAGTTTTAAATGTTCTGCTGCAAATTAAGAAAAAACAAGCATATGACGACGATGCCCATTCTTGCATTTTCTTCTCTAAATCAAATTCCTGAACAGATGAGCTACGGTGACCAAGACAATGAGAACAAGCGCAGGTCAGATTACAGCAGTTTCTGTACTGCCTCATGTAACTTCCAGTTGCCATCAGAGCAGCACAGCTAGCAGCACTAGCTCATACCAGAGTTCAACTCAGCAATGTTTCTGTACTCAGAATGAATCGACAAGGCAGTCAGAGGAAGTCCTTGAGCTCTTCTCTTCCTGCCAGTGGGTGCCAAAAGTCAGCATAAGATAGGTCATGTCCACGTGTGCATAGGCCTTCAAGGGATATTTATCTGTACATGCCACCAAAAAAAAAAATCTGAAGCAAGAATCATCTATTCGTCTCATGCTTAATCAGGGTTTGAATCACTTCTTCCTTTCCTCCAAAGGCAAGTCCAGAGCATTATCTCCTCAGAAAAGTCACACACTGGGGATGCATTTGAGGATACCTTAAGCATTTTCCCTACAGTTAAGGGAACTCCAGGACGTTTTTCAGTTTTTCTGAAAAATCAAGCATTCCTGAACTGCGTATTTTGTAATGCACAGCTACAACAGAGATCTGTCAATCTGGCTGTTTCAAAGGCTGAAAAATGAATACTATCTACCAGCAAGCTTCAGGATACCCAATTTAGAGACTTGCAATATTTACCGGGCTTACGTGGCAAGGTTTTGGTAGCAGGGGGCTGCAGGGGTGGCCTCTGTGAGCAGAGCCCAGCAGCTGCCCATTGTCAGATCTGAGCCAGCTGCAGACAGCTCCAAAAGGGACCTGTCGCTGGCCAGAGCTAAGCCTGTCAGCGATGCTGGCTGGGCCTCTGGGAGAGCAGATTTAAGAAAGGGAAAAATCCTGCTGTGCAACAGCAGCTGGGAGAGAGCAGTGAGAACCAGCCCTGCACACACCAAGGACAGGGCAGGAGGTGCTCTAGGCAGGCAGCAGCAGTTCCCTGCGGGCTGTGGAAAGGCCCCTGGTGGAGCAGGCTGTCCCCCTGCAGCCCATGGGTCCCACACGGAGCAGATCTCCACACTGCAGCCCGTGGAGGAGCCCCCGGTGGAGCAGGTGGATGTGGCCTGGAGGAGGCTGCGGCCCATGGAGAGCCCCCGCAGGAGCAGGCCCCGGGCCGGAGCTGCAGCCCGTGGAGAGGAGCCCACGCAGGAGCAGGGGTCTGGGGGGAGCTGCCGCCCATGGGGGACCCATGCTGGAGCAGTTTGCTCCTGGGGGATGGACCCCGTGGTACGGAGCCGTGTGGGAGCAGTGCTTGGGGAGCTGCTGCCTGTGGGCAGCCCATCCCGGCTCAGTTGGGGAAAGACGGCATCCATGGGAGGGAGCAGGGGCAAGGAGGGACTGTGAAGGTGCGGCAGAGACGAAGTGCTAGGGACTGACCACAACCCCCATTCCCGTGTCACTTGGAGCAGGGGTAAGGTTTTTTTTATTTTGCTTTTAGTTTCTCATTGCTCTAGTCTGCTACTGATAGGCAATAAATTATTCTCCCTATACTGAGTCTGTTTTGACTGTGGCAGTAATTGTTGAGTGATCCCCATGTCCTCATCTCAACCCTTGAGCTCTTTCACATCATATTTTCTCCCCACTGTTCCTTTGAGTAGGGGGAGCAAGTGAGGGGTAGAGTGGAGTTTAACCATCAGTGTAAAAACCACCACACCATAAAACTGAATTTTTATTTATTTTCTATTGAGCACAAAGATAATTAGCATAACAGAGTCCAAACAAAAGGAAAAAAAAAAAAAGTAACCCAAGCATTTTTGAAGTGGTTAGAGTATAATAATGCTTTCCCTTCCCCTTTTATATTTTCTTCCTGCTGTGATCTAATGTCAGAGCAAGACAGCTATGCGAGCCCTTCATGCCTGTGAGGACATGAGTTCCTTGGCCACGCACGCAAACTGTGTGCTGGTAAAACACATCACATGGCTGCTGTTTGCCCTGACAGTCTCAGCACTGGCTGGTCCCTTACCACAAGAAAGGAATTATACAGAGGGTACTGGCAACCAGGGAGAAGCATGCGTACTCTGAAAACAAAGAGTACAAGATGAGGAGCCACTGCCGTGCAATCTTGCTCCTTCTTCCAGGAGCACGAAATATTCAGGGAGGAGGGAGTTGAACAAGGGCACCATAGGGAGCTGGGCTTAAACACAAGGCAATACAGAACTCCTAGGGGTGCTGCGTTTAGGGACCACAGGGCCAGCCGAGCTTCATCCTGAAGGAAGCATTTATTTGATGAGGTTAAACTCCGTAAAGTTAAGCATTTCTTTTCCTGGATCCTGAAGAGTTACTCAAAAAATGTGCCTGGGTGAAGCCCAGCAGAAGAGCAAGCTCACAAAAAACACAGCAGAAGGCAAGTTGCTTCTTTCCAGCAGGTCAGGTGTTGCCTTACAGTTCCTCCCTACCCAAGTTCCTGCATCTTAATACATTAAAACATATCTATTTCTCCAAAGCACAATTATCTGTAATTTGTTTGGGAAAAATAAAAGAAAGAGCTGCATTAAGATTCTTCGGACCAGGAGGAGTCTAACAGAATTGAGCCCCAGAGTTCAATTCTGGATACCAAAGAGTCCCTATTTCCTCTTTTACTGTCTCTGGGTCCCTCAATACAAGTTACTTGCATTGCCAATAAGGGCAATATAAGCACAATTTAGAGATTGAGCAAGAGAGCAGGACTAAACAGCAAACACAGACTTACAAGAAAATATATTGAAAATCTAAGCAGGATGTGAGCTAGACTGTCACACAAATATAGGTGACCTGAACAGTTCCTCAGAAGTAACCGAGGTAAATAACAGACCAGGACAACTATCTTCATCATGCACTTGCAGCCAATTTAAAACTTGCTCTCAAGTCACCATAGGAAACTTAAGTGCTAAGTCAAAGGTAACCAGGCACAGATATGACTGTAATTTGACACCCTCCACCTCCAAAATGAAAGAAATAAAATAATCAAAACCCTCAAAACACACTTCTACCAAGATTTTTCAGTGGGTGGTCTGGCTTGCAGCTGAAGTACAGGTGGCTTGTCACACAACAGGATATGAATGTCTGTAACAAACCAAATCTTTGTGCATATATATGCTTGTACACATGCTTTTGTGTTGATGTATGAATTTTTGTACTGAACACGCAAGGTACTGTGTAAGGTAATTGCACATGTGAGAGAGAGATCCAAGTCTATCTCATTAAGCCGCTGGCCCTCAGTGTACAGTCTGTGGAAAATACCTCAATGATTAGATCCACAATGCTCATATGCATGAAAATTAAAAATTAAGAAGGCAAGAGGGGCAGTAGAGCAGGATGTTGCCACTGGTGTCATGGTATTTTAGCCAGCCTCAAGGGCACACACCGTCTGATCACCTCTATGTTGGATGTTTCAGGAATAGAGGCAACACAGGAGTAGCTACTGTTCTCCAATTCTTATGTTTCTTTTAGAAGAGCCAGAAGAATAGAGCTTGGAAGGGACAGGGGGCAACAGACAAAAGCTCATTCAAGGGCTGGCAAAAAACAGAATGCCTTAAAAAAAAAAAAAAAAAAAAAAAAAAAAA
>CM021733.1:47473053-47573977 GCA_011075105.1 Heteronetta atricapilla | reverse complement strand
AAAAAAAAAAAAAAAAAAAAAAAAAAAAAAAAAAAAAAAAGTGCTGGGAGCCCAAACATTCTTTTGATGAGAGATAAGCTTTAGAAAGGAGGCTTCTCCTAGAAGACTCATGTTTTTTCTTGCCAAACACTGATCACTATCATCTTGTCTTAAAGAGTTGTAAATTACATTCACAACAAAACAAGGGGTCAACGCAAGGTCCGGGAACAGCTTATACACTCAGACAAAATATTTTCCCCAAATTCATAACAACTTTAGGTGTGAGGCACCAAGGAAACATTGGTCAAAGGATTAATTTAAACTTTACATATTTAATACTCAAATTCTTACCCACAGTTAGCTAAGTACAAAATTGGACTACAAAATTATCACCCCCTAACTTCAGGTCATCAACAGTTTTGTACACCAGTAACAGTTCTGTGCAGGCAGGGAAGTTTCACATTCACTCAACAAACTTGCTGGCATAAATAACTCCATTTGTATATACGGAAATCAAACCTTTTACGGATAGGTTTAGAAAACAGTATGGATTTTTGTTAACTCTTTTGGATGAAAGGGGTGGATAAATCTGGGAAAAGTTCAACCATTCAATGAGCCTGACAAGATCTGTCTCCCTACCTCTAACACAAGGGGAACTCACAACAAGGCTGTTGCAAAGCTCAACAGTCATGTGGCAAACCTGCGGCAGAGCCAGTTCCAGAACTATGACCTGCCCAGTCCTTAGGCTCCAGCTTTCAGCACAGAATAGTATTTTTCACACTCCTTTAATTGCCCTCTTGCCAGTGCTCAAGTTTCCCTCGCAACAGCTTCTGAAAGGCCAGGTATGAACAGAGAGGGAAAGAGGATGCATCCAACATGCCTGGGATCTTCAGTGACAGCAGATGGTGTAAGAGGTACAAATGCAGGAGATGGCTCAAACCAGAGTGTATGTGCTGATCTAATGAACTCTATTTGCTCCTTGTTTTTCTGTTCCTCAAGAAATGGGAGACAAGTATTCAGCAATTTAGGTGGTACTGTACCATGCGCTAGAAGGTGTAACTTCAGTACCAAACTGACAGCCTTGTGCACACAAGCATACACATCCACCACTGTTCCTGTCCAAGGCAGAATTAAAGACATTTACTAGATATTTCAGCTACAACAATCATAAAATCAAAGCCACCAGCACCGGAAAAAAGGGTAATTTTATTTCCTTAGTACACTCCTATAAAATGACCTTGTTGTATTTTCTGGAACTGTGATCTACATTTAGTAGACCTACATTTTGGGTAGCCTCTTTAAGCCTTTTTCCAGAAGTCTAATTCTTAACCTCTGTGGCTTTATTGTTTTGTTTACATAAAATAGCCAGGAAGTGCAGCTAACGAACAATATAGGATTTGTGACAGAAAACTGACTCCTGGAAAAAAAAACAACACAGAGAATGGCGGAGATGTGGCAGAACACCAAGTTCAAAAGTTACTGAGAGCCACCATCATGGTGGCAGTCCCCCAGGCCTACAAAGACCACTTCCACCATCAGCCCATGGGGTCGTTGCAGACTTTCTGCTGTTCCTAAAAATCAATGTAAGGTCAGTGACAGCACCTCTCCAAGAGCAGCTGTGGGGCCTGCTGGAGAACCCCTGTTCCACCACGTCCCTGTGGAGCCGAGCTTGGCTACAGGCCCGCTGGCTGCCCGGGCCAGGCCACAAACACCCCGCTCATGGCAGGGGCAGGAGGGAACAGCACCGACATCTTGTGTGAGGGTATCCAAAAGCCCCCGGTAGGAGTCATGAGGCGCAATTAGCCATGCTGGAAATGAGAAGTGCCATCCACCTGATTACAACTCCAAACGAACTGTCGTGGTTTTTTTTGGTTTTGTTTTTTTTGTTTTAAATCTTCTGTGACAGTAGTCTTGAAAGACTGTCGCCTTCAGCTAAGCCATTTGCATATTATTAATTAATATGAAACAGCATTCATTTATGTCCTCTTTGAATACTGAGACAATGTTAAACAAAATATTCCTTTTTGTCTAACAAGACCTTTTTTCCACCTGCAAGTATTTATTTAATTTGGCTGTATGATAGCACGTGACACTGAATAGTATAAAGTACCTGAATTTCTCCTTTATGAAAACCACATACCAAAATTTGAAATGGCAATGTACACACAAGATGTAGCCCACACCAAGACGGGAATTCACAGGAAAATGAATACTTATTCATTACAATTTCTAATGCTTCTTTCTGGGGAAAATAGTTTAACTGGAGGACGCATGTGGCAGGGAAGCTTCCAGATGCCTATTCAAAGAAAACCAACTTCTGCCTTGGGGAAGGAACACCCAATACTTAGAAAAGCGTTCATCTTATAGCGGAGATCTTTTTGGCATGGTCCCAAAAAAAACAAGATCCTGGCTTCAGTGAAAGGCTCAGCTGCTCCCACACTCAAAGCAATCATATATTCAGATGCCAGGTAAAAATCCAAATAAACAGTGGTAACTGCTTTACCTGTGCTTCAGCAATCATCTTCCACACCAATTTTTCTGCCACAAAAACACCTGCTTCTGAACTGATTTGCTACATTGCAAGCCCAGAATACTTTCAGCCCCCTTGTTCCCCCCCTCCCAATCATCAGTCCCTAACAGACTGATTTAATTTGAGAACTTCAAAGAATAAAAGCCTTTATCACGGACACTGGTTTTATCAAGTCCAATAATAAAGGGGGAAGTTTCATTTTGGACCTGATTCAAATCGTGCTGAAGCCAAAAGAAATCTCTCAACAAGCTTCACTGGCTCTTGCTATTTGGAAAACAATATCCCTCAAAAACAGCCAAATGTGATACAATTAATCAATGTACTTGTATTCTCAGTACCTAAAGCCACAGCTAGTCAAAGCCATCTTAGACTTCCAGCAAAATCATTTAAAAAGAGTGCTTCATCCAACAGCATTTACTCCAGTGGATGGCAGGTGTGCAGAGTTCCTAAACATGCTGGTAAGAATCCAGTAGCATTTTCACAAACTTTGTAAGGAAGAAATTAAGTATCTGTTATGTCAACACTTACCTGGATTTTCTCTGCACTATTTCAGTTGTCTAAATCCTTTCAAAAGCCTGGCTTTCAGCATTTATCCTGGTAACTTCAAATAAATCTGGGATAGTTTTACATTGCTTAATTTCAGAATGAAGCTTTTCTCTGTCTCCCTATCAGGTGAAATGCAGTACTTACACATGCTCTCAGAGGTCCATGCATAGGCATGTAAAAACTAGATAGCAACACACCAAAGGCTGAATGAATTTGGGAACAGTACTTTCCTAGTTATCTTTCTGCTTGATTATAACCCTGTTGCATCCCTACTACCATTTGACAACACGAAAGGACTGTTTCTTTCAATTACTTTGATCCTCTAGATGCTTGTTGATACATTTCTAGGTTGAGGGAAGATAGCTGTATCTCTGCTACCTACTGTTTGCTGAATTGAAGACTGATGTAACTGCATTGTTTTCAATTTTCAATAGTATCAGAACAAGGGGAAAAAAATATGTCTATACAAGCTTCGGCACTGTCTAAACATATCCTCAGAACCATAAAATTAACTAAAGCATTGTTAACCCTTGACAAACAACCTGTGACAAAGGGTGTAAACCTCATGAATGATTCATGTTCAAGAGTAGGCTGCTACAGCCAGAGTGCCTCAAACCTTCCAGAAGTGCAAAGCATCATCTGTAGTAATGGTATTTCCCAAAGTGCTGAAAATCATGGTAATAAGAGACAGACAACAATGCGTGAAGAAAGAGGCAACTGGGGAAAAGGGGAAGAACCAGGGCATTGTTTAACTTTCACACAGTAGTCCTCACATGAAATCAAATGTAATTTCTACACAGATTTCCCCTATTAATTTATTTTCCTGTCTTTAACAACAGGTCTTCAGTTAGTCATTTTCTGGTTCTCTGACAGGTGAAAGAAACTTGCATAATCTGCCAACTGAAACTGTGCAGGCAAAGCTTTCCATTCACCTGGATCCTGATGGAGAAACCTGACTGCAATTTGACTTTGTGATCATGTAAAAAGCAAATCAGCAGTAATGAAATCCAGAAATAACACTGTATTCTGACAAATATGTCAGAAATTTTGCAGACATAACATACAAACAGTATACTAGTCTCTGCTTGTAACTCCAAAGCTTCTGGAAAGTAAGCCCTGTCTCAGCAACCTCTACCTCTGATTCCCTTCCAGCCTAGATCTGGTTAATCATCTTTCCCTGTTCCTGTTATTTATGCTACAACAGAAACCTCAAGCCAGGTCAGCTCATTTGCAAGAAGCAGAAAATGATTTCTGTGTTAAGCTATTCATGGCAGAATATAATGAGACAGACAGAAGGGCTGAAGGTGAAAGCAGAGGCACAGAACTAGAAAGATGAAGTTCAAAACAAAGAGCAGACTGCTATCAGGTGGACTGCTCTGCTCAGTTTGTGTTCCTTTTCAGGAAATCCACTACAGACATTGTCTTCCCCTCACATAATCAAAGAAGGGTCTTTACAGCATCTTTGTCCTAGCCACTGTACACAGTTATTCTTATTTGTTTCCATTTCCTCTTTTTCTGACCTTACCTTGACACTACAACATCTCTACTCTGAGGAACCGGAGGAGGAAAGGGGGAAAAAAAGGCAAGAAAACGCAATGAGTCAGCAGTTTCTGAGAAGCACAGGAGCATTAGTCAGAGGCGAGCAGGGTAAGCTCATTCACGTCTCGCTGTGACGATTAAGACCACCAAACAACAGACTGCTGGATACTCTTTCCCAAACCCCTGAAACTGCACAGCTGGGGAAAGCCAGCCCCCAGCAGAAGCAAAACACATTTTCAACTGCCCAGTACCAGTGCTGAAATGAAATGAGTGTATAGGTACTGCTCTCCAGTCACCTTCCTAGACTTCTTACGGACAATCCCATTGCATCCCACTGAGCCAATCAAGCACACCTGAGGAAATAGCTGCCCTGCATGAAGTTCTCTCTAACTAGGGAGATCCACAGCTTCAAAAGCATTTGCTGACTAGAGCACAAGCACAGCACACTAAAATGCATTGTTGCTCTCTTGTTCCTCTTCTCCCTTATCAGGATCTACCAGCAGCAGCAGCAATGCAATTGGTTAGGGAAGCGTTCTTCTACATCAAGCAGCGGATTTCTGACTTATTAAAATTTAAGACCAAATTATTAAAACAAGTTCTAAGGGTTGCAAGCACATATGTGCAGCACAAGAATGCCATTTGCTAACCTCAGCCCAGTCATAACAGTGCCTTCCTGGGTTGAAGAGATTTCTAGGAGCACTCTTCACAGCCTTCATCCTCCAACAATAAAATCAGGGTTTAGAAAAGAAAACAAGAAACCACCTCTTTTCAGCAGGACAGCGCACAGCTATAGGATTCTCACCCACCACCTGCACAAGAACTCTTCTCCTTTATGGTTCAGTAAGTATATTCAACTGCAACTGGTGCACAACCATCGCTCCAGGAAAGTACACCTCCCTCCAGAGTGATGCTGAACACAGTTCCACTGCCTCATGATTTTGTCTGGACAGAGCAAAACTTGCTGAACAAAACAACTGCTCACCAAACTGACACCCACTGGGGCTCGAGATCCACAGGCCATTACCGTGCTCCAGGCACAGTGCTGTTTGCTTTTCTGTGACTCTAGGCAAGGACTGACCTCTGTGCAGTTTCTTCACTCCGAAATACAACACTTGAAGTTTCTTGTGAAGCACTTAGTAAAGCCTCATATCTAAATGCTTACCAACAATACAACCAAACTTCGCTTAAAAGCAATCTTTATCCACCAGCAGCTTACAATGCCTCCTCTGTTCATTGCAGGCATGTATTCTGATATATTCTTCCACGTGAATCCTGGCCCTGTCTTCCGTAACATGCTGTTAAAGTTTCATTTTTAGATACAGCTTATTCAGGCACAGTTATGCAGAACATTAATAGGAAAAAGCAAAGCTATGCATAATATTTGTACAAATTCCTAAAATGAACCAAACTGCATTTTCATCTATAGCACAGCAGAAAGTAGTTGGAAAAACTACAGCATTAGACCAGACACAAACACCTAGAGAAAGTTGTTGGGCAGTAAGCGACAGCAAACATTTACAGCACACCAACTCTCCCAGTGACTGATGCAGTCAGTATTTATACACAGACAGTCCTGGCACATTATACACAAATCACTGCATGTTTAAAGTAATGTTGTCATTCATGTGAGAAGTGAGTAAAGAAAGAAAGCTGCGAACTCGTGCTTACATTGTTCCGCACCCCTACTGCTTCCCTGCTCCAGTAGCTTTCAAGTCCGTTGCAACTTGCTCTCAGTGCGACGTGATTTAAGCACAAGCCGAGGCTATGATCGCATGTTACAACTTCCTGGGCTGGACGCATCGTTGGTTTTCAAGAAACGCTCTTGGGCTTTTTTAAGACAGAGAGGGCCGGCGAGAGGGAGTTTCTCACCTCCTTCTGCCTCTTATGATGTATTTCGGTTTTCGTGTAGCAGCAAGGTTACTCCCTCCCACATATACATGCATAAGGGACATCATTCCTACAGCTCTACACATGGTATGGAAATACTTGTAACTCCTAGAAACCCATGTCAAAGGTAAAGACCAAAAGCCTCCCTGTGACATTGTTCACGCAGACTCTCTTTTAGGGGGGGGCTGCCTTTTCAGCAATCAGTGAGCATGCACTTGTTGGGAAAAAAAATACACAAAGGGTTATTTCTTAGCTAAACAATGCCGCCTTGGAGTTTTCCCCGCACCGACCGCTGTCAGCCCAAACACCCTAAGCCAGCTCACGGCGGTGGGGCTCCAGCCTCCTTCGGGAGAGGCCGGCACGGAGGCGAGCAGCGCTCCTGCCACAGGCGGCCGGGCCGCCCCGCTCCTCCGCCCTGCCCACGGCCGGGCTCCCGGCTACCTGTGACCGCCACCGGCCGCCCTCCTCCTCCTCCTCCTCCTCCTCTCTGCCTGCCGCCCCGGCCATCACACGGCCGGCTGCTCGCAGCCCGGCTGCCACCGGCAGCGCAGACCCCCGGGGGGCGCGGGGCGACCCTCGGCGGAGCAAATGGCGGCCGGGAGGGGGGGGACGAGCCGGGTGAGCGCTGGCCGCCGCCCGCCGCGCCCCGCACGCCCGCTGGTTTGGGGGAGGGGGGCTACTTGGTTGTTTTTTATTATTATTAATTTTTTATTTTCCTCTAAACCGGCTCGACCGCACCTGAGGAGCCCTCCGGCCGCCAGGGGAAGAGCACGTACCTGGCGCTGCCGGGCCTTGGCATGTGTGCCGCGCTGGGGGGCCGGGGCGGGAGCCGCGCCGAGCCGCGCCGTGCCGAGCCTCCCCGCCCCGAGTGCCACTACTTTGCCCGCGCCGGGAGGCGGCCGGCTCGGGCGGGGCCGCCAGGCTCCACCCGCCGGGCGGCTCCCGGGCGCCCCTCGCCTTCCCTCCCCGCCGCCATGTCACTTCCTCCCGGGGCGACCCGCCGGGAGACCCCTCCCCGCGCCCGGCAGCACGGCTTCGCCCGCCCGGGGGCTCCGCCGCTGGGCAGCGGCAGGGGTGTGGGGACGGGAACGGCGGCCCCGGCCCCTGGGAAGCGCCCCCGACGGAGGTGGGGCGGGAGGGGCAGCAGCAGCGCAGGGCCAGCGGGGGTGAAGGGCACCTGTGTGCGTGTGCTGCCTCGGGGAGGAATCGGGGAGCTGGCACCGTGAGGGGCATGCAGGTGGCAGCCATCCCAGCGCCCGGCGTGCTGGCACGCTGCGCTAACCGGCTGGGGGAGCGCAGTTTGCTGCCAGGCAGCTCTCCTGAGGGGAGGGCTGCGAGAAGCCAGGCTGTTCGGTACCCAGGGCATCGGAAGGGGATGGTGCCACGGATGACACCTTTACAGGCAGCGTCGTGCGGTCACGCCAGGGCTGGAAGGGCTCTGGGGGAAACGGGGCTGAGCTGTCACTTGCCTGCTCCGTAACAGCCAAGTGGCATCAGTGCTCAGCCTTAACATAGATTTATGTATTTTAAGTGCATAAAGCAAACACTGAACCACAGAAGCTATGCTGTGGAAGAAGAAATAGGATATAAGCAAGACTTCCTAGGCTAGTCACAGGAGAACATTCACTGCAGTATAAGAGGGAGGCATCTTGACTAAAACGCCCCACGTGGGAAGGACAAGATGTGATGAGTCTCACAGGGAGCAGCAAGAGCAAGCCTGCTGCACAAGGGAGGACAGGCCTGGAGCCAGGGGTGACCCCAGCACAGGCAGCCTCACCAGCCTGAGCACAGCACAAGGAGCAGGGCCCATTGATGAGCCCGGCAAGATGAAGAAGCAAGCCCGGTGTGGAGCTTGCTCAGGCAGTCTGCTTAGGAGATAGGCTACACAGAGGATCCATCCAGGAAACAAGGCCAGAGGCAGAGCTGACAGTACATCAACCTACTACATAGCTCAAGCAGGGACTGAACATCCAGACCTGAGCTTAAACACAGTCCTGATCCATGGGCAGAGTGTGTGGGTCCCAGATGAAGCTGGTCAGGGCATTAAGACCTGGTGGTGCCCTCAGGGCCCTGCCAGATTCACGCTGGTGGGGTGGGTGAACATGTACTCTTCAAAGAGACTGAGATTTAGCACCCTCTGTCCCATCTAGTCATTAAGGACTGAATCCAGCTCACTGACATCCTCACACTAGTGGTCTGAAGGGAGGTTGGTAAAGGGTATTTCTGCAGCCATACTCTAAAAGATTGATCCTGTGGGTACATTTTTAAAAGGGACACTTCCAGGCAGGGGGAGCAAACTGTAATCCCTCAGTGAGGTACCCAGTAATACAACTATGACCTAAGCATCCCCTGCTAGCTAGTTTAAGCAGCTTGGTGTGCTACACCTACATATCTTCTGGATCTTAGCCGAAGGCCCATAGGAATCTCACCCAGGGTCTAGGTGTCTTCCTGAGAGACAAGTATTCAACAGTCAGGCACCCTAGTGCAGAGTGTGGTAGTGCCTGAACATCTTTTCTGATCTGGCCTTGAAACCAGACTCTCCACAGCTGATTATTTGTATGTTCCTCATGTTCTGGAAAACAGTAACAAAAAATCTGTCTTCTTTTTTCATTAGTATTAACTGCAGCTGGATGTAATAGGATTTGTGGATGCTTTACACCTGAGAAAAATCTCCAGTGGGTAGATAAATCCTAGTTCTGATGCACTACATCTGTTTATCAAAAGTCTAATCAGTAAAATGGGAATAATAAAATCCTTTTATTTAAATTAGGGTTTAAAAGGTAAATGTATCAGTCTTATGAAGCTGTTAGATTCCATGGTAATGGCTGAGACTGAAAAGCCCATAGCAAAAAAATGTTTCTGTAATTAAAAGAAAGGTTTGTCATGTCCTCTCTGTGTATTTTTAAGAGCTATGAACACAGACAGTAAAAAGGAATCAGATGAACTCTCTTTCCTTAAGCTCTACCCTCCAGAGCACTGAATAATGTATATTAAGATTTGTACAGTTAATTAAAAATCCCACCATATGGCCAAGGGCAGATAAATTAAGTTTCATCAAGTCTCAGTTTTGGCATTTTGTTCTTCTGAGTGCTTGAGTTTGCACCCTCACTGAAGCTTGCTCTTTGTTGCTCGTGGGTTTGTTTACATTGGGCAAGTCTCAAGCGTAGTGTCAGGAATTTACACCAGTCGCAACACTCTGCTGCAACCCCATGTCTCACTGTGCATGGAACGGGCAACTTTCAAATAGTTTCTCTGGAAGACAAATAAAATAAAAAGCAAACAAACCCTCCTGCTGTGCTAGGTGTGCACTCAAATTAGTAAGGCACCAGGTATGTCGTCTGTGGTTCAAGCTATGACAGCCTAGTGGAAGAGGCAGCACCCATGGTGTTGAAGCTGCTAGACTGCTGGGGGGTATGCTGTCCTGGGATATGTGGTGATATACTACCGTGAGCAGCTGGACACAAGAAGACCAGTTTGCTACTGCTGCACGTCTTATTAGATTCTCTGATATCTTATACGGTGCGTGTTATAAATGACGCATTTCCTGAATTTAAAACATTTGTAATGTTCCTCTTCTGTGCAGGCTGAGTGTAATAAAGGCTTTACTGCCAGCTATCCCTCCGTGCAGGCAATAACAGGAAGTCTTTCCTGTACTTGGCTTATCTGTCTTTGTGAAATCTGTGGGAAAGTAGTTGTTTCTGAGATCTCTGCTTCTTTTTGGGGCTTGATTAAAATCAGCTAACATGTTCCAGACTCTGTAAGGATTGATGCATACAGCAAAATTGATTTTTTTTCCTTTAGGAAACCAGATAAAAATACGTGAACGTGAGTTAATATATGCTAACAGTTTATTTAAGTATTGAAAATAAAAATGAAAGGTACTGATACAACGCATAGTTGTAATGATAAAAGTCCTAACATTAATGCAGGTGTATCAATATAAATATGCCAGTGTGGGGTGGCCATGAAAATCACAGTTTCGGCCCAAGTAACTAGCTTTATTGAGCAAGATTTTCTACCTCAGCTATATAGTAGATCCACTGTCTTCACAGGAAAACAAAAACAAACACAAAATCCCACTTCCTTACACAGAAGCTGTACAGTACCCATAAATGGAAATCCTGATAAAACTAAATCCTGAGCCACAATTAATTTTAGAATATGTTCAATCTTTACTTGAATATGCATTAGCAAGAGAGCCGTGTTAGATTCATTATAAAAATTTTAGCTCTAGACTGTCCAACTTGACTCTGTACAAAGGCTAGTACATGGAGAAAGACTACTGGCAGAGCTGTGAATAAAAAGGACTCACTCGTTTTTTTTCCTCTAACAAATACCTAGGATAATACCATACAAAAAGTTTTCAGAATTATCCTTTACAAAATTAGACTCAATATTTTCCCAGCTACTGATATCCATGAAATAAGCACTCCTCACACACATGCAAGTAGAATTTCCATTACTGTTTCAGGCATCCATTGTGAACCTAAAGGAGAGGAGGGGCCTTTGTTTCTTTCTCCACACACATCTAATATGAAACACTACCGATTTTTTACATTCCTTCTTAAAGATGACTTCTGTGTGGGCCACTTCAGGCCCAAAATTGTTGGCTCAGGTGACTGGCTTTACAGTATCTGCATGTGCAAATGAAAGGTCAGAAATTTTTCAGTCCAAGTCTACAAAACTACATGCACAGGAGGTGCTAAGCAACCTGATCTTAAATGTTAGGCTGAAAAATACAAATATCCCAAATCCATTAGTATAAGAACTAAATTCAAACATACACAGCAGGGTGGTGTTGCCAACTATATGGCAAGCTCTGCCTGGAGAGCAAGGCTTCCATTTTCTCTGCCAAGGCACGGTACAGTCTGATGTTTTACTAACGTTGATCTTGATTGATTTTATTTGTATTACAATATAAACTTATAATGATGGTTCACGCTGTACACACACACACGTAAACACCGCTGTGGCAAGAGGAAATCTTGCAGGTCTGTTCAAACATGGTTCAGAGAGTAACAAAAATGTGAGGGCTTTAATGGCACCTTGGAAATACAAAGATGCCAACATCTGCTACTGTCATGGTCATGGGTATGGTGTGTGTGTGTGTGAAATTTGTCTAAGATCTTGAAGGAAAGATCACTTTGGAGCTGCAAAGTAAATGGTGTTTAGTGGGTACTCAGGGAACCACCACTCTTCCAGAAGCAGATAGAAGAAATAGTGTAGAATAAAATCCTGGTCTGTATGGCCTGGAAGCTCGAGTTGCTGCGACTGTAATAACAAATGCTGCTTATGCACAACACTGTTTACATCAACTTTACCAGGGAAGAGGCAGGCTGGCTGCTCTCCAGATCTTCAAGGGCAGTACCTAATCTGCATACATAGCTACACAGGCTTTAACAATCAGAAACAAATCCACATAGCCATCTTTTTTTTTTTTTTTTTTTTGGTTGTACATTTCCTCACCTAGAAGAGAAAATTATTTCAGTGTGATGAAGACAAGGCTACTTTATATTTCAATAGTGTGTAGAGATGGGCCATGTGAGACTGCCACTTGGAACTTTTGCACACTTACAGAGAAGGACAATCCCTGCAATCAGCAGATGCTGCTTGATCTAGTTTGAAGTGAAGTCTGCAGCGGTGTCCTCTACCTGTGGGTGGCTGCATGCTCACCCTGCCCATAAAAACAGACTGTAAGCCACACATAAAGAATTCATCTTCGTTCTGCCAAGGAGCAGAGCTCTAGTGCCAAATTTAAACTGAAGCTAGCATTTGATTATCTCTTTGTCATTCAACTACACAGAAGTGGAAAGGTCATTAAAAAAAATAATTTAACAAATGGCAGGCAGAATACTAAACCTTACATGATGCTCACTGAAGAACATGCCCACAGCAGCGCCTCTCAGTGACCCTGCACCATGTTTGCCATAGTGGAGATACAGGACATGACACAAGCTGTTGCAGTCTCTATCCGATGTTCTCTTAATGTGCTACTTTTGTAAAGATTGCCTTATCTGAAGGGAACATCAAGGAGCTCTGTAGCTCCCAAAGAAAATTGTGGGTTAAACCCTAGTTAGGTGGCAGGAAATATCTACTGTGCAGCAGTCTTTACATGAATGGTGTGTGTACATATATATATATGTGCATATATATATGTGTGTGTGCATGTGTGTATATATATTGTGCAGTTGGATGTATTTGAAGAACTGATTTGTGCCAAATTTTATTCTGCATAATTTAATGGAACTCAGTAATTATTCATAAAATCCCCACACTTTAGAGACAGCCTGAGAAGAATGGTTATTTAAGATTTGAGGATTAAATTTAGTGGTACACCTTATAAACTAAGGTACTCAGTGTGAGCAAAGCTGACCCCTCAAAAATGGAGATAACTGACATT
Source organism: Heteronetta atricapilla (assembly GCA_011075105.1). Lineage (NCBI taxonomy): Eukaryota > Metazoa > Chordata > Aves > Anseriformes > Anatidae > Heteronetta > Heteronetta atricapilla. Next base: position 47,561,096 of record CM021733.1, on the reverse strand, counting down.
CAGTGCTGTTGATTTCTTTCCTAAAATGAGCCAGTGGTTGAGGAAATAGACTTTTATATAAAAAGGCATTAGCTAAAAGCTAATTGGGTGAAAGCTGAATGCTTATAGTTCTTGTAAATGTCTATTATGCACATTAAGGAATGAAAAAAGTGGGGACAAGATCTTTGATACCAAACTGCAGAAACAGATTGCAAAAGAAATGGTAATGGGGGATGCAGAGACAAACAGCATTAGAAGCCCAGGGTTAGAGAAAGGGGTTAAAAGACTCTGAAAAGGTTTTGTATTGATTTTGCCTCAGACTGCCAAATACCTGTGATATCTGAAAAAATACTGCACGCCATACATTTAGACTGTCTTATCCTGCTAAATACAGCAAATCTGCGTGTCCTATATGAAATGCAAGTGGGGCACTACTTTTCTTCTATTTTTCCCCAGTTGATCTTCCTACCCCTCTGAAGCTGTGTTTTTTGGAACTTACACATTTCCAGTGTCATACCAGGAGACAAGTCTCCTGCCTTGACACTTTAGTCCTTTGTTTTTTACGATTTGGCCTGATTTTGCTCTCAGCAGTGTTTCATTGATCTCAGCAGACACGGACAGTGTGACATGCTCCTGAACTGAGTCTTGCATATGGATTTTGTATTAAGAAAAATACTAAGTTATAGAGAAAAGGTACATAGTTCTTGAATATAAAACGCTTAAGTGAGCATGGAAACCTAAAATAAAAATAAAAATTAAAAAAAAAAAAAAAAGATGTTTTTACATAATATAACTGGAAATCTCAGTAAGACATGTGATTATCCCTTGGCAAGAGTCACTCCAAACAATGTTTGAGAATGTTGGAGAACTCCAAACAGTAGTTCTCTGGAGCCCTGACCTAACAGTGCTAGGAATATTTAAGACACCACAGTGCTCTTCAGACAGGCTGTAAGGACAAGGAAACACTGTTGAAAGAATGATGTTATACTTTCTGAAGCTGAATTGGCTCAATGTGGAAGTTTTCTGAGTGCCATGCTAGCATCTACTAATCACGTACCTTTGAATCCTTAGCTGTAAAACTTCACGGGTTTGGTTCCAATTCCATACCAAGGCCTGCTGGCCTGCAGCCTATGCATGGGGCAAAGCTTAAAACTACTTGCCAGGGATGTAAGAAAGGCATATAATGCAGGGATAGGATACTTTTGTATAGGGGCAAACTGAGTGATGATAGCACAACTTGTCCCCTTCCAAGACACTGCCAGCCAGTGGCAGAGCCTCTCCACAATCACTGCAAGACCAAAAAGATCAGGCTATTTGCATAAGAGTTTGCTTTGGCCTCCAACTGCCCCTCTGTGCCATCTGAATTTTTGTGTCTCGGTGTTAAGTGTGGCCTCCAGCACAAACCACAGGGATGCCCCAGTGCTGCTGCAGGATAAGGGCCCCGATTCTCCGTGTGCACTAAAATCAGCCCTTCTGCCGTTGTTTCAGAGCACAAACTGCCCTGCTGGATCTTCCTCCCCTCTGTTCTTGGCCTGCGAAAACCTCGGGGTCTGGGGATAGCTAGGGGCATGCCAACAGGGTGTGGAGCTAGTCAGCAGGCCGAATCCAGCACGGGGTGGTGGTGAATTAAAGGCTGTTTATTCAGATGATTCCTTTGTGGTCTACATGAAATTGCACTTGTGAATTTGCAATCGCAATCCACTTCCTCTGGAAAAATCACTGCAATTGATAGTAATTAGCAACCTCTTACAAAGATCTGGCAGGCTGTCCCGAAACCAATCCTCAAGTTCTCTGGGCATCGCACTGCCTGAGGCAGCTGGTCCCTTGTCACTATTTAATACATTCCTCAGGCGAAGGCCCCACTCCAAATACCTGTCCAGTGGGAAACCATGCTAAGTGACCTGATGGCTAAATGCCCAAATGGCTCAGCCAGAAATCGGGCAATTCTCCCACTCAGCCTGGAGGTGCAAACCTCTTGGAGATGGCCACCTAAGCCCAGCCTTTCTGCTGGCTGGTACCAGTACTAAGGCAGTACCTTCAAATAGTTGCTGAGCCAGACCTCACGAGGGGTTTGCCTGCTTCACAGATGGGACTCAAACACCCATGACCTTCTGTCAGACAGGTCTCACAGCCACAAGTTTAGATAATCCCTCTTGGAAACCATTACATGCGGTACGCTGAGTGGACTGTTTTCTGGGAAATACTGACTCTAATCCAGTATTGGAATTACTTTGACTAAGTATGAACTTGTATTAGAACAAGGCATAAATACGTCATTATAAACATCAACAAAGTGGTTTTATAGAAAGTACAGAAGGATATACAGAAGTGCCAAAGCTGAATGCAGCATGTCAGACCTGGGTTGCTGCTAGGACACACCTCTTGCTCTGCAGGCTATTCTCAACGTTCTCTTACTATCAGTGTCATTTACTACATGAGTTCAGATACATGCAAACTCAGGTCACCAAATGTTAGCAAAAGGCTTTTTTGTGCACACACGGCCTGGTTAGCCCATGTCCTGGAAATGCCAGCTCAGACCCACCCTTTGGTGCAGCAACAGGTTTAACACAACTGTTTTCAGAATGATTTCACACAGACTATTCATATTCTCCATTCCACTAGCAATGTTACTAACCCTATAACCCACCCTTCCCCCCAGCCTGAATAACACAGCCAATGTCATTTCCTACCCACCAGCCACCAGCAAATGACTAAGAATCACCAGTCCAGGAAACTCAGAGCTCTGGGATCTGTCACCTGGCAATTGAAGCACAAAACAGTCTACATAAGCACTCTGAGTGTACTGCTTTTCACACCTTCTTTGAACCACTGGTGTCCTAAGTCTTATCATTGCCATCAACACAGCCTGCTTCCTTCAAGGCACAGTAGCCATTATGGTAGCATGAATCAGAATTAGCAACGCTAACTGCAGTAAATCGACAGCACTGAGCAATCCCATTTCATTAATATCAGCATCTCATCACCAGCTGCTCCTTGGAGACAGATGGCTGCAGCTGACTCCCAAAGCTTTGCTTTCTCTTCCCACCCACGATGAGTTGAAGCATTTGAGACACCAGTGACTGAGTAGTCTGAGTTTGTTTGTACACTGAAAATGTCCTCTTCTGTCCTATTGCTGTCTTTTCCCATCTATTTTTCTTAATAAGGGTAAAAACGAACCACCAAAAAATAGTGTTTTTACCTTTCAGCACAAATAAAAGAATTCCTAAATCCATGGCTGAAAAATCTTCATCTTACTATAGCACCATTAAAAGACCTGCATTGGCCACTATGACACTATCATGACAACTAATTAAAAAAAAAAAAAAAATGCTGGAGGGAAATCTTTCTACCTGGTGGGTAGATTTTTTTTTTTTTTTTTTTTTTTTTTTTTTTTCTGTCTTAATTCAAATTCCATACTTGGGCAAAGAAATGAACTCAGAAAATAAATACTTTGCATTGTCACTGGTCTAAAAACCGCAACCCTAGTTGGGCCCTGCCTAGTGTACTGAGTTGTGCCACAGGTACCTTCCCAAAGTCCATTTGAAATTAATTAAGCTTCTGTGAAGACAAGGGAATATGCCAGCACTCAGTCTTGTGCAGGGTAAGTGTCTTATAGCCAGTCACATACATACCAAGACATATAGAATTTCAAATAGCGGTGTACTGCATATGCAGGGGCCTCCATCATGTGGAAATAAGTGAGTTTTGCACAACCCCTCTGTAAAGGCTTATGCCAAAAGCAGTATACTTTATCCAACAGCCAAAAGAGGTTCCTGGGCTTGTGTGCCGAATTGCTGTACATCACAGCTGGAGGGGTCCAACATCCTTCATAGCATTTTGTGGCTTTTGCCATCAAGTTCCAGTTCTTCTCTTGGTGGAACAGGACCTTGTGAGAATCTGATGCACCCCCAAGATGCATCCAGCTTGCTCCAGACTGCTGCACTAGAGCTCACAACAGTGAGTGAAGGGAGGAAATACCAGCCACTTGGGTTGCACCATGAACAGTCTTCTTTTGCTGTAACTCTGGGCAATATGTAGCACAATGAGGCTTTGTAGGAACTGTTAATATATTATTAACGCTCCACAGCTAAATGGTAGCAAGCAGTGACAGCCCTGGGCAACAGAAGTTGTTTAATTTTGTAAATTGTATTTTATTATAAATGTGTTCAGGAATCTGAAAAGCCATTTCTGATCTAAGAAACGAAGGCAAACAAATTGATAATATGCATTTCCTCCCCCTCCCCCCCCCCAAAAAAAAAGAATAGCTCTTGAGAACCTTCTTTCCATTTTTTTTTCACTTAAAGTAATTCTAGTTAGTTTTTTTTCTTCTTCTTCTTCTTTCAGTTTCTCATATCCTAAAATTGTGCCTAGAAACTGGTTATTAAGACTGTATTTTTGGAAGCATGGCCATCCGTACTTTTAAAGTAATTTAGAGCAAATTACTTTATATTAGATGTTAGCAGCAAATGGGAGCCAGCACAGTAATGGCAGAGGGAATGCGTTAGTAGAGAGCAAATACTCATGAGGGAAAATACAGTAAGATAAAACTTCCCTGACTTCAAACATAGGCACTAATGATCACCTCACACTACAGTGTCTAGCACTCAAGCTGATAAAAATAGAGTTATTAAGAAGATCCTTAAGTGTTTATGGACCAGTTGATTGCATCGTCTTAATTAGGCATGAGCTGAGTTCCTTAATGTTGCATTCAGCCCACTACCTGAGTGGCTGCATATCACTTTGGGGAAGGTTGTGGCTGCTCTGCTTGGGGTGATGTGAGGGCACGCGCCAATGGGTTGGACCTGCAGCTCTGCAGGGAGGAAGATGCACCGTCCTGACGTGCATCTGGTCAGTGCAGCATATAGGAAACCTTGCCTTCTGCTGGCTAAACATTTACCAGGGCATGAACTATGAACAATTTGGGGGTTAACTGTTGTAAACCTGACAGCTCCATGGATTTCCACAGCACTAGGGACTGATTTACACCAGAGGAGACTGTGGCCCCTTAACTACTCTCTACCAACTTAATTAAGGGTCTTTTTATCAGATAGACTCAGGCAAATCTTGCAGGGACATTTTCAGATGTTATTGGTCTCCTGCCTGTCCCTCCTGCCCTCTTGGGTTTGCAGATCCTCTAGGACATGTGTCTGTGTCTTAACTGCCCCAAGGCATAGCACAAGGTTTCAACAAAATCACTCCAGAGGTGAATTGTTCAGTATTCACTGTTCATGGGGATAAAGCGAGTAACAGAAGAAGGGCAGGGTGCACAGACAGGCAGGGTAGTGTCTGTCTTCAGCCACCTCAGAAAAAATCCTTAGAGTATGTTGGCTAATGTCCTCACTGCAATCAGAGCTGCTCAGAGAGGTAAGGGAGGCACAGCGACTCGGTCACAGCCTCTCTCCTGAGGCGGGAGGGAGTGCAGGGACAGGCAACACATCTTGAAATGACTCTGAATAGTAAGCGGTGCTTACAGCATGAGATGACACACCTCCTAGGGCTAGTAAGTGTTTTGATGCACTGCTTCAGTTTACATTTATATGCTATGCACAAACAGCAAAAGGTACAGTATAAGGTCAAATAAAGATGGAAATGTCAGAATGAAAGCAGCATGTGCAAACTTAATGCCTTCTCATATGGTTACTTCTCTTAGGTTACTTACATGTTTCCAAGGTTTCAGTTTCTGTGGCCAGCCCCTTCCCTTTTTCAGCGTACAGCACAAGCAGGCCTCATTTACTCGGAGGTTATTCAAAACTGGCTTTTCTTCAGTGTGTGTGGCAGCAACACAAGCTGCATGGTGTTTAAACCCTCACAGGCACTTTAATGGTACTGACTCTTTGAGTATCCACGTTTATTTTCACAGCTCATCTGCACAGCGAGACCAGGAGCATGAATCAGATTCTGCCGTCTAGTCAGTGAGTAGCTTCGTTCATGATTGCTGGTACTGCTCTTCAGAAAAAGGGAAGAAAATTTAGAGCTCTTTTACAGCTGGTATGCTTGTGCACCTCCTCTAAATGGCCTCCTTGCACCAGAAAGGTATGTGGGCAGGTGATACTCATCATCTGTGATGAGTTCTGTTCTCATCAGAGAAATATAAATTAACTTAATTACAAGGTTATACAAGGAATCTGAATTATCAGCTAGAGAAGGATGTGTCATTAAATCCAGATTTTGCACATGCAGTTTTCCCATTACCTTATGTACAGTTTCTAGTCACATAAATCCTCATACACAGGCTCTTTCAGTAATGATGCAAGGCACTCTTGGCCAGCAGAGACTGAAGTGTGCAGACATAGCCTGAAAACAGAGACAGAGGAAAGAGGATGAAATTGTCATTATCATCCTACTTAACAACTTCCTCTTTACTACAAAACAGGACATCTGATAACCCAGCCATTTGCGTGTACAGGGCAAAAACACTGTCATTTAGATATAGTAGCTATTATTGTTAACAATGAAAGCTGTGGAGTCAGGATGTAAGAGACACTAACACCAAAAAAAAAAAAGAGCATGCCTAACACTCACTTTCAGAGCAAAAGTCTTCCAATTATATATAACCCAAGAAAACTTACATTTTTCATATTGAAATTTCCTGTCAGTGCTTGTTCTTCAAGAAGAAATTCTCGAAAATTATAAGGCGCTTGCTTTGTTTGTTTGCTTAAGATAATAAGAAGTTAAAACTGAAAGAAAACCACCCATTAGGGTTGTTTTCTTTTTCTCCTACTAAATGAGTAACATTGAACAATATGTGGAGCAACTGTTGCTCCTCAGCAGCTTACTACAGAAGGAGGTATTTGTCACAGAGGAATTCTGCCAGGGAGTTCTGCAGGAACACACTAATGGGTTTTGCTCTGGGCCAGACAAGTAGCCAGAGGCCAGGGATGATGTCTGTCACAGTGGACCTGACTTCCCATGTTGGCTGACATATGCATAGCAAAGTTAATTTATCGATGCAAATACTACTTTTGAATGAGTCCTGTTCAAAGTGTTGGTGGTAATTTAGTAGGCTTATGGTATCACTGCTTCTGAAGTCTGCAATGCAAAAGTTCATGGTGTCTGTAATTGGGAAGTAATGATGGCATAAGTTTGTGCATTAAAAGCTAATTTTTCCTTTCTTAGTGGGATAGGACATGAATGAACTGCACAGGCTTTATAGCTACATGAGAACATTTAATAACACTAAGTTTTCTCTCAGAGTATGAAATTCTCAGGGTCTCCAAAACATTAAGGCTTATTTTGGAGAAATGGTGTCTGATGAGGCATTGCTCTCTGCAGAGTGGATGCCCTAAGGCCACTTACCCAGTAGTGCTGACATTTGCTGCTGGGTTTTCCACTAAGCAGTTTCCTAAATTGTTATGTGTGTATTTGAAAGCCACATTAAATATGCCTTTATTTTCTGTCCATGAAGTATTCATTTTTGGTTTCTTTTGAAAAAAAATCCTGTAAGAAGCTTGAGGATTTTTTTATTATTATTTTTATTTATTCTTACAGAAACAAATGACAACTCTATAGATGCAGTAGAGTAGTACACGTTCCAATACATATATAGGAGATAAAACCAAAAGTGCTATGTGGGATACCTTCTTAATATTCTATTGAATGTCCCTAGAATGCAATTTATTTAGTTGCTATTAGGTGGTAGTTCTGGGGAAAATACTCAAAAATGCATAAGTGGCAAAGACGACAAAATCATATTTAAGCTTTAGGTTTCTTAGATACTGAAATAAAGAGTGAAATTAGCTCTTTAAAAATGTCTGTCCCATTTGTATTTAAATAAGTGGGTATCTAGGAATATAGTTTATATTCTGCCAATCTCACAGTACATGACTTCAATAAAAAAGAAGAAAAAAGTATTTTTAAAAATCCCCACAAACTAAATGGGAAAATATAAGGATGTGATTATCTAGCATTGTCTTAAACTCTGGCACTTACTGATAAATAGCTATTATAATCCCCTCTGGAAAACTCTTGCTATTCCTTCCTTACCAATAAATAGGGTCCAGCCTGGAACCTGTCAGACTGAAGACCAAGATCACTGAACCCCCTCTTCCCCCCTTCATGTCTTCCCTCCTCTCACCTTTTCTCTGAGTGCTACATGCTTGGAAGCTGCATGAAGCGAGAATGTTGGTCCCATGATCCGTATAGCATCAGGCTACTGCAACAGAAACAAATTGGACTGCAATTGGCTGTGATAAATGCCCTCCATTAGCAACATGGAAGTTGTGCTGCCTGTGTCCTAGTGATCTTTAAATAGTAGCTGAAAGCTGGCTGCCTGCAGCTGATGCCATCCCACCAGCCTGAGATGTTTAACTGAGATACCAGAGTTGGGAGTGCGGTTGCTCCAAACTTCATTAGCAGTCAGGAGAGACACAGGGAGACATGTTGTGAAACTGAATCAGATCATTTTGGCAATTTTCATCACCAATATATTTTAACTAAGTATTATAATTAATACTAACATCATTCTCCCCATAAGTTGGTAGAAACAACACCCCATGAGAACACAGGGCAATGCCCATCTTTTGGGTTGGAATCCCACATGCTGCCCACTTCATGCTGCCTGTACAGCCCCAAAAGAGAGAACAGGGAGAAGCAAATCCAGCTACCTATCCAAATGTATGCAATTCTTCTTCCCTTAAGTTGACAGGGAACTTCTGGTCTCAATTTAAAGTGGGAATTAAGACTGAAGACTGGATGCTTAATGTTTTGTGTAGCCATCATTTAATGACAAAACAAGGCTGCTTAGCCTCCTTTGCTTCATCTCTCTGACTTTACTCTGTATTCCCTAATAGCTTGGTAAGAATTTAATGTAGCTACCTGGCTGGTTTTTTTTGTTTGTTCGTTTGTTTGTTTGTTTCCCTAGCTTCGTTGTCTGAATCTCTGTCTGTGCAGCTGTCAGTCCTCCTGCAGAAGTTTTTCAATGTTAGCCAATTTCAACCAGGTTTGGCCAAAACAAAAAGATCCTAAAGATGCTATATGTATAAAAAACAGACTGCCAGTCAGGCAGAAACCCTGTTAATAGCCCTACTGAGGAAAAACCTTCATCGTTAAATCAGTCCTTGTTAGGCACTGGAGCATCTGGGGAGGCCAAGGGAGGAGATAATTTATGCTGCTGTCAGCACATGTTCAGCAGTAACCTGAGCTAGTTTGTTGTATTGGATCTGGCTGGGATGGAGTTAATTTTCTCCATAGCAGCCTGAATTATGTTGTGTTTTGCATTCATGACTAAAACAGTGTTGATAGCACAGCAGTGCCTTGGCTGTTGCTGAACGGTGCTTGCAGAGTGCTGGGACTTTCTCTGCTTCTCACTCTGCACCCCAGCAAATAGGCTGGGTGTGGGCAAGGGGCTGGGAGGGGACACCGCGGGGACAGCTGACCTGAACTGACCAAAGGGATACTCCATGCCATATCACGTCATGTTCAGCATCGAAAACTGGGAGGTTTTCTTTTTAAAGTAGCTGTTGCTTGGAGACTGACTGGGCATTGGTCTGATTGTGGGAGGTGGTGAGTGATTGCTTTTACATCACTGTTTTTTTTTCTCTTTCCTTTAGTTATTAAACTATCTTTATCTCAACGTGTGTTTGTTTTGTTTTGTTTTGTTTTGTTTTTAAAATCACTGGCCAGGATCAACCCACCACATTCATCTACATCGACGTGAGGTCTACTGATAGAAATATAGATAAACCTGAAGGATAAGGAACTGAAACATTTCACAAACAAATAAGTTACCAAATTGGAATTATTCAAACCCATCAAGCTATCAGATTCTTTGAAAATAGCAGTTTTACAGTGCTGTAAAGTAGTAAAAAATAAAATGCTTTTATAGCACTTGGAAAAAACATTTACAAAATATACAGACATGTTCAAGAGTGATTACCAAAGGATGTTCCTATATTTGCTCAACTTGCAGTAACGTGCTTGCATTCTATGGTACACAGCTGTGGACAGCTAGCACTGTGTAAGTGCATAAAAGGAGCAAGATAGTCAGAAAAAATGTGTAGAGACCTGGTAAATTGGAAGTCTCCTAGAAACAAGCTAAGCAAGGCTTTGGGAGATGCAAGATGATTTTGAAGTGCCAGCGCAATGTGTCTGTGAAGAGCATGCTGTGATCCTGGCCCACATCAGAAATGTCTCCAGCAGAGCCATAGTGGCGTGAAGGCCATGGTGAGACCATGCATGCCGTCATATGCAAAATCCTGTCACTCATACTTGAAAAAATAACTTGATTCTAGGATGATTTGAGAAATGGTCGACCAAGCTCGGCCTACTTAGCCTAAGAAAACAAATGGAGTCTCCACAGAGAAGGAAGGGAGTAGGAAACACAATGGGAAGAAAACTTTAAACTTACAAATCATATTGATAAAAAAAAAATAATAACTAAACTAACCATTAATTTATTGTAATGAAAGCATTTCTCATCATTAGCAGCTGGAATCAGGCTCCAGAATTGCCTTGCAATGAAACTAAATGAGACTGAAAAAAAATTGCTTGCAAGAGCATTCTGCAAGCCTTACATCGCAAGGGGCCTTTGGCAGCAGGCTGGATACAGTGAACTAACAAGACCTTTCCACTCCTGATACCTTAATATCATGAAAGGGTAAAAAATTATGTGGCAGAAGTATCAGGAAAGCCTCCTGGCAGGGAGGTTTCTCTGTTAATGCCATTGACTAGCAAAGGAAGCTGTTGGATCACAGACAATGACTGCATTAATAAGAAAGGTTTCTGGATCTCTCTCCCTTTCTGCAAGTAGATAAATAATTGATCAAACAGTCCTCAAAGTTCAAAATTGCATCTGGGAGTAGGCCAAGTAAAGCCCGTGGGAGAATAAGGCTGTAGGAACATGTATGGAGGGACCTCACAAGATCCCCTTACAAACATCAAGATCCATGTACCCCATGTACTCTCTTCCATAGTGGAGTGAAGGCAATTAAAAAAACCAACCAAACAAACAAAAAAAAACACCCACATTTTCCTTTGGATGACACAGTGTTGCATAATAATAAACATACATCATTTATCTGAGACTTGCTAAAGCTCTGCTAAAGCCTTTTACAATCTAATACAAATGTGTAAGTAAATAGTATTTACAAATAGTAAAACTGTACAAAGTATATGCTGCTTACTGGAAATGTAACAGAAAAGAGCCATTGGATATACTCATTACAAAGCGCTCTAGATCATGGACTTCTGAAGAAGCAAGCATTGATTGGAAGTTTCTCAGGGTCATTTCTTCATAATGCTCAGTATCCAGAATTAAAGAAAAAGTTTCACCCTTCTGTGTATCTACACTTACCTTAATGAGGCATGAAATGAAAATACTCTTTTAAAAATACATCTGATGGTGACTTTGGACAATCCTGTTCTTTTTGTGTTCCTGAGGGGAGCTGAGCTCTTACAAACATCAAACTTGGAATAGCAGAGCACCAGCAATCTGTGTCACAGCTCACCAAGGTGATGATACAGGCTATGTGTGAGCTTTGGGACTGCCCCAGCCATCACTCATCTTGGGAATTTATTGGAGTGGACCCTCTCTGGAGAGGGAAGGGGATTTATGACTTTTTCTAAAATGGGAAAGATCTTAAAAACAGCACAATATATAGTCATAAGTAAATATTCTTCTCTACAGTTTATTTTGTATACCAGACTGGTCTACCAAGCTACTATATAGTATCAGGTAGGTCTGTGTATAGTTGTACTGGGATAGCAAGAAAAGAAGCCTTTATGTTGGAGAGACTTGGCTTTATATTTTTATTTATTCAACTGCCTGAAGCTACACAGAAAGGAGGACTAAAATTGAAATGCCACTGATTGTTTTTAACTTGTGCACAGTAAATGTCAGAAGAAAAGAGGTTATTAGTTCAGGAAAAGATATCCTACCATGCAGGAGCTTACTGCTAGCACTGTTTTGTAAAATCCAACACAATGAGTAAATAGGAATAGCCTTCCTTGCTGTAATACTGAAGTAAACCAAGGACCTGAGTGGTGGCAGCTCAGCTAACAGGCACCTTAATATTTGCTAAGCACAGGCCAACTAACATTTTGGTATAGTCTTAGATTCAGTTACATCACTGCTGAAACTTCTGAGCTTGAATCAGAATTGATTTAAGCTTCATTAACTAACTAATTGTAATGTAAATGTCACAGCCATTTTTGCCTTTAAGAAACAGATTAAAAAAAAAAAGGCAAACCTTGCAGGACTGAGCACTTAAAAATGTCATTGTGGCTTACTGAGGTGGTTTGTCTCTTCTGTTTTAACTCTATCACCTCTGGAACACACAGACTCAGGCCACTCATTTAAAAACAAAGTAAACCCTTTTACTGTACTGTGACCTCTTTACTTGGAAAAGAGGAGTGCAGAGTTTTCCAGAATGAACTTCTAGGCATAAACAATCTCAGCTGAACCTCTCCAGGAGCATATAGCATCCATTCCAGGAAAAAAAAATATTAGTATATTGGCCCCAACAGAAACAGTGTCTGAATACTATTTCATTTAATTGATTGCTGCTTTTTATTTTAGCACTGCCTTTTGATCACTGATTGAGATCCTCACCCAACCAGTTTTTGGGCTGGTAAACAGAAAATGAACTTGGCAGGCTGCAGAGATTACTGTTTATGAGGCAGACAAAGCAATCATGTACCAAGTAAGAATGAGTATAGAGGGTTCTTCAGCTGTACTTAACCAAAGCTTTTTAAAACAACCCTAGCATCGGATTGATGGATTTAAGCTTTCACTAAAGTAAAGTGAGAGTTGGCACAAATATGTTTTATAGATGCAATTTTCAACTAACAAAGAAACAAGGAGAAATCTGGGACATCAAGTTCACCCAGAGATCTCTGATGTACTGATAAAAAATCAAAAGTTTTCAAAGCCCCTAAATTAGCTTTCTCCCAGCAGTTAAATTCCCAGTGGTTGCAAAGGATGTCAGATTAGGTCACAGTTCTTTAGACCACTGAAAAGCCCACCTTTAAAAAAATTATTTTATTTTATTTTACATGAGTGTATAATACCATACTGGTGTCGTCTGGCCCTTAAACTTCAAACTTGCTTCCTGCTTCCATGAGCCCACCTCATCTTTGTGCTGGCATGCAGGTGCCATACACTTTGGTGCAGCCACAGATTTCCCCTAAGCAGAAAGGCAGTGGTGGGGAAGGGTTGGTAGGCATCTTTGTCTGCACGTGGCCTGGTTGTGCTCTCTGGACTGAATTCCCTGAGTATAATATACAGACAGTGGCACTTCCCTGCTGATGTGGATTATGTGGATTCCTCAAGCTTTCAAGGGATAAAAGCCAAACAAATAACGTAACAGGTGATGTCTTCTGCGTGTTTTATCTACTGGTTCTATAACCATGGCTCCATTATTCAGCAAATGACAATACAGACAAGAAAAAAATTAAAAGCAAAGAAAAAAATACTATAAACACTATTAATAATAACAAAGAAAGTTGAAATGGCATATGACCTGATTTCTAAAAAACAGTCCCTGCAGATCCACAGGCCACTACCTTAAATATGATTCTCTATATGATTAAATGAGCTTTTCTCAACTTGCCTACCTTACTGCAGCTTAAAGTCATTTAAATTCTTCTGGTCTGCCTGCACTTACCCAGAATATTAGAAGAGGCTACTCTGTGTTTATTCTAGTAGCTAATTTACCTGATGATGATCCACAGCTGGAAATCAGTAGATGAGCTACAAGGGAAGTCAAACACATGCACAAATAAACATAAGAGAGTCAATAAATGAATGTGTTTATTTTATTTTATTTTTTTAAAAGGGGGAGATGTGTTGATGTGTTTTTCTAAATTTGCTAATTAGAGAAATATTTCCATGCAAACTGTAATAAAATTGGATAAAATGTGAAGTATTACATTTGTGTCTTTGCTGAATCACTGTCAATGCAGTGCTGTCATAGACATCTAAGTAAAGTTGCTGAAGAAGCTGTCTTCAGAGGTGATAGCGTGCTCTATCTTGCTACAAATGTTGCTTATTAAGCTTACTCCATCCAGTGATTTACTAGTAGAGCAGTTAGAGTGGTACAATGAACATGAGGGTCATAGCAGCTGCTGTTGTTGCCTCAAAGTGTGACATTTGGCACAGAGGGCTAAATGGTCCCAGCCTTCCAGGGCAGCAGCAGCTCTTGGGATTGGGCCTCTCACCTCTACATGCCTCAGGTTTTCATCCGCAAATGCAACTTTACTTCAGTCCACATGAAGGCTCTGTAAGCAAAAAGCACTGTTATCATACAGCTTTGCACTACGGACAGTACTTAAGCATTCATCTGCAAAAGGCAAAACCCACTACTTAATTGTCCTTTGGGAGTGTGACTTTCTTTCCCAATAGTGGTGTAATGTTTCTTCTGAGGTGCTATTTACTGATTTATTTTTAAATTTTAACTTTTAAAATGAAATTAGTTGGACTGCAGCTTGTGGAAAATAAGGGCAGACATACAAATCATATTTTAGTCAAAGTCACGGCTCCAAAAATATTATTTATGCTAAGCTTTGAGATATGATTTGTCCTTAGGGAACCAAGCTGTTACATATTTTCTTCTTAATCTACTCGGTCTTCAGATTTCACTGCCAGCTGGAATTAAATATTAGAGATTTTCTTTGTTGTTATAGAGCTGAATTATTATAGAGACAATTATTATTGAATATTTCAGCATATATCCTGTACTTAATTCATTTAACACACACTAAATGGAGCATGGATTGCACTACCAAGAACAAGTCTCTAATTGTTTTAATCCAAAAGATGAAGAAAGTTTGAGGTAGAGACCTCAATCAACAAAGGCAAACCTAGATGTGAAAAGATATGGACTTCTTTTTTCCTTTACATCACTGTAGTAAATCATCTTCTTTCCACATGAAATTTTAGTGTTTCCAGAGTGCATCGCTAGTGGGGAGCAACAACCCACAAGCTCTGCATCTGCTCAAGCCCTCAGATTGCCTCTTGTTTTGTGCTCGAGTCCTGCTTCTCTTCGTCACCCAGTGGCTACCAGTACTTCAGAGACGTGAGTGCCACAGTCCTGCTCCTATGCCAGGAGCTGCACCCAGGGCCCAGGAGGAACTTTACCATCACACCTCAGGCCATGACCAAAAACTCACCAGGCCCCCCTACCTACATGTTAGCAGGTCTGTGCATGAGCCTCGGAGGCTACTGAACCAACTAGACGGCTAAGGCTGTGTGAGGTGAATCCCACCCTGATAGCTCAGAGCTGAAACAAGAGGAACAGTCTGCACAGACACTGAAGACTTCATTTGGTACATTTTGCTTTGTTTCAAATTACAGTTTCAATGAGCTTTAAACAAAACAAAACAAAACAAAAAAATGTTTTAGGTTTTTAAATACAATTTTTCCATTTAAAAAAAAAAAAAAAAGGTGCAGTAAATCTAAATTTTAGGTCTACTCCACACATTTCTGTAAGGATTCTAGCATTCTTACAGTGTCAGCAGAACATTAATCCCAATTTTTCATACCCTGTACATAGTGAAAGCTATTAGAATTAATCTGACTGCAAACAGAAATCAGGTTTACAGGCTGCACCATTAAACTGTGTATGTGTATACAGATACATATGTATCTGTATTAATACAGAGAAAATTGGGATGTGTTCTGTTAAAATCTGCAGGAACCACACTTTTTTTTCTTTTTTTTTTTTTTTTTGGCAGGGAGGTGTTGTGTGATTGCAGGGTGCAAATCTGGAGCATGTGAAGAAGTTCTATGTGGCAAAGAGCTATAAAGTTATCCTCTAAAAGTGAATAAACTTGAGTCTGTGCTGGAATTCCTTTCTTTATTCCCTTTTCTTGCCCTTGCTTATGTTGTAGAGAAATGTCCATAATCCCGTCCTCTGACAAATTCTTCTCAAGAAAGAGATGTTTCTGTTCTAGCTTTATGACTCATGCCCAGCCATGCCCTGCCAGGGCCAGAAAAAAATACAGGAGCTGATCTATAGTCCATTGACTTCAATGGACCTTGATCCAGGGGCATAAATTATATGTTTCTATGTGACAACTGAAATATTAACTTGTTAGGGCAAGGTCTAACTCAGTGAAACCACCTTACAGAGAACAAGTTTTTCTTCCTCTTTTAGGAAGCCACTAAACAAAAAGGGAAAGAGATCCAGACTTCTTTTATTTCAAATATTTGGAGATATGAAACATAGTGAGAAGCTCCCATGTAACACAGCATAAAAGTAAAATTATGCATGGTGATTTTTCCCAAGCCTGCTGGCAGCAAGCCCTATAAATTATGAAATAGACCCAGGTGCAGGAAATCAAATCATGAAATAATCAGAGCTCACAGTAAAATATCTCCATTAAGATAATGTACTTAAATGAGCTGCACTGCATCATTCTATTGCACCCCTATGCTTTAATGTAACTACTTCTGCATACATTTTAGTTCACTGATGCCAAAAAGGAAAATGGCCTTTAGGAACTGGCCATTGTGCTCTCTTTCGCTCTCTTTCTCTCCCCCAGTGCATTTTCTGAATTCTGTCAGTACACTCTCTCATTTTTGGTACCTCATCCCCTCATTCTTTTGTTTCCTCAGATTTTTAATGTGACTTCCAGCTGACACAGATTAATACTCCACTGCTTTTAATAACTGGACTTTTTGTTTGTTTGTCTGTTTGTTTGTAGAGCCTGGGATTTCTTTGTACATCAAGATTCTTGCTCTGCACTGACTGATACAAAGCACATTCATATTTTCAGGAGTCTACAGTCATGCCATACAAACTACTAATTCAAGCTTAATAGAAGAAATCTATGGCCTTGGAATTTATTTTCTTCTAAGAGTATGCTTTTAATCAAAGGCCTGGCCTCTCAGCTGGTAGTTTGAATCAGCCAAGGAAACGCATCATCCAATGCACCCATCTTTGTACTCATTTATTTATATTGTATTGAAAGAAGAAAAAAAAAAAGAAGAAATAAAAGAAAGATCAAAATTTTGACCATTTATTTATTGTGCGTTTTTTCCCAAATTGGATTGTACATGCCTTACATGGCATGTTGATATGATCAGTACCCATTTCATTTCAGATTAAGACAGCAATATAAAGAACACAAAACAAAAAAGATTGTTTAGGCTTGGAAATGCTATTAAGCTTTACTGTCTTAACATTGTAAAATGAAAGAAGTCTCTCTACCTCTCACTGTTTGAGCTGTGAATACATTTTCAGAAATACACCCGTATTCTAATTTAATTTAGGAGAATGATGATAGAGAAAACCCCTGAGAAGGCTCCTCCTGCTTCCCCTTGCTACATCCAAAGTACTGCTGTAAGCACAACAAAAATTAAACCCTGAAAGTCTAGCTTGTGCAACACTTAATCAGATCCAGTCATCACTGCAACAACAGTCATGGTTAGAGCTGAAATTGCATCCACCTGGACATAACCCTCCAGTGGTAACATAGTCTGTAATGAGTACAGAGCCAAATTTCATGCCGTGTGTTACAAATATTCAAGCACAAATATGGCATAAAGCTGGTAGTTCTTGTGAGAATATGGTTTGAAAGCATGACCCCCACAGCCTGTTAGGAAGGAACTCTGAAAAAACACTGAAGAGCCACCATCTTCCATCCATACACCAGAAAAGCTTTAAGCAATACTATCTCAAAAATCAAAAACAGGGCTGACTGAGCAAAGGATTGGTCGAAGAAAAAGTAGCTGATGCAGGGAACCTCCTCCACAGCCCTTGATACACACACACAGGCAGATGCTGCTCTCTTGTAAGAGTTGTGGGTTCCTAACTATGTTTCAAGCAAGTTCCTCAATGCTTCAAGTTCCTAACTATGCTTCAAGCAAGCCCTATCTGCTCACTGTGCTAACAGACCACATGTGTTCAGAAAGGTGAAATTTACCCCTTTTCGTAAGACGATGAGCAAGTCACATCAAAGTAATGCCAAAACAATTACTCTTTTTACTTAGTGGATTAAAAACCCTTGGCATTACCTTGATGTGATTTTTGTATGATTTTATAGGCAAGAAAGCAAAAACCTACAAACTGGGTCAATTTCTGAACTCTTTGTTCTTGAACCCACTGGGAGGTTTGTTTAAGCAAGGAGTTCAGAAATTGACCCTGATGAAACCAGGTTCCAGCAGCAATGCCAGCTGGCCCCAGTGCCCCTGTGCCATCAGTCAAACCAGTGATCGCCCATGCAGGTTCTGTTCCACTCCAGGCCACAGTTCCAGCACCACTCAAACTTGCACTGAGGTCGAGGACACTTCATGTGCATGCAGCCACCTGCAAAACAGCAAAAAAAAAATGGCTTTGGCACTTGGCAAGCACTTAGAGATGTTAATCAACTATTAACAGTTTTAAAATCAACTTCTGAAGCCCTTCAATTACTAACCAAGTAGAATACTTAATAAAAGTACAAACCTGAACACTGCTCCTGGGCTTTCAAAATCCTGTTATTCCCTCTCTTACTGAGGTCTAACACACTGGTCTCAGCTGAGGGGCTGCAGAAGTAGGAAGTGCAGTCCTGTCTGACATTTGGGGACAGGGAAAAGCAATCACAGCCTGTGGCCTCTAAAAGCAGTGATGCAGGTGTCTGCTCCAGTAAAGTAAAGCGGAGCTATTAAAGTGGTGAGGCAGAGGTTGAACAAAATTAAATTCTTATTTGGATTTGGATTCAACAACTAAGAGATTTGCAAAGAGAGTAAATCAGGAGACAGATTTTGACAGTTCACTGCTGATTATATCAAAACGATATTAGCAATTTAAGTTACTTTGACCTTCTTAATATCTGAAGTAGCCTTTTGATCACCTCAGTGTTTCCAGTGTGTTGGGTTTGTTACTTGCCCATACTGTGAGAACAGCTTTAATCTCTCTGCTCACAGCCTTGATCAAATGATTAATTTGTAATATATAAAACATTAACATTGTCAAAGGTCATTACAAAAATGTACTTCAAATGGAAATTATGTTGCTTACCACACAAAGAAATCTCTTGTATAATTCAAACTGAAAGAAAAACATGCAGCAAGAAGTGCTGAAATGTCAGCGCAGTTTGACTCCAGATGGTGATGGGAGGTACAAGGAGTGTGCGTTCCCTACTGTACGACTTGCTACCCTTACTCAACCTTTCCTGTAAATGCCACTCCAGAAGGTGAAAATGACAGGAGACATGAGAACTGATTTGTTAAAATAGGCCTATCTGCTTCATCTGACAGAGGGAGAAAACTAGCTGTGATGGCAACATCTATTCAACAAGGCAAAGTTTATATACTTGTGCAAGAGATGCAATTCACTGGACATTTTTACCTTATTTAAATTTAAGTGTACTGAGCAACATAGCCCATGGCTTTATGAGCACAGCAGTCCTCTGAGACATGTGGATGTGTGTTTAAACTCACTCAGACTGCCACCTGAATATGAGGGGGCACTCCTTTGCTGTGAGGGTGACAGAGCACTGGAACAGGTTGTCCAGAGAGGTTGTGGAGTCTCCTTCTCTGGAGCTATCCAAAACTGACCCGTGCAATGTGCTCTAGGTGATCCTGCTCAGCAGGGAGGTTGGATTAGGTGATCTTCAGAGGTCCCTTCCGACCTCAGCTGTTCTGTGATTCTGGGAACTGAACTATGGGAAAGTGCTTCACTCTTTCATTTTGGCTATAAAAGTTATTTGACTAGAAAAGTTACTGGCATTTAGGAGTATTCTGCAATGCCTATAGAAATACAAGCTGTTACAGAAAAGTTACTGACATACAGGAATGTAGGCGCTTACAGAAAAGTTATTGGCATTGTCACTATCCCTTGTAAAAGTGGCAAGTAACAATGTCCACAGAAGCATCTGGGGATGGAAGGCCGAATTATTCTCTTGTGTGGAGTCAGCGTACTCCTCCCAGATGAGGCCTGCTGGCAGATTTCAGTGTACAATCATCAGCCTCTTGACACCAGCTGTACTTAGGCAGAAGTGAAGTGCTCCTCTCAGTTTACAAAAGTCAGCCTGGAAGCTGGAACATGCAGTAGTACCCTTTACCAGAGACAAAAGCAAGCACTGTGCCTTTCAAGCTTCATGCCTTAATTCATGGGACCACTGAGGTGGGAAGTCATAGGGAAGAAGAAGATGCTTGGGGAACTTCAGAGTCACCCAGGCTCTCAGGGCATCTGGGCATCACCCATGCAGGCAGCAGGCTACTCCAGCTCATCGCTCTGGGCATGGACTGCTCAGCTGTGCCTATGTTCTCCCATGGGCACCAAACCCATTTATTGAAGTAGGTGCTGTGTGCTGCCCTGGTACCATAAATTAAACCTACGTCATGATGTTTCTGCAGCCCTTCTGCTTTTTTCCTTACCTGCACTGTCATGTTTGAAGGGAGATAGGAGATACCATAAAGGTATTTGTTGCAGGTTATTCTAGTTGAATAGTTGAGGTACAGAAAGAGGAGGTTTTTCAGGCCATCTGACTCCAGATGAGACTAAGCTGTTCAGCTTGATGATTATAACCTGAATGCCTTCTGTAAGCACCATTTTTCCAGAACACTTATATACCTGTCCTGATCAGTTCTAGACAAGGGAACCACATCTTCCCAGCAGCCAGGCTCACTGAGGACCTCCTGGCTTTCTGTGTTTTCAGAGAAACAGGCACACTATTGCAGTTTGCAGCAAGTCTGACAGTTTGACTTCTCAAGGGCATTAATCATTTTTGTTCATACTTGTTCAGAGATTTTCACTAACCAGCAGGGCACTGATTTAATTTGTAAGTGATGGTTTGAAAAGCTATTATTTGTGTAGTAGAGTAGAATGTAGATTTTTATCCAAAGAGATTTCCAGCATGACTAAAACTTGTTGAGGAGCACAAATAAAATAAATGCTACTGAGATGTCATTTCCTTTTGCATATCAATTTTTTAAATTGGCATATATTTTCGTAGAATGCAATAAATGAAGTTGTTCTGTTAAAAGACCTTAGGTGCCTTTTTATCATTTGACTCAGTGGAACATGTCATCAGTATAAATCTACAGTATTGTTACAATGGGGAACAACGGGCTGTAGGCAGTTTAAAAATGTCAGCCTACAAGCTGAAATGTGCAGTACCCATTACCAGAGAAGACAGCAAGCACTTCACCTTTCAAGCTTCATGCCTTATTTCGCAGAATCACAGAATTGCTGGGGTGGGAAGGGACCTCTGGAGGTCATCAGCCCCCTGTGCTTAAAGAAGGGTCAGCTAAAGTAGGCTGCTCAGGGTCACATCCAGTCAGGTTTTGAATATTTCCTGGAATGGAGATTCCATAACCTCTTTGGGCAACCTGTTCCAGTCTTCAACAACCCTCATGGTGAAAAATGTTTTCTTATGTTCCTGCATTTGGATTTGGGTGCATTGCCCCTTGTCCTTTCACCAGAGACTATTGAGAAGGGTCTGACTTTGTCTTCTTTATTCCTCTATCGGGTATCTTCCCAGCCTGTACTGGGATTATTTCTCTCCGGGCTCAGGACCTTTGCATTTACCTGTGTTGAATTTCATGAGGTTCCTCTCAGCCCATTTCCCAGCCTGTCAAAGTTCTTCTGAATGGCAGCATTACCATCTGGTTCCAGTACATGGAAACGTTTCTAGCCTGCTGCTGTGGCTTTGGCATTTTGCATTATGAGGCACCGCTCTGACATGGGTCAGGCCATAAGCAAGGAAAGGTCTTTTCCTCTTTACTATCCATTTTGAATAATTATTTTATTCAAAGGAAAAAAAGTATAATGGCTTTTATTTCTTTTTTGGATATGTTGGTGATTTTTAAAAGCAGTTTTCTTAGCTGGAGTTGTACAAATTATATCATGATGTCAAATAGGGATATGCTATTTGTGACATGCGACAACTGTAAACTAACAATGAAACTACACAGTATAAGAGAAAATAAAGCTCCTAGCAGGGCTTCCAGCCTGACCAGAAGGTTTTTCATTTGTGTATGCACAGACTGTAAGTATGAACAGTTGCAATGACTGTCTATTTGTAATCCAGTTCAACCTTCTGTTTTCCCAGCCTGTTTTCCAAGTCTGTAAATAACTTTTTTTGACCTACCTCTCTGTTCTCTCTCTTTTGCTGCCTACCTTGCTTTCTACACTTTGCCAAATCTTGTCTCCCCTTCCCACTCTTGAATTTATGCTTTCATCCCTTCAGGTCCTTATGCTTGAAGTCTCCCACTTTCCATCTGCCAGCTACCTTCTTTTCTTTCTTCAAACCACAGATTTGAGGATTTTGTCCTATTTCTTCCTTAGTAGTATTTCCATAGTATCACTGCTTCAAACGTTTTCTCCTTAGAGTTCATGATGTCTTATTCAGCATTTTCAAAGTCAGTCCCATTTGTATAACTGATGCCCCAAAACTGAGAAGCATCCTCTATACTTCATATTCATATAATATTTAGGTACACATTTTAGAGTATTTTGGTTAATTCACATTAATACAGCTAAACCTTGGAACAGAATGTACTACAGGACATAGCCTATTTGTTGTTCTTCTTCTGTTTTAACCACCCTGGTACCAATAGATTACTTTTGTTCCTACACAGTAGGCATTGATCAGCGTAAACAGTTTGTCAAGAATCGTAATTCTTCCTCTGACTTGCTCTTCTGCAATTGACATTTCACTGGGTTGAGATTCATTTAATTTAAATTCAGCTGTATACTGAACATCTATACCAGCTCTATTTTTCCTACATCCCGCTTTTAGGTATGATTCTTCTGGCCTACATTAGACACATCTTGTTTCGGTGAGAGATGAGTTTTGCCCTATAAATGTCTATTTTTTCCATTGACAATGTAAAATCCATACAATTAACTGGACATTCAGACATATGAATGCAACACCCAGTGTTTCTCTATACCTCTTTTTCCCTGTCTATCAAGGGGATAGCTGAGTGCTTTGTGAGGCTGTGTTAGTGGCTCTGGAACTAAGTGACTTAGATTTGGTGATTTCAAGATAATTTAGACAAAGTGTCAGAGGGAAGATTCAAGTACTGTGTGCCTTCCCTCTCTTGACATAATAGCATGCATATGTACACATGCACATTCATATATTTATACTGTAAAATGAATTTTACAAGACAGGTAAATACCAGGTATCTAATAAATTTACCATTTTTTTCTACTGGAATATGGCAGTTGGGGCAAGGCTTGGTTGTTTTCTTGATCGTTTCTTTAGATGCCTCTTCCCATCGGGCTTGCATGGCTGCATGTTCATCAACTGCATATCCCTGCAAAGAGAGACAAAAGGTATTTACCCATGACTACATGATATGTCCCCTCAAAGCTCCCTGCCCTGAGGGCGCGGAAGTCAGCAAATCCCTGCTGCAAAAGCACACAGGCAGGCAAAGCAAAAGGTGAAGCAGGAGTCAGGTAAACCTGGCTGAGATTTTTAGACACCATAGGTTTGATTTTGCTTCAGGGACTAAATCTCTTCTTGCAAGAGACATGGAACACCAAGGAAATGCAACACGATGAGAAATGGCCTGCCCCCTAAAAGAAAGCTGTTTTTCATAATAAAGAATATTCCTTTGTTTCTGTGATCTAGATTTCATTTGTGTATAATCCTGTGTAAACTTATGAGCCTTTATAAGGTACAGAAAAGAAACACAAAGATTTTGAAGGAAAAATAAAAAAAAGAACCCTGGTGAATAATGAAAGCGCCTATCTCCCCGGCCAGAACAACATGGACAGAAAAAGTTATAATGAAGAGCGCTGTAACAGGGACTCCTCCATTTGTCCTATTTATGACTGGGCCAAAATTACATAATCTACACAAGTGTCCTACTTGGCAATTTCCTACCTAAAATGATAACACAAGGACAAAAGAGATGGCAGTGCCCTGGGTAATGTCTATCACACAGGGCTGGAAATGATGTTCAAAAGTAAACAATGTATTTAGGTTCCAGCCTTGAAGTGCAGCTCTGTCTATTTGTACTGTGGTTGTTTTTTGAGTGCCTGGAAGAATAACGAGCGTAAACTAAATTATATCGTTTGTAAAAAAATCTGCAGCTTCTTTGTGTTCCTACCTTCAAAGTAACTGTAGACTACTCTGTGGATTGACTTTTATTATTGATTTATACGGATTTTAAAAATACTTATTTCTAAAAAGTCAGCAAAAGAAAATTGGCCCAGCTTTGAATCACGCAATGTAACCCTAACTCCGACGGGTTTCTACTCAGCTGCTACTGACTGATAAAACTGGTGACTTATTGCCATGTCAGTGAATAATACATAGATTTTTATTTCTTGGCTGAAGTTTCCTGAGTTAACATGGAGTAACACAGAGGAATATCTGGAGAAGTTTGTTTCTAGCTCATCTGGTGGTCATTGCAACATGCACCTAAAAAAAATCATCTCATTTTAATTAGAAAACCATGAAAATGTGTTTATGCTCTTATTTCCTTTATTTCACAACCTATATCAGTCACCTCAAGCCTTTAACCCTTTTTGTGACCCTCACTTTTCTCTCATTTGCCAGTATTTATGATGCAGAGGTGACATAGGTGAACAAAGTTTCCTCAGCTCTATCTTAGCAATGATTTTTACTTTTAGCTCACTGCTTCTTGATAGCAAATCAGGCCTTGCACACTGCTGGATTATTTGGCAAAAGGATGACCTCTGTCAAACGGTACATTAGGAAGTTCTAGGAAACAGAAAAAGCTACCCAGGCTAATAGCAAATAACATAATCTAGTATTGATCTTGCAACACCTTGATCTTTAACGAAGGGTGACTTTAATAAGCAATCTGAGCAAACACAGAGGGGCCTGAAGAGAAGACAGGGAGAGTGAGGCCATGGGGCCTCAGTTTGCCGAGTGACAGAAGGAAGAAGATAGTAATATCATCTGGTTGCAATGAAAATTAATTATTTAACATCCATAAAGATGATTTAAGATGAAAATCACTATAGCAGTGAAAAAAATTACTAATATTTTCAGAATAATAGGTACACAAGAAAATTGGATGAATCTTTATTTTTGTATTCAACCCAGAAGAGCCTCACAGTGGCTCTGTTTTTTCCCAAATAGTCCAAATCCAAACCGTGTGATTCAGAACATAGAAATGTACTTTTTCCACATCTTCATGTCTTTGCTCTGCCTAATAGCAAATGACACTGAAACAAAATTACACACACCAAATTGCTAATTTTATTTGTATAAAGATATTTGATCTTAGTTCTGAAAGCAAATACAAACTTTGGGGAGCTTAGAAATAATTCAAATAAAGAAGTGCAAACCACACATACACAACTGACTGAGAAAGAATTGATGAAAACAAATTGATGACAACAGTAGAGTGAGTTATTATATTGATGTTTTCCTTTGCAAAACTTCTAGCATGAAATAGACACAGCAGCATGATATTTTCAGCCCATTAGAGCTGAAACATTCCTCCTATGCCCAGCCTTGCTGAATGCTGAGTTAAAAAATTTCCTGCTGCAGGAAGCAAATGCAGAAAAATGGTACAGTGATGGAGTCTCGCTAATTCAGTAGAGACCATACCACCCAGATCTATGAGCTGCAAGCATTGCAGTGACTGCAAGCACACATATTTATCTTCATTTTCTCCTCAAACAATAAAGAAAAGTTGTATGGCAATTCTCCATTACCAGTGTCTATTTATATCACCTTCGTTCACCCTAAGATAGCAAACCTAATCTTGACAACATCCTAGGTAATAGACCAGGGCTCTCAACCAGAGGCTGCTTTCACTTTCTGTGGCCTGCCACATCTTGGATAGGAAGGTAAGTGATGCTCCAGGTACACATCACATGCTAGTTTGTCTAGAACAGGAGACTTTCATAGACTTATGATGCTGACCTCAAACAATATACTCTAGTTTCCCAGTTATTACAGGATATTTATCAGAGCATTAGTGAAAAGCTGCTAAAGTCCATCCATTCCACTTCATGATGATTTTTCTTGATTCCCAACTGTGCTGCACACAACGAGGAGTGAATACCCATAAATAACAGGAAGCTCCAGTATGAGCTGTCACAAGCGTTTTTTGACATCTCTTCTGCACTATCCTCTTAGTGAGATGGTGGAAGAGTCCACCTTGTTATCTCTGGGTCACACTGAAGGATGCAGATTTAATTCTGTCTGTTTCTATGCTGAGTCTATTGGAAAAACTAACAGGGATAAGAAGACCACAGAGACTGTTGAGAACCATACAGCATTGCAAGAACATGCATGTGGAAAGCTGTTTATACAGTTAATCAGTATCAGGCACTAGAGGAAAAAGTGCTACAGAGACAGAAAGCATCCTTCTTAAACTAGCATTTCATTCATGTAATGGGGCACACATCATCTTGTCATACATAAAGTAAAAAAAGTACGTGGTCAAAGTCAGCAACTAAGCAGTATCATCCAGGGTAAAAACATTGATGGCAAAACTTGTTCAAAAATATTGGCAGCATTAGATATATAATGTTAAATTAACGTCACCATATTATAGACTGTCCAATTCAAGCACACGTATTTTATGACCATGCTCATCTGAAAACTGAAAACCCTTGAATCAGAATGGAATATGAGGCTGTTGACATTATGTTGTGCTCAGCTTTGGTGGATGCTTGTTTGTTGTTGTTGCTTATTTCCATTCTGATAAGCAAAAAAGTTGGTCATGCATTACTTCAAAAATGTACCCTAATGCAGCTTCTTTTTAATCAGAAATACTTTTCCTTTTGATCAGAAATGCTTGGTTTTCAGTTAATGTTACTTGGCAAAATAAGATTTAAGAAGGAAAAATAGAGATATGTAAAATTATGACTTTATGTGAAATAAAGCACTTTAAAAAGGCTCAGATGTCTCAAAAGAGAAAGTATTACTCATTTTCCAGCATGAATGTGAGAACAGCTATCGGTGCTGGAAAAGGTTCAAAGGAAAAACAAAGAATAATTCATTGTACACAAAGCAGTGTTCAACCTTCCATAACACTTGTATTAACACTGACCACTAATTATTTTGAGCTAGAGCTTGGAGCAAAAGCAGCCTCATCTTTTGAAACCTGACCTACAAGGGATGATGACAGTCCAGCTTACATTCCTATTGTTTTCCCAACTTCTGCTGAGCTGTTTTATGAACATGGTTGCATGAGCTAACCTCCTGTCATATTTACTGGTGTTTTTTACTAAGTTCTGGGAGAAAAAAATATCAGATGTCTAGAGCATTAGATAGGTTAGAGGAGCTTTGAAAAAAAAGTCCATCATTTGAGTCATTTAAGAGTCAAAAAATCTCATAAGGAGAGATACACATAGCTATGGGACTAGTGCTCTGGTCTACAGAGAGATTTGGGCTAATCAAAATACTAAAACTGGTTATTTAGATCAGGAAAAGGAAGGATATCCATCAATGGGAATATGTTTCATGCAGAGGAAAAATAGTGTTAGCACCACTCTGCTCCAGCTAAGCTCACATGAAACGGCTCTGTGTGAGCCAATTTGTCTGGAGCGCCTAGGGACTTCTGCTGTAAAATGACCTGGTTTGTGATGACAGCAAGTAGAAAAAATCAAAGTTCAATGCTATACACAGGGTATTGTGTCAGATACAAGACTTTTACCAAATAAAATCAGAGAGCTCTGTTTTGGTGATATTGCACATCAAGGTTCTCACACTGAATGTTGCAGATATTCATATCAGAACACATGAAATTCAGGTAGCCTGTGAATATTGGATTTACACCATTCTAAAGCAGAAAATCTAATCCAAGAGAGGTCATTCTTGTATAACTGTTTTCCGCCAGTGGAAGGAAGAACATACTTTCTCCTGTAAGTGGCAACACAGATGCAAAGGACTGTCAGCTTAACCTCATAAACAAAAACGGCTTGTCGCATCTTTTTATTTTATTGCTGCCCAAAATAGGAAAGATGAAATTCTCTATGGTTTCCATCTATTTCTCATTAGACAGAAAGTTAAGACCTACTCTCAGATTTCCTCCGGTGCATCTTTATTTATAACATAGAGATTAATTTTGCAGGATGTTTCCTGGTTATTGTTCTTGCTCCTTTAATTAGGCATCTGTGGGTTGAAGTGTCCTGTGCCTGACATTGTAAATATGCCACCTACTAAAGCTGAGCCTTGGTTTCTTTTCCCATTGTTTAAGATACTGTCAAAATCGAGCTATATGTGCCATTTTTTGTACAGCCATGTTTTATTTAACTTTTTAAATTTATCTGATGGAAAAAAAAATCAATGGTCTAATAATAGATGTTCCAGATTTCATACTGTAACTCAGGACTCATTGAAAGATACTGTGTATGATGAACCTCTTCAATAACCTTTTCTTTCACTAGAATACAGTGAAATAATTCATACTTTTGTGGCCAGCATTTACTGTTTAGCAGTTTGATTAATTTTTCCCCTCTTTCCAGTAGAGAAAGATGCGTACATAGACATGCTGCATGTTTCTTGTTTTAACTCCTGGTTTTAGTGTATCTTTACAAATACCACACCACTTTTTCTCCTACTGTTCTAAAAGCAGTAGAGAAAGTTTGCTGTAATAGTGAAGAAACAATTCTGTTAGTGATATTTGTAGTATTTTACAGCTTAAGCACAAAAACCTGATAACCAGGAGCTGATTTGGGATGGCTAATGTCTATGGAGTCCAATAAGATATATATATGCTTTCCCTAATAACTCACTCATCACTGAAGGTTCAAATAAAACAAAGCTTGCTATTTTCTTCATACAGCAAATCAAGAGACATATGCAATTCCATAATTTTGTCAGCATTCTCTCTATTACAGTTTAACACTTAGGTTGCACAGTCTTTGTGTTCTATACCAGTATTGTAAGAAATACATTGCATCAAATATGATTTTCATGAAACATTAGCTGCATATTTAGTATTACGATATTTCAGCTAAGGATATTTTGTGAGTGCCTTTGTTTGGAAATTCCTCATTAGAATGAAATTCTGAAATAGCTCTTGTTCACAGTCACCAATATGTTCTGCTGCATAATTACAGCAAAGTTCCACCTACATAGAGACCAGGCTTCACAAGTCTACGTGCTTCAGGGTTCTACAGGGTTCTACAGGGAAAATAGTATAAGAGATTAGACAGATGTTGCTCAGTGGTTGGGAAAGGAAGCCTCTCAAGTCATGGCTGTGTATTATATACCACCTACTGGCAATTTAGAGATATGCATACATGAGGCAATGGCAGGAAAAGAAAGCCTGGAGGTTCACTTGAAGCCCAAGTGAGCTGTGAGCCCTTCCAGGAACTATGATATAAAAGACAAAAGCACCAGGTGATGTTACAAGCTTCCCTGGATGTGTGCACATGTTTCATGCCACGCCTGTGAGAGCACAGAGCTGCTTTCTGAGAAGTTATCAAAAAGGTCTGCTTCAGATCTGATCACTTGTCTGAAAGCTTACGGCCAAGTTAGGTCTGAAACCCCAGACTGCCATCAGAGTCCAGGTAGGATGTACTGATGACTAGGATCAGATTTGGAAAAAAATTGTACTTCCAAGGCTTGCAGTGACTCAGCTGAGGCATTGCTGAGGCACTTGGGCTGCTTTTGGTTTGGTCTGATGGGTCCCTGGGCTGGCAGGAGCTCTGGATAAGTTTTCTACTGTCAGAAGCAAAAAAGCAGTATTAATATCTGGATTCTGCATTAGCTAATGGAGTACAGTAAGGACCGGGACCCAAGTAAAAAGCAACTGAGATTTGATTTGAAGATAGAAGGTTTGGGGACTGGCTTTAGGATGTGGGTGAGCAAGGCCTCCAGCTGAGCACTATAGCTGGGACAGACATCCCACTGGATTGCAGTGGCATCAAAATTAAGTTTTATGGCATTAGATATAAGATTGAACCTAAATAGAGCATAGATTAACATTTAGAACATGTAGCTATGTGGCTCAGTAAAAATGCTGTTGCTGTATCTGGTAAGAGGCCTCAGCCTTCATGCCCAGCCAACACCACCGGCCTCAAGATTGTCAAGCTTTGTCTGGGCTTGCCTTGACCATCTTAGAGGTCTGTTTCAGCAAGTGACAGCAATTATTGAATGACCAGGTGACTTGTACCTCTCTTGACTTTGCTTTAGATTTTGCTTAGTTTTGTGTAATTGTGTGGTTTAACAATGCTATATATATTTTTATAACTACTAGATAGTAATAACAAGCATAGATATAATGTACAGACTGAACTATCTCTGACCCTAGCATAAAACACCACATGCAGGAGTAAAGGCATGGGATGATAGCTAAGGCCTTGAAAGCACCTGTGCAGGATGATATTGGAGGTCTCCGAGCTATGAACAACTCTCAGTGGTCAATTACCCAAATGCAACCTTGAGAGCTGGGTAAATACAGTTCTGGGGATAGCAAAGAGATAAAAAAAACCACACTAGATTTAGGTAAACACACTATAGGTAGTAAATTTGGATGCAATGCCAACTTGCAGACCAGTGAAAAAGAAGTGTGTTAGCTAACATATAAAAATAACCCCAAGGAGATCCTATAGTAAAGTGGAAAAAAAATATCAATAACAACATCATTTTCCTCCTGGTAAAGGACTCACTATGCTATCCCCTTCAAGCAGTGTCCTCTAGCTTCCCATCTTTAAAAAGTTCAAACCCTTTTAAGCAGCCTTAAGGACTGTATGTAACTCCTGCTTTGTTCCTCTTGTGCTCCATAGCTGTGGTTGTACTTTTCGTTCCTCCTGCCAACAGAGTCCATTTCCCCTTCCCCGTCATCCTCCCTTCGCGGACGCACCAGCTCTGCTCCCTCCTCTTGACCTAAGGGTTCTTCCTCTTTCCTTTTGACACCAGGCCCAGCACAGGCCCATTTCACCGCCACCCTTTCTGATTGATTCCTCCTTGTTGTCCCATATCACTTCACAAACTTATTCCCTTTCTTCCCTCTTCATTCTCCTCTTTCTGGAGCTTCTACTATGCCTATGAAAAGTCACAGTCAAACAACATGTCTGCCTCCCATCAGTTTTGGGCTGTTATGGAGACTTGAATGCCTCTGTTTCAGGCTCTACCTCTCTTTTCTAAGACTTCCCAAATTGCTATCTGGTTCTGAGGTCACCACCACCCCTGCCTGTCACTGTTCACCCCCAGACTCCCACATCAGCCCAGGGCCACCAGCCACAGCATGGCCACAGCAGGGCTGGGCTCCAGCTCCCCATGGCCCTGCTGCCCCGTGGGCCCATGTCCCAGCCTGGCTTTGACCCATCCCTGTCTCGTTCCTGTCCCCAGCGAGGTGCCCAGTGTCAGGGTTAGTGCTGCCCAGGTGCCCACAGTGCCCTGCTCCTGGTGGGCCAGGGGGATGGGACAGGCTGCCGGGCCCTGCCCTGACAGACCCATGAGCAGGCCCGCAGGCAGCAGATGGCTCTTGCAGTGCTCTGACATAGGGATCACGAGAGCCTTCTTTGAGGGGCACTGCAGCTCTCCTTGTTCTCTGTGTTGCCAACATCTGGCTACCTAGCTCCTCCACAATATCCCTGTTTGGCTTTGCCTCCAGCTCCTTCCTCATGACCCACTGCATTTGTCTTCATCATGCCAACCTAGGTCTAAACCTTTCCTCTCACACTGGAAATATCAGGGTCATGCAGGTGTTTGTAGAAATGCTAAGGTAAGGAAAGGTTCCCCTCAGTATTGTAGCCATCAGAGGTAAAAATAAAACCTGCCTTTTTCTGATAGAAGATATTTTCTTGAGACTAACATCCTGCAACAGTTCTGGAGAGGAATGGTTTGGTAGCTGCATGTCTGGTTGGCCTTGAAATCCATGTAGAAGCCGTTGTGACAACAAGATCTGTTTCTAAAATAAATGGTATGGAAAGGATCCTGACTAGGGAGAAGGACAAGAGTCAAACTGGAGGAGCTTAAGCCATAAAAGGCAACCCTGGAAATGTATTATTCCTACCTAGAAAAAGAGAGTCAAAGGTAAAACAATCTTCACTGCCGGCACAAATAGTACAATAATAGCAAATTAACTCTGACACACAGGGTTCTGAATCTAACAGGAAGAGTGCCAAAAGGAAAAAAGGCAGAAAGCACAGGTAGATAAGTGTTTAAATTAGTTTCAGTAAAGCAGATGAAATAGTCCCACATGCATTTCTTTCCATATACATCCCACAAATGTTTTATATGCATTGTACATGAGTGATGTATGCAAGAGAGCTTTTACTAATGTAATTCAGAAAAACAAACCAAAACAAAACAAAAACCCAGTGTGTCTGCAGCACTTATGCTAGTATTGTCTTAGCTAGCTAGTTACTTGTTCTACTGCTTACAGAAAGCAAGGGAAATAATTCCTTCAGTGGCACATCACCACCTCGTGGAGGAGTTTAATCAGTGCATCTCGCTTTCTAAGAATATGAAGGCTGATCAAAGTCAATTAACTTCAACGCAAGTTGGAGTCTAAATGAATTTTGCGTAGTCTGTGATCTTGCCTGTACTGGGGAACTGATTTGCATAGCTACAAGAGATATTCTGGTATCACTTAACTATTCTGGAACAGCTCTTCGAGAGCACAGGAAAAAATTCAGGTAGAGCTAAAACATTTGCATTAGATTGTAACAATAGTATTTAACTTCCCTAACTTAACAGATCTAATTGAGTGCAGTTCATTTGCTGAGACACTGGACTAAATGAATGTACCACTCACATTGTCATCAAGAGACACTAAGGCAATATGCAAATGTTTAAAATAAACCACTTCCTGTAGTCTTCTAACTTTTCCTGGCACACCTTTATGTTTTGCTCTAAAGCAAAAGAGAGATTATATAAGCTTGAACTTTCAGGGACCCAAAATTATTAAAATCCTTTGTGAGGTGCCATGATGACTGCTCAAAACTTTCACTTCTCTAAGCAAAACTGGCATAAATAGCTTAGTGGACATAAGACTCACTGTGCGTGTTGAGATGTATTCAATTTCTAGCTCTGCTTAATTCAGGTAAGACACACAGCTTTGGTCTTCTACTTTACCAGGCCATTGGACACTTTAACTTCAGTTTCTCTCAATGTCTCTGTTGAAGTTTTTTTAAATTTTATTTATATTTTATTTTTTTAACATAAATATGAATGGAAGCCAGAACAATTTTTTTAGGGTTACTTCAAACAAAACAAAATTATTCTTCATAGAGGATATTTTAACTGCAAATCTCCTCATTGCAGAGTAACATGAATGCTAGAAGCATATATATGGCTTCATAAAAGGGGTCGCACAAATTCATGGAGTAAAACTTTGCTGGTAGCTGCTAAATACAAAATTCCACACCTGAATTTCAAGTCACCAGAGACTGGAAAATATTCAGGGAATGGGACATCATTATACTCATGCACTCTTCTCTAGACACTGGTAACTGAAATCTGTTAGAGACAGGGTACTGGACTAGATGGTTTTTGGGTCTTCTACAGTATACATCTTCCAGGGCACTGGAGGTAGATGCCCTGCCTGCTAGGATACAGGCTTTTTAATTCTGGCTCAATGAGCATTGATTCTTTTTCATAAAGTAGAAGAGCTTCACTAAGAAAGGTTAAAGAGAAAAATCTCTGCAGAGGTGATTGCCTGGTGCAGTAGTGGAAGGTTTCCCTGCCCATGGCAGGGGGTTTGGAATTAGATGATCTTTAAGATCCCTTCCAACCCATACCATCCTGTGATCCTGATCCTGTGGTAACACATGACAAAGACTCCTAGTATGTCCCCATCTCCATCCCGATCTCTACATTTGAAGAGTAAGAGGCCCCAGAAGCCATCCTGAGACAGAGCCTGTCTGGAGGCACTGACAGGAGCTGGGCATGCCTTCTTGGGAGCTGGTCATAAACCTTGTCAGCACCTGCCCACAGTCAGTTGCCATGGTGGACTGCCTGGGTCTCAGGGTTAGTGTTTCCTCTTAGCATCAAACATGCCAGACATCATCTTTTTACCGTTTTTAACTCCCTAGGAGAACACCCAGGCCATCAAGGTGTGAGATATTTAGGGTGAATCTCTCCTGTTCTTTCCTCTCTCTTTCCCTCTCTCTCGCTCTCTCTTCTGAAAGACTGTGATTCACTTATCATAGAGAGCAGGGAAACTTCAATCTCAAACAAAGAGAAATGTTGGGAGAGAAAAACTATTTCCTGTCCAGGGCTATAGCTACACTAACTACAGAATTATGGAACAGCTTAGAATAATTATCACTTAACAGCTTCTAGCCTAGGCAATCCATTTTTTATTTCTCTAAGTTAAAACAGATTATCAACAGCATTTTCTGTGCACACTGTATAAAACCCCTGTTACTCAGTCCAAACACACATGATTTCCTGACCGGTGCACTGAGTACAAGCTGCAGGACAGGAAAACTAGAAAAATCCTTTCAACGGCTTCATGTTGAATAGAGACAACCCCAAAAGCCCATTGGGAAGGCCTTTTCTTTGTCACCTGATGGTAGAGCTCTGTGTGTTCCTGACAGAATTCAGCTACTCTATCAATCAGAGCAACTGAAGTCCACCACAAAGCCACCTCCAATGGCTAGAGCAATTCAGTATGAACATAATTGCTTTTGCATGGGATTATAATTAGGATCCATCCGACAAATGTCACTCTAGCTGGACCAAGGATAATGATCAGGATGTAATGAGTTGTAGGGATGCCTACCTTCTGGGCCATGGCTCCCTGCGTGCTGAAGAGAGAGCTGCATTCCCCTTCATGGTATTCTTCTTTACATTCACGGCAGAACACAAACTGGAAAACAAACCAAAGCACACAAGTCATAAAAACACATTAGGGACATAGACAGAAGAGTACAACTGCGAAGAGTCATATGGCAGATGATCTCTTGCCCTTCTCATCTCATTAAATTCCCATAATCCTCCTAATTGTGCATCTTATTATGCAATCTGATCATTAACACAACAATTTTGCAGTTATTATTATACATTTCTTTGGTGAAGTAAAATAAATGCCATTATTAAAAATGAGATTTTGCTACATGGTCAATTTAAGGACATAAAGTCATTCTAGATACTTCTGCGTGTGTTTCTGCTGCAATGAAATCTATTTATACAAAAAGGGTGCTGTCTGAAACAAGTAGTTCTGCTCTATAGCGTTCACCAATGCAAGCAGTCCATTCATAGTTCTGAATCTAATGCATTCTCTATGGAAAACTGTTACTGAATTTACCAGGACATGATCGCTTTATATAGGTTATATGAAATACCATTTTCTAGGAAAGTATACCGTTGCCATGGACTTTTATAGAATGGTTTAAAAAAACCCATAGTAAGAACACAATGACAGGTTACTTAACATAGGTATTAAGGGACTCCTTCTAAACCCTTATTACATTTCTGGCAATTGTTCTGGTTTCATCTTCCTTAAATTACATTGTTCTTTACATAAGAGTTCTTTCAAAAGTAATGTAATGTCTTTAGCAGATGAGTAAAACAATTGTTGCTGCCTCAGTCTGAGCTGCCACTGCTCCCTAAACTGGTTCGTATGTATCAAGTTCAATGCCTTTTTTAAACTCTAAAATGAAGATATCTGTCTTGACATGTGTCAAAATCTTTGACTCATCAATGCTGCATTAAATTCTGTGTCCTTGCAGGTAAGAGGAAAAGTCAATAATGTAAAATGGGTCTCTCTCTTAATGCTTTTTTAAAGCCACGCTGTCGTGATGCCAGCCCAGACTCTCAGCAGAAATATCTCTCAACAGTAAGCTGTTCTGACTGGCATTATAAGCAAGACTGATAAAACAGCCTTGATTTTTGATGCAGAGCTGCATTCGCCAGTAACGAATAAAGGATATCAGGAGGACATGACACTGGAACATTTGTCTGCCACAAATTCCATCTTTTGCAATTCATTTTGAAATCTTTCAAGCCTTATTGTCACTTTTCTAAGAACCACTGAAAATCATATATCATTGTCATGCTAAAGAAACTGTCCTTCTGTGAAAAGAAACATTATGCGAGTCCGAAAGGGTTGACTCTGTTATTCAGAAAATCAGGGAAGTTTGGAGAGGGGAAATGGAGTGGGCGTTCTAGCTTCTAGAGATATCGAACCAAATCACTTGTTTGCTTTCTTGTCACTTCTCTAACTATTTTGTCAATGATTTAAAATCTTTTATTTTACTTCATCTGACATTTATCTGTTAATTCATTTGTGCTTCTTAGCAGTTTAACAATGAAGGCACTTCTGCAAGGTATGTTATATGAAAGGTTGCATTACTGTAATGCAGTATCATGTAATTACAACCTTTGCACTGCATTAGTGCTCCAAAGTTTCATCTATGTTGAACATTGCTCAAACATATAGAGATGTACTCTCTGCCTGGATACCTAATGTCTCAAAGTTTATCACTTATCAATGAAGGTTATAGCTAGGTTTAACCGTATTTCTTACTCTGTGTCCTATTCTCTTTTACCTTCCTGACTTTATTTCCCTATAAACATATACGGCTGAAAACATTTGTCTGAAATGGTTTTGTATACACTCAGTATACCACTGCCTTACCACAGAATGCCTCAGTTTCCTTTCCTCACTCTAGTCTTTCATGTTTATAATTGCAATTTTAAACATAAGTATTAAAAAGGGGGATATATTGAAGAAAGAAAGAAAGAGAAAACAAACAAACAAATAACAACAACAACAAAACACCAGGACATATTTTGTAAAGACATTCCATCTGTCTCACAACGTAGTTTAGGTTGTGTTGATATTTATTATAACAATAAAATTCATAAACCAATGCTCTATTATTTAAAGGTGTGAAATGCATTTTCTCACTCTCTATACTTGCCTTTAAAATAAAAAGTGCTCAGGAGTAAGATCAAAGTGTTGTTTGCCAATGGTTTCCCCACAGGCTTTCTGTACTGGAAGTGTGTATGAGAGTGTAAACTGGGCCTTCCACTGTCAATTTTATATCCTGCAAGTAAGTCTATGAGTGACCCTATCACATGCTTGTGATGAAACAAAGCCTGATTTTTTTTTTGGTGAGCCAGGATACTCATTTCACATCTTATTAGATAATGGATGAGTTGTAAAATCAGTTCTGTGGCAAAAGACCACCCTGGAGGCTGATCAGTTTGTCAGAATAAATAGGCATCTCCCCACAGAAATGCATTAAGCACTCCCATTTTATGGCAAAGCATGCATCATAAAGAAAACGTAGGTCATTTACAACAAAGCAGTTTGCAATAGCTCCATTCGTTTTTTACATCCAGACATGAAAAAATAATAAAGTTTCAGTAATGAAATACAGCAATTGCAAAAGTGCTGTCATTTAACTTCTATTTTGTAGCTTCATTAATATTAATACAGTTATTTTGCCTTTGGAAATATAAGGATTTAAGTTGTTCAGTCAGGATTTAATACTTCTGCATAAATTTAATATTAGTATGTGTTTAAAAATACTATAAGTAGCGTAATTACTAACAACAGTCACACTTTCTTACCCTTTATTTGCCAAAAGGTTGGCAGATTACAGTGATAACATAAATTGTTCAAGAACAGTGAATTTAGCACTTACTGTTGTTACCCTTGAAAGATTCTTCAGCTGTAAAGCGACTAGCACAAAGAATAAATCCCAAAGGTTTGAAACCTACCCTCTAGGTTTACGCATGAAAATGAGGATTAGCAGGGAAATCCCCAAAGTACTTGAGGGATTTGGGCACTGGAATAAATATATAACCTGTATATATGCTATTAAAGGCTTTCGAGTATCTGTAAAAATGTATGATAGGCTCAAGCAGACATTCTGAATACAAGTAATCTCAAAACAGGAGGTATAAAAAATCTCAACAGGGATCCAGAGCATGTTTTAAAAATCCTCCTATCTTTATCATCACTCAAAAGGTAAAATCAGTCCCAACTCTGGTCAGTTCAATGGACTTTGTACCCCACAGCTGACACGTGCAGTGCCAAGAGTGATGCTGAAAGAAACTTAGGATGATGAAACCGAGCTGTAGTCTCAGTTATTCCTGACCAGACCATGCATAAAGTTTCAAGTCTGGGAGAGGGAACAGAATGTAGCTCTAGTTTTTAAGGAAAGGAAAATGAGTTTGTCATTTATATGCTGAACTGGTATTGGAAGCAGGATTTTGCCATTTCTTTTTTCACAACATTTGTAAGATTTGCTTTTTTGTTGTTGTTGTTGTTTATTAAACACCACAATTCTCAATCTCTTGCCTACTCCACATACCTTTTCTTTTGTCTCTAACACTGATCATTTCTCCCTATAATGCTTGCAAAGTATTCCTGTTAAAATCATCTTCCAACTTCAATACAGTACTCCCATTCCTGAATTCCCACATGAAACTTCAACTTTTGGCTCCCTACTATTATTTTTAAGTTAATCTTCTACTCAAATATTACTCTTCTTTTCCACTCTCACCTCCTCTTGTGTCTACACAGCAAAATGAAGGCAAGGCTGCAGTGAGGTAGTCATGGCTGAGGTCTAAGCTGCAGCACTATGGGTTTACTGCTAAGGACTTTGTGAGCTGACAGCTCAAGCATGTACCCAGATTTCTTACCAGACTTCTGCAGTCTATGTTGAAATCTTGGCTGCCATGTTTCCCCTCCTACAGTTACCACTATTAGCTAGACTGAAAACAGACCAAATGTGACATATGGTTTGGCCAAGTGTTTCTTCCAAAACAGACACTGAAGTCCACATTAAAGACATCAAGTGAGGAAAGACCCAATCATACCTCTGGCACTGTGTTTTAACGGCCCTTCAAATAATTGTTAAAAATTGAAAATAACATCTACTTTGACTCTCCCTGGATTCAGCTTCCAGAGACTACTTTCTGCTTCACAATTCTCTGCTAAAATATCTTCCAGTATCTCCTATTTTCCTTCTGTAAAGGTACCTATGTATTGTAATCATGACACCCCTGCATCTTCTCTAACCTAAGCAGAGACACTCTAAGTTTCTCACTGGATAAGCCATTCTGTTACTCCCTCTGTCCAGCTCCAAATCATATTCATGGCACTTTACTAGGGACTTGCTTTTGACATTAATTATATTTGACTAATCTTTGTGTCATTGCTGTGCTGTATCAGCAGAGTCTTTTAGTTACTTCTGGATCACTGTCAAGTATTGAATTGTGACAAGTATGCTATCAGTTGCTGTTGAATGCTGCTAGCAATACCCTGCTGATCACGCACTCTTCACAGAAAGACTGCTTTCTGTGATCTGTCAGTTCGTAATCCACACAACGACCAACCAGGGAGGCATGCATACCACACCATCCGACAGTGACAAGACAATGCTGCTGCACACATCCTAAACATTGCGATTGGAACCCAGTCCCCTAAAACTCTTTATATATATGTTATGGTGGTGATTTCCATACCAGAATATTCTGTAGATTGAAGTCTTACAATATATGAAATTGGTTTTGTGCAATTGCTTTTTCTTATCAAACTTATAATCTCATCAAAGAATGAAATCAGCTCCTTCTGATACGACCTATTGTCACTGAGAATACATTGACTAGCAATATTATCAAAATTGTTTTGTCTTCTCTGTTCCTATATCTTTTTTTCTTTGATCTTCCCTCATTCATTCAGTGCTCTCTGTCTGGGTCAGTCAGTACAGATGGGAGTCATGAAAATTAAAGCTACTGAATGAAGGCAGGATCAACATTTCCATCACTACTGTAGCTTTCTGTCAGTAGCATAAAACTAGCATGCAAGAGAGGCCAAGGTCCCTCTAAACCATGACTGTATGAACAAACAAAAATTTCAGATCTCTCACCTTTCATTTAAAATGCAGGGATTACAACTTTTATCTTGCCTTTTCAGGAAAACATATTTTAAGAAATCAATCTTCAACATCTCTACTCACTCCTTCCTCTAAAACCAAGTCACCCCACCCTCCCTAAGCAAAACAGAAGTGTGCTAAATTACTATCATAATTCATGCTAAAGGAGAAATAAACCAGAGATTACAAGCGTTAACTTTATTATCAAGTGAGCTGCTAAAAAAGAAATATGAGGACCTGTTGTAATCGGAGGAGTCTATAGCATATTGTTAAGAGAATACAAGGCAAGTAAATTATCTCTTATTAAAAAAAATACAGACACAAACACACAAAATAAATGTCATACTCTTTGCTGTACTACTGCGGTGAACTACAGGTATTGGATTGACTTTGCTTCTGGCACTTTTTATTATCCAGGATCAAGTGTGAGACCATCAGCCCCATACCGTCTTTTGATATTTCTTGTGCTTCCAGCAAGAACCTTTAAAAACAGAATATTTACCATCTGCAATAGCTACATTTACTTAGGATTTGTGGCTTTGGCAATTGTCAGTAATAGAAAACCCACAAATACTACAATGAAGATAAATGCCACAGTAGAAAAAGTATCCATTTTTAATGACACCAGTTCTATCAGATATAAAGCGTGGTAGTACTTTCAGAGCAATTTTGGTCTTTTTCCTTACACTAAAGTACACATACTTACTATGCACATTTCATCTAAAATTAAACTTTTGTGAGGACCATGACAATCTGTCAAAACACAGTATCAAAAATATAGTTGTAGTCTCTGTGCAGCTTTTGCAATCCAAGAGCGATTTGCCATCAATATTGTAAGAAGTAATTTTCTATAAACATTAAAAGCTTTAAATGCAGGTCTCTGCCAAAATGTCTTAGAAATTTCAATGTTCTTCTTTTGAATCTAAAAGTGAAAGCCTCCCTCCTAACTTCTACAAAACAACCCATGGGCTCATTCCCTGAGATCTAAATGACAGCATGTGCACCCCGGGACTCTTCGGTGAGTGCTGATGGGTTTGTGTTTGCAGATGTTCCTGGAGCTTGTCTTGCATCAGGCTGCATTAACCTAAAGACGATTTGGTAAAATGGACAGCATAAGCTCAGAGAACCTCTCTCAGACCTCCCCAAATCTACTGTTTGCTGATTTATGTGGGTGAGCAATCATCATCCCTTTTGAATTGCTCTGTGCTACAAGTGCTGCAAAGGATAGAACATAAGTAAGAAGGTAAGAGGAGCCCAGGTGCTTCTCTGAGGTGAAATTACTGCAGACACCTGTAGAATAAGGGATGATATTCTTTACAGATTACTCTGCTGCATGCCTACACACAAAGGTATTGCACAATCTTGTTCTTAGCATGTGGATGGGATGTGAAACTTACTATTCCAGAAAATAAGAATGAAAAGACTGTAAAGCAGAATTTGTAACAAAATTATGTGGTATATTGACACTACAAAACCCTGTTGTTTGTGGTGCTATGTGCATTAATAGAGTCAGATCTTATGATCACTGAAGAATCTCAACTGATAGCTGACTACCCAAGCAAACATGAGTTCAAATACCACAAGATTTTTAAAGTGGACCATGGATTTATTCTCTGGACAGACATAGACAGCCCTGGCATTTGCATAGCTTTTACAGTGAGAAGAACTATCCTGTGCCCTGGGGCACTGGGAAAAGATGCTCAGAATGATGATGACCAAACTACCTCTGGAAAAGGAAGTCAAACAAGCCTAAGAAAAGTAGGGAGCTGCCTACAGCAGCAGGCTGCTAAACACAGCAAGATGCTCATGTCCCTGTTGTCTACCTCACCTGTGCCAGAGCTGCAGACAGCTAAGAAAAGAGCCAGGCTTCCAGTTCATCATGCTACAGGGACTGTGACAAGTCCTCAGATTTTAAACATCGCTGCTTAGAGGAGCTCTCCCTAACTCCAGAAATAGCTGCTGCCACTGGGACACTGATTCCTCAGAATCAGATGCCTGGTCAGAGCCATGCATCATCCTCTGCTCTTCACCCGTGTATCCAGATCTCCTCTCTGCCTCCTCATTCCCATGCAGCTCTTGTCTAGCCCCTTCCTTCTTTTGGTGGCAAAACTCAATTTTATGTACAGTTTACACTTGAGAAGCTTTAAGCTAGTCCTGCTGGAAGTCTTACAGCCATGTCAATAATCTGTGGCTAATGCAACAACAGCGTGTTTGGGACCTGGACTACTGGCATGTGCTGCACTATGCTAGGTGGATGCTT
This sequence comes from Heteronetta atricapilla, assembly GCA_011075105.1. NCBI lineage: Eukaryota > Metazoa > Chordata > Aves > Anseriformes > Anatidae > Heteronetta > Heteronetta atricapilla. Next base: position 47,519,201 of record CM021733.1, on the reverse strand, counting down.
CAGCACCACTTGGATCTGGCTTGAGGGTACACAAGTAGAGAGAGTCCTTACTTCACTGTAGTACAGACATGACAAGGAAATTAAATTCAGTATTATGTTCTTGCTGGCACCTCTGGAGATAAAAAATCAATTGTTCTTTGGCTTAATTCTGTTCCCATTGAAGTAACTGAAGTGGTACAGACACCTAACTACACATATTTTGTGGTATTGGGGTATTTTTATGCCTGGATGACTAAGAAAATGTGAAGTAGATGCAGGTAAACTTAGATTTTTACAAATTATTTCCATAATAATTTACAAGGTATTTCTACGAGGAAACACTGGAAGCAAACAAACAATTATTGCCACTTTGTCATTTAATGAGTATAAGGAACATTTTTAAGACAGCCAAAATATGTATCTAAATGTGACGTTTTAAAAAAACTTTAATCTAGCAGATTATAACCAAACCTCTAAATGCATAGTACATATAGGCACATATTAAAACTACACTGTGTATCACTCCATCTCTCCCACTAACACTAGCAGAAATCAACTACAACTCCAATGGAACAATGCTACATTTACCTTAGAACACATGAAGTCAGAGCATGAGTTATGCTCTCAAGTAAAAAAACAATAGCATATATGTTGTCACTACTTCAGTGGATACAAGCAAGAATATGAAGTAAAATTTTGTATGAAAGGAAGCATTATTTATAAGGAGCTATGATGTAACGAGGGAAAATCATAATTACCTTGAGATACCTTTAGAAACAGACATAGCATTTTATAGCATGCATAACAGCATAGCACTGGAAAATATTTTTACTGTAGAAGATGTGTCATTTTACATGTGTGATGTCAAAGTTGACTTTTTCAACAAAGTGGTTGGAAGTTACAGTAAAATATCACATCTCTCAAGTTTGAAAAAGATATGTTATGCTGAATGCATGTATCTGTTCACAAGGAATGTCATGAGGAACAAATTTTACTGCCTGTCCCTTTACCTCTGTCTGTAGCATCTTTGGAGTTAATTAACATACCCTCAAACAATAAGACAAACTAAACATGCATTTAATTCATGTCCTGATTACCAGGTTAAATCTACAAAAAAAAAGCCCACCTAGCAATACTAAAATTTTTCCAGAAGATGGCAGCAGTGAAACAGGAATCAACATAAAAGGTCTTTTCTGAGCTTTTGCAAATGATAAAGATTCTGAAAAAATCATAGTCAAAGCTAAGATCCAGTCTAGGGTTACTAACAGCTAATACATCTGATACATGCAAAACTAGTCCTGACAAGACAGTCTCATAAAGAAACAGTATTCAGATGCACTAAAACTCATAAAAAGGAACAAGGGGTGCTCCTTGTTTCAAGGACGTTGCATCTTATTCCTCTTGAATCTGGCAACAGCTGAAGCTCCATAAAAATAACATAAATGTGACAATCTAGCAAATAAAATAGCATAAATAATGTATCTCAGATAACTGTGCTGCTGTTTTAAGCATTTTGTTGCCTTCACATCATCTTCTAGGTGTAACCATTGCTTTTTATGACTATAAACAGTCATGTAGCCTATGTGTCAGGCAGAGCAAAAAATAATGAACAAATGCATTTGTTTCTTTTAAGGGAATGCCTACCTACTGCACATGGCTATAACAAGAGTGAGTGTCCTTGTAGTAACTAGATTAAGCACAACGTTAGGCTCTTTCTCTGAGACGTTGTTTTTTGGAGGGTAGGGGATTGGGGGAGGGGGATAATATTAAACCATAATTCTGCTTCTAGTTTGTGTTTGTCTTATGATCAAGTGAATTCTTTAAAATTAGGGAGTAACTGAATCTACAATCATCAAAGCCAGTCCGTGCTTTCAAAGACCGATACCATCCAGTTCAACAACTGAGCATGGATGTGCACTCTGCTTGGTTCAAATTGAGAGCATGAATGCTGAAAAAAAAAAAAAGAAAAAAAAAAAAAAAAAAAGCTGCATTAGATGTTTCAAATTAGAGGTGTTTCTGAGCCTGAATATTGACACTGAATGACACAGGGAAACAGGGCAGATTGCAAAAACAGATGAAAATTTGGAGTTAAACCTCAGTCTACAGTTAGATACAGCCAAACAGTAGAACTCCATCAACTCCAGACTCTGAAGGATAGATTTAGACTCAGGCTCTGCAATTCCAAGTAATCTGAAAAAAATGAATAAATTAAAATAATGATAATAATAATAATAAACATTTGAAAGAGAAGCAAAAAAGAAATTGCAAGAAATTTTGAAAATCTTCAGATCTGGTTTTCCTGAATGAGGCGTCATCTGTGCAAAATACTCTGTATGCACTGTTGAAGAAAGCATTGGAATAATAATGAAAATATCACGCTTCATCTGTCAAGGAAGAAAAGCAGGTAGCTTCTCAAGAAACACAGCTTGCTGATCAAAAATCAATGATAGCTGGGCTGGTTCATGCCAGGAGTCCCCAGTCGCAACCCAGAGCTCCCATTAAGGATCCCTCAATTTATATTCCTTGTTTTCAGTGCAAAGGCTGGCTACATGGTTTCAAGTAATTTTCTTCTGAAAAAAAGACAGTTTTTAAAGTTACACAGTTTGTGCTAATTGTGTTCACAGAGTATATACCTAGTCAATAATGTGACTTCTTGTCTGACCTTTCAAACGGATCTTTTTTCCGGTTTGTTGATCCTAGACATTTTTGTAGTATAATTATCTAAACCACCAAAAAGGATCTGTGAAATGTAAGCTCACAATGTTATTAGTTGGTTTACAGGAACTGCAAACTATTTGGCACCTACTTCTGCATCCTTTTGACAAACCACACACTAAACATTTTAGAAACAGAAATTCTACATTAAGAATCCAAATAGATATACCTGTGCATAAAATCAACAAATGTCATATATTGGCATATACTGACAAGTATCAAGATCTCTGTCTACAAAGAATACATTCCATAAATTTACTTATTTATCAAAAATAATTTTACTACTCCAAAATTCTCTTACTTTTATTTGGATTTCTGAAATATCTATGGATCATCCAACATGCACTATATTTTTTCAGTTGCCTGGGAGGGCAAACATTGCAAGACACAAGCAATTCAGAAGGTTTCTGGGGTGTACTGATGACAATTCCCTGGCATAAGTGAAGAATAAGCCCAAAAGGGGACACAGTTCTTGCACTTCCATCAAGGAAGAACTGGTTGCAGTTGTGAAGACTGAAGGCAGCCTAGGCTGCAGTGAACACAGCATGATGGCGTTCAGTATTCTGAGAGGAGGGAGTAAGGCAAAACAAATAGGACCACAAGATTTGATCTCAGGAGAACATACTTTGGTCTGTTCAGGGGTCTGCTTGGGAAAATGCCATGGGAGTTGGCCCTGAAAAAAAAAAAAAAAAAAGGGATACAGAAGACCTGGTTGATATTCAAGGATCACCTCCTTCAAGCTCAATGGTCCATCTTAACCACCAGGAAGTCAAACAAAAGTAGCAGCAGACCTGCTTGATGAACAAGGATCTCTTGGTTAAACTTGGACATAAAAAGGAAGCATGTAAGAGGCAGGAGCAGGATCCAGGAGGAGTATAAGGACATTGGCCAAGGATGCAGGGATGGTGTTAGGAAAGCCAAAACCCACCTGGAGTTGAATATGGTAAGTAACATGAAAGTCATTAAGGACTTCTACAGGTATATCACCAACAAAAGGGAGACCAAGAAAAATGTGGGCCCACTGCTGAATCAGTGCATTGGATCTGGTGACAAAAGACATGGAAAAAGACAAGGCACTCAATTCCTTTGTCACCTCTGTCTTTACTGGCAAGACTTGCCTTCAGGAATCCCAGGTCCCTGAGACCAGAAGCTCTAGTCAGGAGCTCCAGTCAGGACCAAGAAAGGTTTGTTCTGGCTGAAGAAGGATCATGATAGGGGATTACAGTCTGGGCAAAACAACAGATTGCACTAAACCAAAACCCAGTCCTTCAGTCCTTTCTCAACATAGTCAGCAAAGCAGATGTAATCCTTAAAACCCAGAGAAACAAACATCTGCACATGCACAAGTTAAGAAGGATCACTCCAAGCTGGAACTTGTGCACAACATGGGAGTAGAACAGACCTCTGTATAAAGGCATTTTATGCTCGACTAAAACCCATCCACAATCCAGTCTTGATTCAAAAGATCCTCTACAAGAAGACAAATCAACACAGTGCACCTGAGTGCCAGTATTGGCAGGAGCAAAGGCTTCTTGACATCTCAGAAAAGCATGATCCAGTCCCTCCAAGCACCACTAGGAGGTCCCAAAACCTACTGACATGTCTTTTTTTATTTTTATTTTTATTTTTTTTAAGAAGAACTCTAACCTGGCACAGTTTCTGGAATTAATGACTGCAGGGCAAATGATCTATTTCTTTAGAATAAGCACTTATTGCTGATGAATGCTTCATTTATTTACTACTTCTAAGACACAGATTTGGTAGGGCTTATTGTTTGTTTTTAATAAGGAAGAGAGCTGAAGAATTAATCTTATGTGACAATTAGGTTGTGTTATGATGATTTGATTACATATGAAATTGCTTGCTAATGTTGCCAGATCTTGGGCTCATGGAAATGGGCACAATTCCATTTTCTCCAGAAGAGCTACATTAAATTGTAGGTTCTCAGGATCAGGGCCTACCTGCCGGTTTCTGACATCTAGTATATAAATTCATACGTCTCTATGTCATCAAGAGTCACTACACAAGCAGAGAACACATCTCAGTATTTGTCATCTGAGACATTGTGCTGCAGTAATTCACCTCTTCCTGGGCCTCCTCCCACTCGTTACTCTTCGTATGTATTCCATCTATATTCTTTTTTTCCCCCCATTCCTCTGACTATTTACATCTTGACTCTCTTCGCTGCACTCCTGAAACAAAACTGAAGCTCTCTTTTCTTTTTTTTTTCCTTTAAAGTCCTTTTTTTTTTTCCCCCATGCCTTTAAAACCTCATTGTCATAAAACAAGCTGTTGAAATTTCTTTTTTCCTCCATCTCCCAACACCTTCACTTTTCTTTTATTCATATCTGAAAGCATTATTCCTCTCACATCACTCCTGACCATAGGAACAGCCTCATAATCACTGTTAGAACTTATTAAAAGCAACAATATGCTTGTAACAATGATAAAAAATGTTATTATACCAATGCCAGTAAGAACAATACTATTGTCTAACATATGGTGTATCTTTTCTTCCTCTCATCCCCTTCCCTGCTCTCAAACGGCTCAGAAGCAGCCACACCTGGAAGCCTTCCAGCTATGAAACCACATGATTTTGGAGTGCTCCTGGGGTAGGAACAAAAAGAAATGTTTTTCATAGATATTCACCTCTTCTATCTCAGGAGGCATCCTGAAGGCATGCTATGCAAATCAGACAATTGTAAGAAGGGGAGCATGTTCTAAATTCTATATTCAGGACCTGCCTAAAAAGAACATCAAGGGAAAAAAAAAAAAAGCTTTTTTTTTTTTTCTACATAATATTCAGATAAAACCTAGCCTGAAGAAATTACCACTGTGTGTCTAATTCCCCTACATGAACATACATGCCTGTTGGTCTATTCTGTTGTTAATCATGATATTTTGGCCTTTTCAGTTTTTGCATAAATCAAATAAAAAATATTCCAATGGATCACTGATAAACAGCAATGTACCATTTAACCATTTATCTTGAAATAATTATAATCTGGTGGAAGGTGTCTTTTTTCTTTTTTTCTCTTTTCTTCTCAAAATTTGACTTACTTTGCTGCTAGGAATTTAAAGGAAAGATAAAAAAGGAAATAGGCACTGTTATTGTATGACCCCACTATATTTTTGTTCTTTTGCTTCAAAGACAACCTGCCAGCTCACACAGAAAACAAAGAAAGGTTACTTCTGCGAACGGTATTAAAAGCACTGAACAATAATGGTCCCAAACCACTACAGCTCCCAGTTGTCTTATTGCAGTATTTGGGAGTTATTATTAAAGCTTTTTATTAAATAAGGATGATTAGTAAACCTTGTTTTGATTCTTATGTTGTGTTACCTTTATTTAGCATGTTTACTGCAGCTGTGTGCCACAACAATGCACCACAGCAATGCACCATAAGCTCCTTCTGACTTCAATCTGATTTTTTGATACACAGGAGGTCAGAATTTTTCTATAAGCAGCAAAACAAAAAGAGGCAGAGCATGTACTAAAGTGGAAAAATCATGTTTTTTTTCAAATAGAGAATGACTTTAATGTGCTCATATGTTGTGATATATGCTGGAGAATTCCACTGGAGAATCAAGTGTGCATCACACTTCTCAGCTGCTATGTGACAAAATTATAGTTTATGAAAAACTGGTAGATTTTAAAGGAAAATGAACCAATTTGAGTCACAGTTCAAACTATCTGTGTTTTCTGTTAACAAAGTGTGTTATTTTTTCAAATTAAAAATGGTTTCAAACTTCAAAATTCTAGCTCTGTTATCAACATTTTGTTCGATCTCGTGTTCAAGGAACAAGTTAGAAATGAATTCGATGCTTAGGTTCATCTCATTTTATAGGGCTTCTGTTTGTGGATTCTGGCACTCGAGGCGTCAGTGTCTAATTCCAGGAATTGGTTTGTGCCCATCACTTGTTAAGGTAAGAACAGAAAGTCAAAATTACCGTTTCCTGTAGCTTCACAGTCCATTTATTTAATTCAAATTTTCTAAGAGCTTGTATTAGAAATATATAAGGCCAAGTAATTGAAACAAGTGATTACTTCTGTGAGGCCTTACCAACATATAGTTTTTGTACACATGATAATTGATGATTCAACCTGCAGCCAGTCTTTGTAAATCTCATTTTGTTTGTGTTATCTATTATGAAATTTTATCTTAAATGATCAAATAATATAAAATATTCATGGTTGTCTTGGTGTTGCTATTGGGACATCTCAGCCCACTAGCAGCTCTGCACTCAAATCTGTCCACACTTCTATAGTTTTTCAAAGGAAACTAGTATTAAACTGATCCCTTTCTTGACTTTGGTCTAAGTGCCTTCCCATTATACACATCCGATATACAATGGATGTGCATCTTAGCACTGAACTGTAGACAATGGGAAAGCTATGAACATATAAAAGTAGCATTTCTGCTAAGACCCTGACAGTAAGCTTGTCCATCAACTGCAGAAAATGTAAGGCTTAACGAGATGTGTGGTACTCTGAGATAACACATGCCTTGAGGGTGTTGTGAAGTATGAAGGAGAAGCAAATGCTTTTAGTGACCTGCCAGTGTTATCTTACTGTAACATACACACCTTGGAATAGCCTACAAAATTATAAAATAGCCCCAAACTCACAGAAAACTAAATATATTTTTTAATTTAACAACTAAACAAAAGAAATGAGGTGCATAATAATTAAATGGCCAGTAAAGAGCAAATAGCTTATGAAATGTTTCATTTCTGAACTGCTGAGGAGAATAATAGGCAGGGTCACAGGTGAATGAAATAAAATGTCATATACATTCTTCATGCTATTCAAGCATAGCAATTTTCCCAAAAGGTTCTTCATTAAAACAAAAATGAAATAATGGAAGAGATTGGAAAGATTTTTTTATTTTTATTTTTTCTTTTCAGGCACCTTAGTGTTTCTCAAGACAGACTCCTGTATATAGCTCTGACTGGCATTTGGAAAAAAAAAAAAAAAAACACACTTCTTAATTTGGATGGACAATCAATTACAGATAAAACAGACAGAAGCCTTTTGTCGCCTTTTGGCCAGGCCACTACTTGTCTTTTGCTGCCATAGCTATGCAAATGTTGATTGCAACTCAACTTTTAAAAATATCTCATCAGACTACTTGTTTGAATGTCCTCCTGAAGCAGTGCCTTCATATTAGTGAAACACATTCCAGAGAGATTTTCTCTTGCTTTTCTTGTGAGTAGCTATTGTTTGGAATTCATATGCCATACTAAAATTCAGCTTTGATACATAGGTGCACAAAAGAATGAATACCTCAACATTCAAACAGCACAACAGCCGGACTGCACATGGTAAGAATTTCTTAAAATCTTATGTTAGCTGTAAGGATAAATCTATCCGTAATATCCTGTTATTTCATATGATATTATTTATTTAATAGTATATTTGCTGGAAAGTAGTACTTTGTTCAAGGGGCAAGATCTCTGAAGACAGGTAACAGTTTTAATTGGACCAGTCAATACAGCTGAAATACTAAACAAGGTTTTGGGTTCTTATTCACTTTGATCCAATAGCAAAAATTTCCCAGGAATGAAAAAAAAAGAAACAAAGAAAAAAAGAAAGCTTTCCCTAAGAGCATTAGCATTCAAGAAGACAGTTTTGTAGACATTTGTATAATGAGTATGAGAGATGATATAGATTTTGTGATGTTTAATCAGTCTTGGGCTCATAATGCAACTTAGGACATTTGAAAGACCTCTATCTCACTACCTGTTCATGAAATCTGTAGAAATACATGTGGTAACCTATGGGTTAAAATTGGCCCATGGGTACAAAAGTTACTAAAGGGGCGTGAAAGATCAGCAAAGACACAGAAATTGAGCAATTGTATGAGTCTTATTTCCATTCAAAATCAGGATAAAAAAAGTGAGTTCATCTCATACTCTCTGTCAGACTGAGTCTGCTGATAAAGGGGGAACACGAAGGTGGAGCAGATTCTCATTGATGAGCACAGGGTAAGGACTTACATAATAGAAAACGGAGCAACATGTCCCATTGTTAAAGCTGCTCCTTTCTGTGCTCTCTGTATCACTTTCTTACATGCTCCTGTAACTCTCTATCCTTTTTTCTACTGTATGTTCTGAAAGGCAGAGATATCTTTTAAAGTCCCTGAATGGGTTTTTGGTAACCTATTTTATGCGATCATTAGCCTTCATATTATTCCTAAAAGTTCTTCATTATGCTTTCATCTTCTGATTTTCACATTACTTAGCTTCATTTTTTGCTCTCTATGACTGTGAAAAAAGACATGCACCTACAGCCAAGTTAGCTTTTTGTATTCTAAACCCCAGCACTTTCAATAGAGTACTATAAAGATGCCTTTTTTCCCCCCCTTTCTTTCTTTCATGGAAAGAAAGCTGTATATTTTACAGTACTTAAATATTTGAAACTTGTTATCATTTTGGTTGTTCTGCTTTGTTCTCTTTTTCAAGAGCAATTATACCCTGAGGCCCAGGACACAATAGGGGTTATAACATTTTTATGCAATTTAACTGGTGTCTTATGTAACAGCAACATCCCCTCCCAGGCTTTGCTTCACTTTGTTTACCCCTGCAAAACAATCTAGCATGTGATTTGCTTTCAGCACTGCAGCTGTATTTTAGTCCAAAGGCTTTAGGGACTTTTCTATAAACAACTCCCAAATCTCTCTCCCATTTAATAATCCTCAATCTGTTCTAGGAATGATATTTATATATTTATATATTTATTTTTCTGTTTACTTGTTTATTGTGAACACTTATTAGCAAGGTATCTGAGTGTAAATAGGTGTTTCCTTTGTTGTTTCCTTTCAATCTTCCTGGCAATTCATTCATGGTAAAACCACAACGTGGTGCTTGCGACATCACAGATACTTCCAAGAGTATCTGGATAGTTTTGGTGTCCCAGACAAATGTGAGCTCACAGACATAAGCCATCAAGAAAAAGACAGTTATAAAGAAGAAAGCAAAAAAAATTTACTAATGCCATTATTAACTAGTGGTGAGCAACGAATCATCTGTATTTATGCAATACTATGAGAGCTTATACTGTATGAAGACTAGAGATGACAAACCAGTCATATTTTAAAGGTATATGCTTTATGGTTTATTTGTTGATCAGGCTATGATATGATGTACTACTACACTGAATACAGAAGAGGGGCATTGGCAAGTGTATACAATGTAGGGGCAAACAGATTGACATATCAAACATAGCCCGTTTACCATACACATTAAATGCATAGTAAATAAATATGTAAAGACAGAGCCTTTTCAACCATTTCCATACTATGTAGGCAACAGAGGGCACAAACACTTACTTTGTAGTAGACTACATAGCCAGTACAATATTGTGGTTCTTGTTAAAAAGGGTAGGAGTGAACAAGTGAAAAGGTGATATTTGTGGCTGCTGCACCCTGAATCCTATTGTACACTCCTCAGGGAGCAGTAGCTTGCTCCCTGGCACCTTTATATGGGGGGAACTGTGGGGGACAGGAAATGGGACCTGGCAGTGAGGACACATATATAGGGTGGGACTCTCCCAGGAGGAAATGTGCTTGAAGCAAATCCACTCTTAATAGATAGACTTAAAAATCTGGAGGGATTTATTTATCTAGAGGTGTCTATGAAGCCACTAATAGTTATTAGGCTGGAAAGCAATATGGAAGTAAAGGTCCTCTTGTAATGACCCTCCAGTCTCGAAGGATTTTCTTTCTCCCAGACATTTTTATTTAATAGGTCTTGGCCACCAACTTTTCTCTGTTTAAAATTTTTACTTCATTCTAGTTCAGTATATAGGGTATAAATACGTATACAATGTACAGTTGTGCATATACATATATGCATAGAGAGAGAAAGAGTATACATAGTATCTGTGTTGGTATATTTTTAATAAAACATACCTATAGAAATGGAAAATTTATCCTGTATTTGTCATGCTTATTTTATTATTATTATTTTTTTAAAGTGGGGCAGCTTGGCTTAAAAGCTTCTAGAAGTCCGCCATAATATACAGTAAGAATGCATCACCCTATGGTTAGGTTTCAAAGACCTTGAGTCATTTTTTTTTTCCTGTAATTACCATTTTATAATGATTAATCTCCACAGTGTTTGTCTTTCAATCTCTTTATGAGAATCATGTTTAAGTAAATAAATGAGTTATATCAAAACCAAATCTATTCACTGGGGAGATGTTTTCATATCCTGTGAACAATGTGAAGTCGTTTATTTCACTTATTAAAACTGACTCAACCTCTAGGACTATGCAGTCCTCTCTGGTGTGAATTTGGGAAGGGGCCAAGAGTTGATCCTGACAGAGCCGAGATTCACCTGCAAAACCTCAAGCCCCAGAGCCTTGCACTGTGTCTCACCCTTGGTCCAAAGTGTATCTAGATCTGTCTCCCACATAAGCATCCCCATTTGAGTGATAGATGTCTTCAGAGATCCAAAAACTTTCTAATGAGAGAAAAGTATGAGAGGAAGGCTGGAAAAAAGAAAGCCTCCTGACTGTGCAGACAAGCTCAGCCAAACATTTATCATTCTTTCAGAAGTGTATCTGGATTTCCCAAGTACAGGACTGTTAGAAGGTAGTGGTTTCAAATGCTTTTCTCTTCTACTGTTTCTGTACAAAAGAACATGGTGTTGGTGTATACTTCAGGCTAGATCCAATAAAGGAACTAGGTGCACAGAAGTTAAATACTGCAGTATTTAATGTCCTGGAATGAAATACAGAATCTTGTGCACCTACAGCAATTTGTTTTAGGTGTTTCAGAGCAGCACAGAGCTACTGGCAGAAAGATGTGTTGTTAGCTCTCAGGGACTGTAAAGTGTCCACAAAGGGCTACCAGGTAGACTGGTTACCAGAGCCTGGCCCAGAAGTAAATAGGTGGTATTTTGCAGGTAGAAACAAAGCAGGGAGTAAACAGCCATTTTTTGTGGTGTAAGTGAGATAAAAGTGGACTTCTACGGGGTTGAATGCTGGGAGCTATCATGCATCACCCCAGCCATAAGTCTGCAGCAAGGTGAGAAAGCTTGCAAATGACATTATGTTGTTTAGAGAGGTGAGGACAAAAGCTGATTGTGAAGAACTGAAGAAGAACCTTAGAAGACCGCATGACTGGATGATAAAATGGCAGGTTAAATTCAGTGTATATTCTGTGTCTGCTGATGACAGCAGACGGGCTCGGTGGGCCCCAGGCCTGGCATAGCATGGCCCTTGACCCATGCAGGAGCCTTCCTGGCTCTGCCTGAGCACAGGGTGCAGGAGGTGCCAGTGCGTGACCATGGGGCAGGGGCTGGAGGCCTTGCAGGGAGCCTGGGTGGGTTGCCCAGGCTGGAGCAGGCAGGAGCACAGGAATACTCGCCATAAGTCAGCGTCACACAAATTTTACAATTGGAAGTTATCACAGTGCTGGTACCAGGGCAATGGCTGGTACCAGCAAGCCCTGGCAGCAGGGACTGTTTGGGGAGCAGAGCTAAACATGAGGTCTTCGTGCATGCCATGGCAGCTACACTAGCTGACTGCAGGTGCTACAGGAGCTCATCTCCTCCACAGCTTACTAAGCTATCTTGAAGGCCATGTCAATACCAGAAATAACTCAAAGTGGAAAGTATTCTTCAGTAGTTCGCAGCTTCATTTGCACTCAACTGCATCTTCTGGGATGCCCCTGCTGGAGGGGCAGCACAGAAATTCACTCTTTATATATGAAATGCTGACCATGTAAAAATAGGCCTGGCACAACATTAAGCAATGAAAAACTACATATGGAAAAAGAATTTAAAACCAAATTTAAAATCAAGGGCTTCAAAAACAATTCTTCTCCCCAGTCTGTTACAAATTACGCAGCCTTCAGCATCAGTTTAAAGAAACAGCACTTCTTGACAGCAGTTAGCCTCTTTTTTCATTACCGGAGCTTTTCCAGCTCCTCCAGATCAATAGCACTCCTATGTATCTTTATAAATCTGAGTAGCAGATCCATTCTCATAAAGTTGACCCCATTTTGCTTTTCTGCTGAAAAGCTGAATCGAATAGTATTTTAAGATATTTGATACAGGGAGATTAAATTCTCTCTTAGTTATACCATGAACAAAAGCTAAAAACGAATGACGAATGCTACATAGCTTAGTATATTTTTTCCCTTGAACTCCCAACTTCCTGATATCAAAGTTATTTTTTTTTCTTTTCCTTTTACACTGCTTTTTGCAATCCTAGAAGTTCTCTAATGTGAATTGACCAAGTTAAAAGATGCCTATATTTCTTAACCTATTAAAAAATTAAAGCCTTTTAGTTTATCATACTAACGTTGTTTTTACATTTTGCTAAAAGTGTTTATGTTTAGAAACAGCATGGATAAGTAAATGAGGCAATCTGAATCTGTTCTTCTTCCCAGTAAATTTCAAATTTATGTTAAATGTATTTTATACCAGTATAGAGCTGTTCCTTCAGTGCTGTGAGGACTCCTGTGGAAGTTAAAGCAAACAGATTTTTCCCTAATCACTGGATCTTTTAAAAGAAAAATGTTTGAGTTTCTTTCCAGATTAATTTTACAGCATCTCTAATCTGGACCAAAACTAATCTGATAAATTCATTTTAAAATTCAGTTACTTTTTTTATATTGGTGTCTTCTATGTGAATAATTCTCAAATGGAGGAAACCAGGCTGCTTTTATGTGTATACCCTCTCACGTTGCTAAAGGCTTTTGTAGAAACTTTGTCATAATAGATATTGGAACAAAAAGCATGTTTCCTAAGCTTGCTAATAGTCATATACGTAATTAGCTATAAACAGTTAATGTAGGCAAATGTAGTTCAGCTGAGTGTAAGCAAACTACTCAGAAAGAAAATAGAAATAGAAATAGATGATATTTTACAACTTGATTGTAAATAGATGATGGCAAGAAAAAAAATGTAATACTACAGTTTCCTTTCATTAAGAACATTAAATGAAACAGCACAGGATAGTTTTCCACTAACAACAGAGGAGTTTTCATTAAGATTTTGAAGCAGTCAGAGAATTTACACAGATATGTTAGCAAACCCAACTTACTAGTAGGGCCAGTATGTGTGGAAGCCATTATGATTGCTTTGTCCAATTATGGAGGTATAAATTTTCTTATGGAAGTAACACATCTGTAGATGATGATGGCGATTTTGATATAATCTGTTGACAGAATAAGGCTCTAATTACTTGTTGACCTAGGACCTTGATAATAATCTCCAAGGTAGCTAACGGTAGACTGAAACACCCATATCTCTGCAATTTAAGAAAAGAAAATGGAGAAACACAGACTTCTGATGCTGGTTCTGCATTTAATTCACTGTGCAATCATCAGCAAATCAAAACTCCTGAACCTTTCCCCCTGCGTTTTTGAATGACTGTGGGAAATAAATCAGAAAATTCCCAAACTCACAAACTGAAATCCCCCATGTGTTTGTCAGAGGGTGGATCCATTTCAGTTACACCCACAGGAATGTCACTCAGTCCCCTTTTTCCAGTCATTTGTACCACTCTGCCCATAAAAAACGGAATATTCCAGCCAGGAACTCATGTATCCAAGCACTTCTTAATGCTTGTGAGATGGAGTTCATCACTGCAGATTTTGGGGTGTGCACATGTGCACTATGCTGAGAATTGAGAGGGCAGAACCTGCCTCCACATATTACAGCTCAGCTGCACTGGGGCTCTCTAAGGCACACACAAAACAGAACACACAAAAAGACACTTTCTTGTTGAGGTGATGCTGAGGATGCAATTTCTTACCAGCTTTTTAAAGAATGCAGCAGCTAGCAACAAAATGGAGCCAGCTGTAACCTAGGAAACCACTGTGAAATAACCACAGAGTAAGTGAACACAACCACTGTGAAAGTTACATCTGCAACAGACACCAACATCTGGATATTCTCCTTCAATCTATGAAAAACCTGTGGTTTCTTACTAATGGGCTTTTAAACAGAATAGGTAACGCAACAAGGATTTTGGTCTATGGCTGCTCAGCAGAGGGCAGGAGGTGCTCTGGATGTAGCAGAAATCAGGGGCTCTGCTGTCTTCTCAGAGTGGGGCTCCACTGGAAGCACGATATCAGTCTTAACTGAGGGCCTTTCACATACTTCCAGCTTAACTGTGAAGTTTACAAGCAGTTTTTTAAAATGTGTATTACGAGCTATGCACACCATAGAACTTCAGAAAAAGCCCTCGACCTAGAAAGAAACACGTTAAACAGAAGAGCTGTAAAAGAAAGAATGGTACACACAGGTTGCATGCAAAGGAAATGTAAATACTTTGGACATAGCTAAGCAGATTTCTTTACTTTCAGTTAGATGTGGAGGTGGGGAGGAGGCTTTTATTTATTTATTTATTATTTATTTTTTCAAATGCAATTAACACAGAATTTCAAAGCTTTAGGATGTTCAGTGGTAGCTCTCCTCTCTACACCCCCACTAATTTCTGGGTTCGACAGGCACCCCTCCCTACTTACTCATCTGAGGAGGCCTATTATCTTCAAATGAAGCCTTAAAAAAATTAGAAAGCATTTCCCAGTGTTTTGCAGCACTTAACACCTTTTGGATACAAATATCCCAAAGCCCAGAATCAGGAAACCTGTACAATCTTCAGTGCCATCAAAAAATTCTGAACCTAAATACCTTCAGCCACGTGTCCTCCACTCTGCAGCTAGTCTTTATTCAACAACTACATTTCCTACCAGAAAAAGCTTTTTTTTTTTTTTTTTTTTTTTTCCCCTCTGTCTTTTGCAAACACACACAATTCTAGCAACTTCGCTTATTCTGAGCAATGTCATTCACTGCAAGTGTTCTCTTTGTCTTTGATGGTGTCACTTTTGAAGTAGAATACTGGCAAATGGGATTATTTCTTCTATTCAACCACCAGGAACAGATCCTATGATTGCTTATCACAGAATAAACAGTATCTCTATTTTCATCTGAAAAGACATTCCTCTTATACTTTTCTCAGTCCTTTTTTTCTTATCCCGGAAGTGGAAAATACCAGAGTGCTAACTGTGCATATGTTTATTTGAAATATATAAGGAAACAAACAGAAATTTGGAGTCACAATGACTTCAAACATAAAGTTAGGCATCAAAGATTTCCTACAACCAAATGAAGCACAGCCTTTTAAGTGAATGTATGTAAAAACAATATAAACTGTAGGAAAGTTAAGACTTCTGCTTTAGGCTCATCACAAGAGCCCCCAGATTTTAGTACTTAAATATTTAAAAAACTGGGGAATTTTTACTCCCAAGCTTCATCTCTATGCTGACTATTGCTGGAAATGTCAGTTCTAGGGTACACAAGGTACACTGAATTGCTGTACCTGTTGAACTTTTAGAAGTGTAGTAGGACAACATAGATCAGACAATACGTAAAAGGAGTTGAGTTGTTCAAGACTGTTTCCTTAAGCAGTATTCATACTGTAATACAAGAGAAGAGGGAATTGTTTTAATAAAGATTTATATATATACACATACAGATACATATATATATAGCGTCAAGGTATTTTTTTTCCGATAACACTCGAGGCTGATTATGTATGAAAGGCATTATCCATCAGAGGATGGTCTTTGCAGATCAGAGTATCAACAGAGAACTGTGGTAAAATTCTTTAGTTGTCAAAGACTACATTATAGATGGGCTGTAAATTAATGGATTTTGGTTCTAAATACAGACACTCTTCCCATTCACAGAAAATTAAACATTGCAGAAAGGAGAAATATCAAGGATTCACTTTCTTTCTAAAATTATCTGACAGCTCCACTGTTTAATGACATACAGCCTGTCATTCCTCAGGAAAACTGTGAAAGCCACAGCTGCCATGTCATCTGAAGCTTACTAATGCACTATTCACATAATTAATAAAGCCATATGGATGGACTGGGCTTTATCGGAAACAACATCAGCATACACAAAAGCTTGCATCCTGTTCACTTATGATACATTGCTGATAGCTGTGACTAAGAAGACAAGAGTACATATTAGCTATGTCTGTGCATCTGAGTCAAGGCTGTGTATGCTAATATGACATTTTCTTAACTTTTGACTTCCTAGCTCCTCATCCATAATATTTTTGTAACAGATTTTCAAAAGGAACTTGTTTATCTATAGCAAAACTAATGTCATTTCAGGGATAACTTGCAGGTGTTAATAATGATTTCTTACTCCTCTGAGGCTATACAGTATTAAGAGACTTTAGCTGTAAGTGTATAGGACTACAGATATGAAAGAATGATTTTTTTTTTTTTGTACAACCAAAGCACACAGTTACATCATTTAGTTTATCAAGCCATGTCTGTGATTGTAGATCAGCCTCACAGATTCAACACACGTCTCTATTCAAATGTTAGTGCCATGCACTACCTACTTTTGTCATGAGTGTTTTTCATCTATAGTTTGACCAAAGGCTTTAAATTAGTGCAGTACAAATATGACCACTCTCAAAAGGCCCACGTCTTTCCACTGTTGCAGACAGCTTAGCAAGATTTCCTGGTATGGTCTGAGATCACTTTCCATCTGAAAACAAAATGCTGCTGCTAAGCTTATGTGGAGGAAAGGAGAAGTATCTCTACTAAGGTGGAAAGTTCCTTTTTCACTCTGTAAAATTCACTAATTTTGTTATAATGGTTACTTTAGACTGCTTCAACTTCAAAGCAAAACCTGACATGCCAGCCACTGTCCTCACCATCCAATGCTCTAACGTTGGGTCAAAGGAAAACTCTTATATTTTCTTAAATTTCAGATTGTGCTAAACCCAAATTAAAAAAAAAATAATAGCAGCTTAACTGAAGACAAAGAGACCCCTGCTAGTGACATATTTTTATTTCTGCTGATCAGTTTGTGTCTCCATTCTGAGCAAGGCATTTGCCCACATGCTGGATTGACTCTGCAGTACTTCCCATGGATGTCCTGCCTGGCAGGGACAGGGCAAGGTGACCCTGTTGAGACAGGGCTGTAGGGCAGAAAGGAGGCATCTGCTGTCTTCCCACAAGTCTTTGTCAAGCTCCATAAGAAGACATTTAATAAGGGTGAAAGCAACTGACAAGAACTTGTCTTTTTGCTTTTGGCTTTCCTCAGCCTAGGGCAGCTCTTGTATTTGCAAGGGCACCAGCTGCTGGACAGGCAGAACTGAAGAATGAAGCTTCCTAGAAGGTGGACACAGCTCTGGGCACAGCTGGGAAACACACATGTTGCTGAGCGTACATATAGATCACAAATTTGAAATACCAGGACTTCGATTTCTCTTGGAGGAACTCAACTCAGAGGGAAGGTCTTTGGCTGAACTACCAGCAACCCCCAAAACAATAATAAAATGTTTCCCCGCCAAAGACAAAAAAAAAAAAAAAAAGAAAAAGAAAAAAAGAAAAAAAAGGTTGAAACACTGAGGGGATGAGGACTTTCCCAGCCCCTAATGGCTGGCAGCACAGTCCTGCCCCTAGCCCCAACCCACGATGAAGTTCAGGTAGCTCTGGCTGGCAAGAGGTACTATTAGAATGGACAAATGTCACGTCCTCTCTACTCTGTAGCACATCTTTACCTTCATATACAGGGAATTCCTGTGCCCAACACAGCCCAAAATATGATGAAAGTAACAAAAGTAGTTCTGAAAAGGTTGTGTTCGCTCACAGGACGCCTGCCAAGGCAGCGTGCAATCTGTGTGTCTCTTTTAATGCTCTTGACACCAGAGGAAAACGGAATGAGGGAAATTACATCTGAAATAGCAAATGTAGGGGTTTTGAGTCACCACCCAGAAGCATCTTTTTATAGATGAAAACTGCAATCGTTTTGACAAGCAAAGTGCCTTTTGTGTGTGTGTATGTGTGTGTGTGTATAATTTGACTTATCTGGGTTTGCTTTTTATAGATCTTCTTCCCGTCCACAATGTCAGTTTTCTGTTTACTGCCTTTTCCAAGTAAGACATCATTTGTTTCCATTTGTAATTAAGACATTAAAAATTACAGCAGTGTTCAGTCATAAAAGCCGAATTCTGTTATATCCTTTACTAGTAGTTTGGTTTTTACAGACAATAGGATATAGGTAAAAAGCAAGAACATTTATTTATTGCATCACAGGAAATATGTTCTCCAGAAGTAAAATAACCATGAATTTCTAAATTCTGACTTTGTACTTGAGGTCACTTCCATTCAGGGTGGAATAGGAAGTGTTATTTGCTACTCTTTATTTCTCTTTATTGCTAAAGAGTTTAATGTTTTCTACAAGTATTTCTACAAAATATAACATGCAATTTGTTTTTGTGAACATTAGCACAAATAAAACTTGACAGAATTATATGTTTGCAATGGAAAAGTGAGCAAGGCCAAAATGTAGTTAAGACCAAACCCTACTCTCTTTAAAATTTAGTCCCTTTTTGAGGAAAAAGCTGACTGTAATATTACAGTTCCAATATGAAATACCACCTCTACCATGAAAATGCTCTTTTCAAATTGGGCAATAATTTGAAAACTCAGCTATGGAGTATTTGCAATACTGTTAATGCTCTTATGTAAGTCAGCATCCATTCAGAGAATAATGTAGAAGGAACAAGCAATCAAATTGTACAATTCACTGCTTTACTAAGCTCAGTATATTGAGTCTGGTTAATTTTTATACAAGTGCAACATTTGTATTATCAATTGTGAAAATATTTGACTAATTATGAAAATATAGAACTGGTTTGAAAACCTAGATGGCACACAAGGTCTTTGAATCTTACTCCAGTTTAGTTTTGTCCGGCTTCAATTTCCAGACAGTTATTGTTAACTTACATTTTTAGATTTTACAGTTCTCTGATAGATTGTAATATCCATTTGGCACCTTCCCCAGGAAGAGGATCAATCACCTCTCAGGCTTTCTTTTTACTTAAACGAATTGAGCTGCCTCACATTTTAAGACACTTTCTCTAGTTCTAGAAGAAATTCTTCAACTCTTGTTTGACACCCTTCCTCCTCCCATCCCAAATTTTCAACTGTTTCTGGTCATGACATTCCTGTTCTCACATCAGGATCACCTGTTCCTGTTGCATCATACTGTGAGTGCACGGGTAGTTGCATGGCCTTCATGACCCACAGATACATCTCAAGTCACCTCTTTCTTAAATGCAGACCACTGTTTGGGAGGCAGTTGTACAACTGTGCACGTAGCTATATAAAAAGTGCCTTTGCTTGTGACCTCAGTTGCTGAGAATGACTGCATCTTTCTTCACAGTTCGCACCAGTCTTTGTGTCATCCACAAGTTCTATGAGGGGTCATTTTTACTCACCTCCAGATCATTGGTTAAAATGTGGCTTTGTACCAATGCCTGTGAAAGTCCAATGAAATCACCCCTATCCATGATAATTTCTCATTGGCAACAACTTTTTGACATCTGTTCAGTACATTAGAATGTCATAAGTTACTAAGTCAAACCCCTATAATAAATCACAGTACATCGTTTCTACCCGATTATATTCATCAACCAGATGTGTCATTACTACTGAGATTTAAATCAAATTTGTTGACAAGATCTCTTTATAAAGTCATGCTGTCTGTAATTCATTACTTTCTTGCCCTTTAATTCTTTATTAATTTAATTTCATTGGCACTTTCTTGTTTTTGTCAGGGACAGGTGTCAGGCTAACCAGCATATAGTTACCTCGGACACTTTACTTGATGTTTTTAATAGGGAAAATATACGATATATTGCAACAAAAACTAGCACTTCTTCATTGCTTTTATTTTATTTTACCAGAATTTCCTCTGTCCCAAGATTTATTAAAAAGAGCATCAGCAGACTATAGATGTCCTTATCTATCTCTTTCAGGATTTCTGAATACATATTACTGCATCTACTTACTGAAAAATATTTATGCCGAGTACACATTTCTGCAGTCCTTCCATGTTATTAAAAGGCTGGATGAGAATGCTTAAGATGAGAATGTACCATACTTAATGTACCATACTTAGGATTTCTTTAATAACAGACATAATGATCTGTTCTTATCCTCTTCCATTTTTTCTTTCATATCTCCAAAACCCACTAATTTTTATTTATCTCAATCTTTCTTTCTTTTTTTTTTCCCCCCAATATTTTACAACTTCTACTTGATATTAATTATCTATTTTTACTTTGTCCTATTTGCTTTATTCTGCTTTTCATCTGGGTTTTATGTCTGGTTTGGACAAACTATCAGCTGAAGCTCTTATCTACCCTATATCTACTATAGTCAATAAAGAACTATGTTTCTTGAACAATAATTTCTAAACATTAACCCATTTCTAAGGGTTAATTTTTCATTTCAAGAACAATAATTATACAATATTTATATTGCCAAACATGTAACACCTGCATTCAAATTCAGCAACTATATTTTGTAAACACATTCCTTTTTTATTGTGCTCAAGTAAACACATTATACATTTTGAACCATTTATATGTTCACGTAAGCAGTCATGCTAGCAAAACCTTACAGAATAAACTATGTTGGAAGGAAGGAACAAGCCTTGCGATTTAGGTCCATGTAAGCACGTGCATTTCCTTATTGTGATCACTCTTTATAAGTGCCTGCTGTCATTTTCAAATTGTTCATAAGCCTGCTTCCTTACTAAAGTGTTCTACAATTTAATTAAATCGTTTTCTTCTTTGTCTTCCTAATGCAGCCTTCTAACTTCCATGAAGAATTTAAACTCTATACTGGCTATTGTCAGAATGACAAGCTGAGAAAGCTAGTTAATACCTTCCTTCCAATTAAGGATAGTATTTTATTAAAAATGAAACAATTTCATTTAAAATTAATATAAATGCTGAGCATGGAGACAAAATTATTTATAAAGAAATGTAAGTAGATCTTTGCTTTGTGAATGATTATGAACTTTTCTATTTGAGGCAGTATATAAAAATACAGTATTTTAATGGCTTTGATTAGTTTTCTGTAGTTCCTATCCTTTCATTCTTTTAAATGTTAGTTGCCACCACCATGAGATCTTTCCTTTCTTGATTGTGTTTAATCCCAATGTTCTCTTCATTAAAAACAGAATTAAAGCCCTCATTAACCTCTGACCACTGCACATGAAAACACATTCTCTCATTTCCTAACCCTATTTACTCTTTATCCCTGCTCTCTGTAAGTCCAAACGGTCTTTCTTGCATCCTGCTCCTTTCTCCTAAACCACAACTTTGGATTCCTTCCTTCAATTGTAACTTTAACACTCTTTCATCGACTGATTTTTCGATTTGTCTCTTCTTTCAGGGTCCCAGTTCTTTTTTGTCCTTTCTTAAGATCCAACTATATTGACAATCAGGGTAAATCCTTTGCATACCTCTTACTGGATTTCAGATGGAATCATTTAGTAAATCAGTATTTCATTATCTACATCATCACCTGAAGACCTTAACACAGCTTTCTACATAGTTGTTTCTGATTCTTCTTATTAGCCTTATTAGGATTTTATTTTATTTTATTTTTTATTATTATTTTTTATTTTTAACAGACACTACAGGTAGGAAGGAAAAAAAGGAAAAAAAAAAAAAAAAGAAAAAAGAAAGGACTGGGGAATTGATTGCAAAAAGGGAAGAATTTGTTTTCCAGAGACCTGTAGACAAGTCCATGTACATAGCAAAGATTGCACAGATTTGGCATGAGATATGGAGCTGGTCAGGATTTGAGATAGACCAGCAGCTGGGTTTGAACTGGTAAATCTAGAACATTGGCTTTGGGCTTCCAGAGATTAGAGAAGACTGTAGCTATGTGCATATATAATGTGGTACCTCGGGGCTGAGCTTGAA
The DNA here is from genome assembly GCA_011075105.1 of Heteronetta atricapilla. Classification (NCBI taxonomy): domain Eukaryota; kingdom Metazoa; phylum Chordata; class Aves; order Anseriformes; family Anatidae; genus Heteronetta; species Heteronetta atricapilla. The sequence goes on along the minus strand of CM021733.1, from coordinate 47,496,730 downwards.
GTATTAGTATAGGAAAATGTGGTTGTCACCACTTCTCTGTGCTAAGCTCTGCCCTCTAGCGAAGAAGACAAGTACAGCTGCCTATTTTCCTTCTAGATATAACTACTTATATGTGTTTACATAGATAGTAAATATGAATGCTAGTAAAATACTGCCCTTAAGTCTATGGATGACAACAGAACAACATATTCAAGCATCCTGCCATTTGTGGAGGAGATTTATGTTCCTCAGCAGCATTTGTTCTCTTGATCTTTCCTGCTGTTAATGACCATACACAAATCAGTGATAGGACTGCAACTCCCCCACCAAAATCCTTGTAGGTCCCCGTTGACATTTTTGGAGAATGTCTTTGAATAGACCACATAAAACTACAAAATAGTGTAACTGCAAGAGTAGCCTCTGAAGCTGTTTAAACTGAGCCTTGACAAAGTACAGGGAAAGTAAGGAGACAGCCTGCACTAGTGGAGGGGTAAAGTGGATGGTATTTTCCAGACTGGGTATTTCAGAGGCTCTGAAGTTTATTTTTGGGTGATTAAAACAAACAGTGAGTGTGAGAACTATGAGTCCTTACATGTTTTTCTTGATTTTGTGAGGCATTTTGATGTACAAGGTTTACAGTCATATTTACCCATGCTCACAAGTCATGTATCTCAGAACCAGCGTATCCAAAACTGTTATTAGTCTGGGATAGGACAGCACACTATAGCATATACTTTAATAATTAAAACAAAAAGTGCTTGCCATGGCTATACCACAGCCCCATGCATGAGGGAAGATACTGAGACTGAGACTGTGTCACTGTACTTCATTAACTTGTCCCACATCTTAATCCAGATTGAACGAAACCCTGTGGCTGATTACTTTCTACTGTCTATGCTAATGTGTGTAGCTCTCTAGCATTGCACCTTCAGAAAGAGAATGTGATCCAGGAACTTGGATTTCCTCCCCATGTGGCTATATAAGGTCCACATGGCAAGCACTGAGAATTAAGCAGGGCATGTTGTTTCACATTTAATCAATTGCGTAGGTATGCAGGACAGAAAATAATCATTCTGCACACTCTGTTTAGAGAAATTAAAGCTTCCTAAAGGATGAAAAATATATACACTTATCAACTGAATTTCAAGTATTATAATTATCCACAGTTATATGCAAGCAAGATGAAAAAAAATAATCTCCCTTAGTTTTAGCAAGATCTAAACGTGAAAATAAGCTGGAACAGAAATTTACTGCATAAAAAACAGAAGCAAACTGATAGAGCACATTTTAAATACAGGTTGCTTAATAATACCCTATATTTCCTAATCAAAGGATTGCAGTTTTCAGGCCAAACATTTTTATTTTCAGAGTTATCCTATTGATGTTTAAACAGCAAAATGTATGTACTATAGTCTACCAATTCATCTGCCTGGAACTGTAAAATACATCTGAGACCAATGACAATTTGACCATCATCAAAAAAAAAAAAAAAAAAAAGTAAAAACAAAATAATGTCTTGTTTTGTTTTGTTTCAGTTCTGAGCAACTTGAAGGTACATAGAAGGCTGCCCAAGTAAGATTAGTTGGTAAACTCTTCAAAATTCTCCAATTTCAGGCTTGTTGGGCTGGGATCATAGCCCCATTTAAAATTAACACACACGTTTTGTCACTTTACAAGTGAAAACAATTAAAGCACTTGCAGATTCTGACTACATACCTTGAAAGTAAACTTACTTACACAGACACTCTCTAACGCATGCACATTAGGTCCCCACACAAATGCGACTAAACTTCTGTGCACTATCAATTTGTCCTCTAGGTAGAAATCAACATTTTGAAATAGGACAGATTAATGCTTCCCCCAGCTGCTTAAACTACTGGATTTTGCCCACGATGCTGTCTAAATTTAGTAACTTATTAAATTAAGTTTCTGAGAGGTGAAGTGACAGCTAGAAAGTCCTTGATACATTAGAAATAGTGGCATACCAGGAAAAAAGCCGACAGCCCTAATGTTCTCGGGAATATGAGAATCTTTAATTTAGAGTCACCTTGCATAGGTTTGGTTTTGTTTGATGCCCTCAACTGAGAAAAGCTGTCTTCAATACTGAAATCTTGTTTTATTAAAATCACTGTTTTCTGAGTTCAATGTCAAGCTGGGATTTTTTTAAGACATTTGAACACTTGTTTAAGAGTATTACCCTAGTCTTTTGTGCTGTCCTATATACCAAAATGTCCATTATAAATCTGATATCATACACTTAGAAAGCTTCTGCTTATATATGCAATAAAGGTAGTACTGTGTTTCCATCATGAAGGATGTGCAAATTTCTGCTTCAGAAAAAAAAAAAAAAAAAAAAAAAACACATGTAAGGTCAAGATATGTTCCTGATCTGTATTGCTGCAGATGTACACAACCTTTAAAACTCTGAGAAGAGATATGACACTATGAAAATACTTAATTTTTGATATTCCTAATGTAATTAAAATGCTCTAAATCTGAGTTGCAAGGCAACTATGTCAGCTATCCTCAAATGTATGGTTTCCCCAGTTTTATCTTCAATCTCATTTTTGTTTTCTTTCCTAATGAGGGACACAAATGTTGCTTTTGCAGTTTCTTCAGTTTTCATTGTCACTTCAGAATATTTTCTTTGCAAAAGATCTGTGCCCTAGTTTGAGGTCTCTCTCCCTGCATTTATTTCAGCTTTCACTGCCTGAAAGGTAAAATTGTCCTGTTAACCCAGTCTAAAAATGTGTGTGGGTAGATGAGAATGAAATCAACATTGGTTTCATATTTTAGTCTTATCTGGGACAGGGTTTAATAAAGATCTCTTTATAAGATCTTTGAAACATGGTTTAAAGTCATTTTTTTATATGCCTTACACAGCGGACCTTTATGTAATACAGTCAAAAACATAACTGTATAACACAGACAAAAAGTATAACTGTATACTGTTAACTATAAAGAGAGAACAGTAGGAGCACTTTTCTGGTAATGCTGGAGTTGACCAACTTGTGAATTATTTCCATTTATATTCCACACAATGTTTATACCTACTAAAAAGTTGCTATTGGACATCCTTTGAAAAAGTTTAACAACACAGAGCTGACAACTCCTGGACTGTGGGCCATGTGAACTAGTTATGAGCAAACATTCCTAGTATCGATCAGCGGAACTGAACACAAATATCATTGTTACAAACATCACCTTACCGGCAAACAGACTAAAACACCCTGGAGTCTCACTCCAAAGCTTTGTCCTTCAAGATCAAATATGCGAATTTTTTGTAAGGTAACCTTACGCTGCTATTGCTATCGTCTGTTTAGTGAAAAGAAGATCCAATTTCCAGAATTTTCAGCATGGTACTCTTAACTGCATTTTTCACAAGGGATTAGAAAACAAATTTACTTTAAAAAGCTGATGAAGATCTCTGTGCTTTCTGAGTATTCTGAATGTCTTGTATACAGCAATTCTTTGGACTTTAGCAGTGCTGCATGGGGTGTACACCATCTACGACTGGTATCATACTGTTAGGCGCGTTGCTCACAAAGTGTAGCTTTGCTACTGAAGGTAGCCAGAAAGAACAGAACCTGTTCCCAGGTGATCACAATTCAGCTTGCAGAAATATTCTAAGAGGTGAAAAATAAGCACAACGAGGGACAGATGGGCTGCAGTAAGAAGAGGTAATTTAATAAGATAGTGTGGCTACAGGAAAACTTGTTAAGTGATTTTTTTCCTTCTAATTTCTAATTTTAAGTCCTAAATTCTAATTTTAGGGGCGTCCAGTATAATGGGACCTGTCAGGGAAAATCTGATTTGGATTATTTTACTTCTCTTTATTTTTCTCTAAGAAAAATATGGAGGTGACCGGAGTCTGAGAAGAATGACCAGCTGAGATAGAGAATCTGGGAGACTAGTCAGATTAGCTTGGAAAAAAATGCAGAGACAACACCATGAAGAAATTTTAAAGTTACTCCCAGTGAGAAGGAAGAGAAGGAGAAACACGTTAAAAACTGCATAACACACCATGAATTCAGTCTTCTGATCTTTATAAAGACAATATTATATGGATAACTGTTTTTTTTTTTGGTCATCTACAGCATACATGCTCCTATATGGTCAAGCTATTTGATCATTACTTAATTATGGTAAAAGCAAATGAACTAAACAAAATTGAAGGGTTCTGGCATAAGCACTGAACTGCACTGTTTGTTTACTTTTTCTAGCAGAATGCTTGCACATCTGCCACTTCTTCCATAGGAAAGTCACTTTGCAGGCTGACAGATTTGCTGATGACACCACTCTGCTGTATAGAACAAACTTAGAAGATATCCTGCCAAAACCTGCAAAATACTTGAGCACTGCTCCTTTTCATTTTGCAGGTTTGCATATGTTGGACTTCAGTGATTTTTCTTTGGCAGACATACTGCAAATTTAAAATCTTATAAAGGCTGTAAAGATGACTGCACCTTTTATACAAGGTTTACATATCTAAACTATTGATTAATTGAAGCCTTGATGTTTCTGAAGAATTTTTGAAATGGTTTATCTCTAAGTGAAGGTGACAAACAAGTTTTTCTCAGTTGAGTTTGGGATTTTTGACAGTAGATTTCCAGTTTCATAGAGAATTTACAGGTCCCAGCAAGTGGCAAAAACCATCCATCATTTTAAAGGGTCATTGCTGGTAGCTGTGAATTCATCTCTTTCAAATTAAATGTTTTGACATGGGCTAAAACTATGAGTGATGCTTTGCAATCACTGTAGTCTTGCATGGTTGAATCAGGCAGCATTTCCTAAGTGTCATGAACCCTGGCCCCAGCACAACAGAAAACAGACACTTTCTTCTTTCTCCTTTTGAATCAGTTGTTTTAAAAGCAACTAAGACTTTCTCAAAGCAATCTAGCTATTTTCTTCCCAAATGGTGCACTAAGTTGTTAGCATCTGACATGTCAAGAATGTGAAAAACATAAAAGCCTCACACTTTCACCAGCACATCTAAGAAAAGCTGATGGAAAATATAGCTGGAGGGATTGGGTGGAGCAGACAGACCCTGTGTGACTCTGGCTGACTTTAATATCTAACAGATGGGGCTCCATATCACTAGATACTTCAGCAATGGTTCTGAAAAAATATGCTTACTGCAGCCTTTAAGGCCTTAAATTTACTGTGTGTTTTTAAACGTGTTCAACTATAGCTGCCTTTCTTGCCTAGAGATATTTTCCATAGGTTTGAAGGGCTATCATTTCATTTCCAACAGCTGTTTTTCTAGCCACAAGCTCAACATGCACATAAATACTGAAATAATAATAAATAATGATAATAATACTCTGAAGATGCACTGCAAAACCCACCTCTCTTTCAAAACCTGAAGAACACCATGAAATTACCTCTCACACTACACTTAGTCATCATAGCCTCCTACCACAGCTAGAGCCCTTAAAAGGTGAAGAGCAAAAAGGGAACCATTCTGGGGAATATGCCATTCTTCCTGCATCCCTTAAAGAAATCTTTTTCACAGTTTAAAGTTCTTGCTTCCCCATAGGTTCAGAAGGTGATGACTGCATGGTTGTAGATATCTGTTGATCTGAGGGGGCACCAGCTAGAAATGAATACATTATTTGGCTTGGACTCCCCACTGAGCACCACTCTCTTTTCTGTGTTTTAGGACACCCCAAAACCTCAACCAGCTCTTGGGAATTTTCTAGTGCTTGCACAACACCAAAACTTGTTCTAAGACACCCAGTATAGAAGAGAAAAAGGCATTAGCTTTTCTCTACAAGTGTTTGCCATGTCTCCAAATAGTAACAATTAAGTGCTCTTCAAACTTGACAACTAATGTGATAGGCAAAAAGTCTGCTCTCACTAACATTAATCCAGAATCTGAACATGCAGTAAGTGATTTAGCTCTGATTCACATCTGTGGTCAGCTAGATTCTCAGATCATTGCAATGGTTACATTTTTTTTTTTTTTTTTGCCTTGAAAAATGTCAGAATATTTCCATTTAACAAACATTTGTCATATCTGCATTGGCATAAAATTGATTATTGCATCCCAGGGAAATAATAAAAATTAGTTTTTCATCCCCATCTGTCTGAAAACAGCAATATAGAGTTGGATTCTTCCACAAGATGCAAAACCTGATTTTCTTTTAGCATGGTTCTTTATTAATGGACTCATTTACTCTCATCTGCTCTCTAAGGCTGATAGAAACTTTCTTTCAAGGTACAGTGTTGAAAAAGTTCTCTTTCATCCTAAATACATTGTCTCCTCATTATTATTTTTGAACATATATATCTCTTTCTCATGCTCAATATCTTGTCCTAGAGATAATCTTCCAGCTATTCAGATTGGTTCTCTGGTGGAGTAAAATAGCGCAACATAACTACTCCTTCTAAAATAATAATAATAAAAAATCCATCTGTGATTTTACTTTGGTTGGTTTATAAGACTCTGTCATGATGTTGAGAGCCTCAAAAAATCCCAAACTAGTCACTTAGTGCTAAAAATGTCCCCCCAAATGTTATCCCCCCCGCCCAACCTTCTCTAAGATTGTTGATAGATGCTTCATGTAGATGCAGAGTAGGTTTGAAGTCATTGTTAAAATAAGTCATCAACAGGATAATAAACTGAGCTCCTCATTTCTTCCCACCAGAGTCAACCTTCCTGACTGTATTCTTTTTCTGAGGTACAGCTGGTTGCTGTATTAGTATTCTTGCAGTCTTTTTTTTTTTTTTTTCTTTTTCCAAAGGAGTAAGATGTATTTCATCCAACAAAGAAGCTTTTGCCCTAGAAAGGCTGATGGAAATGGTTTCACTAAAACCCATGTATGTTAAAAGACTTACTCATGAAGTCAGTGTCTGTTTTTTCTTACTAAAATATTGAATGGCTATATAATCACTGCAACTACTACTAGCAGGAGTTGGAGTTTACCCTAAAGAGAAAACCTCCCTCATTTCAGAATTGTGTGCCTATATAGCTTCAAAAACACATCTATTAATTCATACATACGCTGAACTGAAACCTATAAAAAGGGAGTAAGAATCTCCTAAACAACAAGTCATCTCAGGTTCTGCAGCTCCTTTTTTAGGGCTTCCTTAGTGGTAAAGTCTACAGGAAATGAACTTGGGAGATCAGTCACTGGTATTGTTGACAGATTAACTGAGAATTAATGAAGTTCTACTATATTGTAAAATGCTTAAAAAGGCATTTAAAGCTTAACTTGACCCAATGATACATACTTACTTACAATATGTATATTTTGTTCCACACAACTTGCTTTAAAGCATATATGAGTCAGATAGCTATTCTGTTTTTTAATCCAACCTCTCTGTGGCACTGCAAGCTCAACATAAAACATCCTTGGTGGTTTCTGAGTTGTTCGGAATGCCTAAGTATAAAACTGTTTTCTTTGTCTTTTTATCACAATAACATCTTAAAAAAATTATGACATGTCTATATAGCTTAGCAAAAGAAGTACTTGGCAGGGGTAGCAGGGACCCAAATTGTTATTTCCAGCTAATACCTCCTCCTGATACAATCCCACTATTTTGATGGGAACAATGTTATTCTATCTAGAATAACCTATTGTGCCCAGTGCATTACAGCTGAGAAATTAAACTTTTTCTACTGCTGCAATCTAAACAGCTGCGATCTAGGTTGTCTAGGTATTAACGCACAGAAATAAAACACTTAGTATTGTACAACAGCCTATTACAGAGATAAAACGATGCAATCCTGATAAAGTTATAGAAAAGGAAAAGAAACATTATTTCATTGTGAGAGTGTTTGGTGGATAACAAGCAACAAAGCAACATTTATTTTGTGTGCTAATAATTAATGGACTGTGTGGACTGCAGCTTTTTTTTTTTTTTTTTTTGTCTGTATCATTTCTAACTGTCCTTTTTCTTTACTGTGCAATCAATTCTTTCATTGAAATTCTCTTTCTCTTGTTCTTTCTTTATTTTTCTTCTAAGTTTTGCTTTCAGCATGTGGTTTTCTTTAGAAACCCATATTTTGAGCAGCTTAGTATTTTTACAAAGGTGCTGCAGTTATTTTAAAGATGGTTATACTGTACAATCCCAAATCTAACCTGCACCTCAAACAATCCACACTTTTAAAATTGGGCCCTTGGACAAGTTGTACTTACAGAGAGGCTGGAGAAAAGTTAGAGAGGGCTGTGTAGAGGGAGACAGTTCTGGGAGATCACAAGCTGTGAGGACATGGGAGAAGACAGACCTCTAAGCTAAATGCCCGTATGGCTTAAGCTGCTGATGAATCACAGCTGCTTCTTTTCTTTCTTTTTTTTTTTTTTGTCTTTTTTTTTTTTTTCCCTTCTTATGCCTTGTTTTTAAGGAGATAGCACATGGGCAATGTTTATGAAAACATAACACAAATAACACAATGGATTTTTGCTGATTGCAACACTTTATACTGATGTAAGAATATAAGTTAAAATACATTTTAAAATGTCTATTTCAAAGTATTATCTAGTGGATTTTGTAAATAGGCATGTAAAAGAGTGTATATATTCTTTTTTGTTTCACTTGGACTGGCTTCTGAGATAGACTTAGTGAGGCAGATTTATATTTTCAGATCTGAGGATAAATTCATTATTGCAGGAACAATCTCAAGTGTCTGAGGTGCCTTAGGAGTTTAAGTTTCAGATAAACACAAACAAGATAACCGAGAAAAGAAAAAATCACATACATGGAGCTATGAATATGAAATAAGGGAGAACCTGCCCCAGGAATGGAAGGCAAATACTTGAGAGTACAGGGACCAACTGGGAAGGGTGTTTCTTCTCACACTGCGGCAACCCTGACCACTGCTGAGGAGCTTCATGAACGAAGAGCTGTGTGGTGCTTAGCTGCCAACCGGGTTAAATCACAACGCCCTGACATTCCTATCTAGATTAATAACAGCAACAACAGCTTTTGTCTTCTATATTGTTCATCTAACCAAAGACTGGGAGGTGACAGTTTAAGTTCAAAACCCGTTAAACTCATTCTATTGGACTATAAGGAACAAATACTGATATTTTAATCTCTCCAAGAATATTCTGCTAACATAGAACAGAATTAAAACACATATTTTTATTCCTAACAAATCATTGACTACTTCTTAATCCTGCTTGGTGCTCATTTCTAATACTTAGCTGTATCCGATTATGATAGCTGCTTAGCTTTGCCATCTGAATTCTCAGCACATCACTCTTAGTCATCTTGCATTTAGTATACCAAGCCAGCTTTCTCTACTTAAGATTGGAATTTAAAACCCAATTTTAATCTATTAATAATATCAGACATGTTTTTGTTAAATATTTAAGGCAATAGGAAGACTTGCTAACTCTTTTTCCTTCCAGGCTAGACTTTCCGCTAAAATAATCTTGCTGATAGTTGGGCATCATGTTTTATAATTAGGTTGTACTTTTTGCAAGTTTACACTACACTAGTGATGGGAGAACCTTGCATGCTTCCTAAACATTGAGAAGTTATCTAAGATGTGCAGCTTTAATTTTGAGATTTCTTTTTCACAGATCTACAGCTGCTTTCTAATAATGTTTTAAGATAAGATGACCCTTTCATGAGTCACGTAATGAACAGGTAGAATTTATAATATATAACCTTAAAGCTTTTAAAAATAATTTTGCTGATTTCTTATACATGTAATTAAAAGAGAGAAATATGTAAAGATCATAAGAAGAAAGATCTTCACAAACTCAGAAGGCTTTACAAACATTTTAATCTCCACTTTAAGACGGATAAAATGAGGCATGTAGTATCTCAGTTTTTAAACAGGGGCACCTGAAACTGAACAACTGTTTCCACTTTCATATTTCAGGTCTATGCAAATTAGTATTTCCCAAAAGAAGATGTTCCTGCAATTAAGTCTCTGTTTGGGACAGTGAATATCTGCATTTTGGTTTCCACTTCTCTTGGAGACTTTTCCTTTCATGTTGCTATGCCACAGTTTCCAGTGTAACTGCTTTCCTGAGCAGTCTGGGGATAAGCCATCTAGTGTGAAAAATGTTTCTATATGCCAAGATGACAAATGCCACCAAGAAGCTATTGACAAATATCTATTTATTTTAATAATGAATAATAGTCTATTATTTTTCATGCTATCATTTGGATTTTAGTGACTATTTTAGACACTCAAGTGAAAATATATCCCTCAGATATTTTTAAGATTTATATATTGACTGTAATAGAAGCACAACCTTTATACCAGGGCCTTTGTCTTAGAAACAAGACCACAATTACTCTTTAATAATGTTCCTTTTTTGATCTACAAATGCAAGATCTGAAAGTTTATACAAGCACAGAAGGATTAATATGGACTCCTGATTTTAAAATAATAAATTATTCTATTAATTATTTATATTAAAGTAATAATATTAAATGAACAATGTCTTTGATAATATAGCTTAGTATTCAGACATCATGAAGGAACACAATGGGTATGCAATTTTATTCTTTTGGTGTACTTGTCAAAATGGACAAAAAATGTATATATATTCATTCTTATCCCCAGGCAGCTCTTAACTGTGATAGGAAAAAGAAATCACATATGGTAATAAGTATCAAAGAAATGCTACCATAAAAACCTATCTCTTTATATTAAAATCCCTTTTTGATCTGGAAAGGAAGTAATAGAAAACCCAGCAAATAGTTTACAAACTTATGTGAGGCTTGAAAATATTTGTCACGTAAGCTCAGACACATCTATCATTAGAGGTCAGCAGTGAAAAAGAAAACAGATTCCCAGAAGCCCCAAAGAAAAATGTTCTTGAAACAGCAAGGTCACGCAGTTGTGTATACTCAAGAAACAGAGAGGTCTATCACATCAAACAGTGACAATGTGTGTACTATTCAAACTTGAAGGAGGGTGGTGGTTAGCCTCAACATTGGAGTGCTGAACTTTTTCTGTCTAGATACATCTCGACGGCATCTTCCTCTTTTCATGCATGCTAACACCAATTCTAATTCCTTCCTTAGTTTGGCTGGGTCAGCTTTATCCTCAAGGGAGGTAGCATAATTCCAGTGACAAAACAATTTGCCCAAGAAAGCAAAAAAGCGTGTTCTATGAAAAGAAAAAAAAATCTGCTGTATATGGAGGAGCCCACACATGACCTATGTACCATTTAAGTCCTGTTTAAATCTTCATGCCAATTCATCCAAGTCTTGCTTAAATCTTCGTGCCAGGTGAATTACGTTGACACGTTATCAAAAGCATGAGAAATCAACCGCATAATTCAGAAGGGGAAAAACAGAAATTCTGAAGTATATTTCATTATTATTCATATTAGTGTATTCATATGTAATTCATATTAGTAGTATTGTGGAGTTATCTTTGTGTACTTAATCAAAATGCCTGGTTCAGCTTCCCTCATTGGAAATTGCTGAGCTGCTATGCTGGGATCCACATGGCCTTGGCTTGCTTCCCCTGTGTTTAGACCTATGTGTCCACACTTGCAGTGCAAACTCCTCAGCATCTCACTGAAGGACTGAGGCTCATGGTTTACAGCTTGTCTCTCTAACAAATGAACAGAGACTTCATAGAAGGTTCTGACTCAGTTCTATTTAATACATGAAATGTATAAAAGCCTATGGATATTTGCTAGGAAGAAACTTTCTCAGTTTAATGGAACTCACTTTTGCATCTTTCAAGTTGAATGGTTCACCTTTGGTGAAATAGTCAGGACTTCCCCCACCACAGTGGGGTCCCAACGCAAATGATCTCTATTTCCACTGAGGAAAATGGTTGGAGATGTAGAACAGTCTTTGTGCTTTTATAGCCTTACGCTTTTCCGTGACACAAACTCCTGATCCACCTGACAGATTAATACATATCACTTATAGTCCACATCACTGCTGCTAAGCTGTCTTGCACAGAACCAACTGATGAATCACACTTCTGAATCAATCCTTCTCAGGGACAGAACACCTGAAAGCAAACTCTTGTTCCCACTCCTGTGCCCATGCTTCCTGGAACCTCAGGGTTCCCCACAATGAAAACAAGAAAAAAGATAACTGGAAAGTAGGAATATTCTCAATTGCGTGTGCAAAGAAATAATCCTCAACATCAGCCAGAACACATAAACTGACTGTAAACAGATCATCCAAGTCATCACCCTTGCCATAAGCCATTTTTTTGGGTGGTATTCCTTTTTTTTTTTTTTTTTTTGAACATGTAAATTCCAAGATAAATATCTCCCAAACATTTTTACATTTTTGTGAGATCTCAGTCATGACCAGCCTCTTCATGACCATTTATGATTTCATATTTTATTTAAATGTTCCTATTCACCTTTTTTTTTGTATTACATATTTTTTTCCCATTTTTACCTGATTTATATTAAATAGTACTACCACTTCTGCATGTCAAACTGTCTTATTTTGATGATTCCTGCATCACGCATTTTTTTTGTTTTAATTGTCATAGACAACCATTGATAATGTAAAATAACTATCGTAGAGACATATGTGAAACTACACCTTAACACCTTGACATCTGCATTAGGTGCCTGGCATTCATATTAGCATGGCAGTGTACAAAGCATGGCACTGTTATATTACCTTAAGTAGTAAAAAAGATGAATGCACTGTATCTCTTTATATCATCACACAGAAAATCAGATCTTAATCCTGGTTTCTGTGTGAGGCAAGAATATGTTCTGTCTTCTTAGTGCTTCTATTCTAATTCTTACACATTTGCTGGATTGCTGTCAGTATTAATATTGCAACACTTATATAAGATTTTCTCCCATAGAAATACTATTTGTTCAATCTTCTCTCATTGTAAGAAATGTAATATACCTTCCTCTGACTTTCACCATCATACAACTCGTTTCTTCAAGTTGTTTCTTGAAGAAACATCTCAGCTCATTGCCTTTTGAGCCTTCATTAAATCCTCAGCCTAGTCTTCCTCCTGACTGCTGGCACATTCCTCATTTTTCTTCAGAACCTCCTTCTCCTTGCTGCTTTTTTATAGCCTGTGCTGAAAATTGAATTTCCATTTTCATTCCCTTTGGCTTGTTGGGACCTTAGATTTTGCTGACTCTTCTCCTCAAAACTACTGTCCTTTCTTTGATTCCACAACTCTGACCTCCCTGTGCTCTCTAGGAAAACTGTAGTTATACCTTCAGCCTGCACAACATCTTGAGCAATCTCATTACCCTTTTTCACTTTTTTTTTTTTTTTTTTTTTTTCCTTTTTGTAATAGTTATAAGGACTTTGTCCTTAACTCTACTTTCCTCTCTTTCTACAATATATTTTGGGTTGATTTAATCCGTAGCCCTATTTAATGTCACAATTCATATATCTACTTAATGTACCCCATACTGCCTCTGCCATCCACACTACATTTCTGATATTTCTCCAATGTCTCCTCTTGGATTCCAAGTCATGCCATGAAGTTAAATATATTTAAATTAGAGCTTGTTATTTTTCTCTCTACTGTATCTCTTCATTACTCTGGGCAAAAGAACTATCCTTAGATGTGTAACTTGGTACTCACTGTTCATTTTTATGTCTTTCATATCTTTGTGGTGCTTTGAAGTGTTTTTCTTATCTGTAAACATATCTTGAAATGTTTGGGGAGAGCTATGTTGGCTTGTGCTCAGATTAATCATTTTTTTTTTCCTGCTTCCATTCAGATTGCTGCTGCAGAGATCATCCACCTAACTAGTGCCTTTAATTATGTCACTCTCCCTCTGCATCCTCCTTCACCTCTTTATTCTTTACCATATTTAGCAGAAGCTATTTGCCATCTCTTCCAAGACCTTTCACAGACTATTCTTTCTTTACATAACATTTGTCATTCACCAACACAGAATATTGATTCCCATTCCTTTCTGTGCACTGTGATAATGTCAGCCTCAATCATCCAGTCATATTGCTTTCTACCTTTGTGCCCATCCTGCTCAAAAAAGCTCCCTATAAATAGCCACACATAATTTCTTTTTCCCTTCTCACATCCTTGACAGTGAAACATCTGTGTGCTCTAATGTCTACCTACAAAAATAGTTGAGAGCAATTAGGACACTCATCCGCTGAGATTCCTGCTAGTTGTCCTGTTGTATTATTTCCCATGTATCCCCACCTCTCTATCTCCATCTGTTATCTTATATCTTATAATTTTTTATTGTTGTTTTGTTACTTTGATACTTATCAGAGTGGGATGTATTCTTTGACTAGTACTCATAAATTGCATGGCACAAAAAAACTGCATGCACCTCTCTGACTACAGGTGTAAGTTGGTATAGTTGAGAATCAGAGGGGGAGCAGAGACAGATTAATAAAGTTAACAGAGTTTCCAACTCAGTGTATCTACTTATATCTTTATTACTGTTGCTTAACATATAAAATTTCTCTCAAAACAACTAGAAATTGCAACTGCTCCAGAAAGACTTAAATTTATATATCTACATATATCTATATGTTTATAAATAAGACGAATCTGACAAGACAAAAAAAAAAAAAAAACAAAACAAAACAACCAAAATATACCATTCGTTGTTTCTTTCCCTGTCCATTCTCACAAAATCCTACCAAAGATACAAAGTCCATATTAGCAACAATCCAAAATGGATTTATTCCGATAGCACTGCCTTGGCAATTGCCTGTCACTATCATTAGCAAGCCTATAGCTGTATACTTAGCTGTAGCTGTATACTTAGAGAAATCAAAAGCTTTCCAAAGCATGTTGACACACTCTGGTTCTTTGCCCTAAATGACAACAATGAGATGCCCAGGATACTTTCTGAGCAGACAACAGAACAAAAAGCACACTGCTCTGTAATTAGGTGTAAATCCTTTGGCTGAATGGAAGGCTATAATGGAGACCGAATATGGAGTCTGGAAATCCAGAGCTTCACATTGTCAATGCTACACATTATAACCAAGAACGTTAGGGAGTCCATTATACAGCGGCAACCACACGCCCACACAATAAAAGCAGTGCGCTCATGTTGTCTTTCCTTTGTAAAGCTTTTTGGAAAAAAATGATAATAATAAAAACATATAGAGCAATTTTGAGTCAGGATTTCAAAGACTGCAAAATCATTATCTGACACAGGGAGAGCTATCATATGGAAAATGACTGCCTTCAATATTACCTTGAATGCTTGGAATGTTTTATAGAAAAATGAGAAACTTTTTTTTTCCTTATTACTAAGCTTTCAAAAAAATTGTATATGTGCAGTATCATTCTAGTAGAAAGATCAGCACTTAGCTCCAGGGTGCACCAGACACTCAGATGCCCAGGTGATAAACGCTATCGGCCATTCACAGGAAGCCCGGCCAGTCCGACTGACTGTTGGGAACTTCTGATAATGTCTTCATAATTTAGAAAGGTCCTTTCATTTTCATCACCTTTTTGAGGAAGGAAGACTGAAATTTTAATTAAAACTAAAAAAGAAATGCAAAACAACTTTACAGCAGTAAAACACTAGTTAGCGAGACTTTATCTAGCTGTGCTTCCTCCTGTCTTTGAAATCCTGGCATGTTACCAGGGTGATATGACTCTTATTTACTGCAAAACAGTACCCTGCCTATCTGCTGCACACAGCATCTGCTTAAAAATGAGCAAGCTTCCCTGGCAATTCGCAACGTCTACACCTGAAAAAATGATTTGTTTTCTTCACCTGCGTTTGATCTAAATCATACTGGTGAGACTTAGTAGCAGGAAATATATGGAATAGGTCTTCTTTGGCTCCACATTTTAAGTGGGGGCCTTGCCCCTTTCTAATTTAAGTTGCAGTTTCTTAGTACTGAAAAATTGTCTTCACAAAGTACTCTGGCAAGCCACAGTGTCATTTCAGTATTGGCCCATGTTTTGGAGGTTTTTGAGGCATTTGCTACAACTCGTTTTCAAGCCACGAAGACTGAAAAAGTACCAGAAAGGAAAAAAAAAAAAGAAAACAAAAAGAAAAAAAAGAAAAAAGGAAAAAAAAGAAAAGAAAAAAAGAAAAAGGAAAAAAAAAAAAAAAGCAAGCAAAAAAAAAGCATCAGGCCTGTCACCATTTTGCAATTTCTTTTTTTTCTTTTTCTCTTTTTTTTTTTTCTTTTGTGTGTGTGTGTGTGTAGAAGAGAAACATCTATATACCCTATATTATTTGTTTCCACCACATAACCTTTGGAAAATTATTTACAGTCCAGATTTCTGTTTTTTCCTCTAAGGCAGAAGCTACAGAGCAGGTAGAATAAGAATGTCAACCCCAGTCTGTGAAGAGAGCCAAATTATATAAACGATGAGTCACATATGAACTCACAAAATTAGGGTCTTAGAATACTTGTTGTTTTAGTAGATCTTTTACTTATGATAATATGGTGTTACAGAAAAAAAAGGATAAAAGAGTAGGAGAGTAGTATCCATGCTA
Source organism: Heteronetta atricapilla (assembly GCA_011075105.1). NCBI lineage: Eukaryota > Metazoa > Chordata > Aves > Anseriformes > Anatidae > Heteronetta > Heteronetta atricapilla. The sequence continues at coordinate 47,480,372 of CM021733.1, read as the reverse complement.
GACCTGGCAAATTATAACCACTTCTGATTCTTGGTTTCACAAACTGTTCTTGGTTTATAAACCAATAAGTAAACTTAATTAAACAGTGAAACTGATGTATCACGTTCTTCGTAAAGAGGTGGTATGCTGCTTTTTGGGGAGTGAAAGGAAGCTGACAGGAGCAAGGAAGAGTTTGGGATACTGTAGCACACAGCACTGTCTTCACTATGACATCCCTGCATCCTGCTCAGATATCTGCAGGGTTCAGCCTTCAGCTAGTATTAAGTTCTCAGAAGGACATTGTTTCTGAGCTTTTTAAAGAAACCAAAGCCCTTTCTGGATTATCTGGAAAACTGCTAAATATATTATATATTTTCATATGGAAAGCTGCATGCTGTTTAGCAGGTCTGAGATTTCAATGCTGCCCTGCATTTACGGAGCCAGATCTTCAGCTGGTGTAAACTGATACAGATGTTTTGTTTTCAGTGAGGCAAAGCCAATTTACATCAACTGGGAATTGAAATTACAGCTGGTAAAGCATCCTTGGATCCTGGATACATAATTAATAAATAATAATATTCATTCAGCAAGTAGCTTCTACAGATAATTAATAACTGAAACATTTACTAATTCTTCATCTGCCAAGTGGAAAAAAAATCTACTTCAGTTCTATACCTAATATTCAACTAGTTTCAAACAAAACTATTTCTCCTTGAATAAACTTCTTAATTTATTTTTGCTAAGGCTCTTTGAAAAATTGTTTTAAGATGCTCTGCTAAACAGGATCTAGAAGAGTAAATTAAAGCTCTAAATGGTGGATACTTTTAAATATATTTTTTCTTCTTCCTGCTCATGTGTACCCCTCTATGATTGTATGGTTGTTGACATTTTCCATGAGACATGGAGAGGTCAGGGTGAGTGCTGCTTTATGCAATTAAACAGAAAGACCACGTGATATCACTTTCTCATTCAGTTCACCGGAAAATCCAAGCTGCACAGCAAGTAAAGATAAAATGCAGAGCACCAAACCTGAACAGGTTTGCAGGCACCAGCAGAATGGAAAGACTGTTTTTGAACTCATGAACAAGATGCAAATGCATATATCTTTTGATTCACAGCACTGAAAGAAAAAAATAAAAAGGGCAGTCTGTGAGTTGGCAATGTGTAAGGTACTGTGAAAAGTGCATTCTTGCTGAATGGATCAAATCATAAGCAAGGATGAACTTCTCTCACAATTAATTACATATATGAACCGAATGCAGATATACACATTTTTGCTTTATCACAGATGCTGCAGCTTCATATTAACCACACAGAGACTTCCTTTAGGACTATGAGTTTAGCCATTTATTTATTTTGCAGTTCCAATGGTAGAGTAGAAGTTCCTATTTGATTTGCGTGCACAGGATAATGTAGCATATGCTTTCCTATTACTGAATGGTTAATGACTTTCTAAATCAGTTTGAGGGCCTAAGGCAAGGACTGGATGGTTAGTACATTTGACCAGTCATTAAAGTGTCTCTTGCTGGAAGGAAAACCCTCTTAGACAAAATGATACTTGGGTTTTACATTAGCAGTCTATTCAAGTCTTATCCCAAAGTTTTCACCCAATAAATAGGTTTTGATTTACTTTACAAAAATCTGACAAAGAGGTGGGGAATCCTCTTTTTACCTTGTTGCAAGCAGAAGACATGTCCGGAAATCTAAACTACACTCCAAGTGTTGTATTGGAAAAAAAATATACAAAAAAAAACAAGCAAATAAAAAATCCCAAAACAATCAACCAAAAAAAAAAAAACAACACCAAAAAAGAACATTCTAGTTCAACAGTATAAGTTCAAATCATAACGCCTTTTACTTCTTTCTCTGGAGAAGCATTCTTTGGAAGTGCAACCTGATATGAAGAGATTTCAAAAGTCCAACATTGGTCCAGGAGAAACAACATCTGCACTACTAATGTTTCAGGGGGGTTGTTTCAGACCAGTTCTAGTCTGTTTTACAGACTGAATGCTCATTAGCAGGAGGAATGCATTATATAAACTCCTGGACCTCATTGTTCCAGTTAATTTCTTGAGGAAGAAAGGCCAGTTGATGTGCCCTGAGATCATGCTACAATGTGAATCCAAGTGCAGTGAGCTGGAATAATTGAGAAATTTGCTTCAAAAGTGCTCTTCTGAGATGAAAACGTAAAGGCCAACACATATTCTGCTATTCTGTGGTATTGTAAATTTTTAAACTACATTATTTCCAATCTGAAGTTTGTCATTTCTAATGGAAATAAGAATTCTCTTCCCCTTGTTACTTTCCACTAGTTTGCATCCTGTCATTTTGTGGAAAGTTTTGAACTGGCCAACTAGTGAACTAAATGAAAGAGAATGTACATTTTTCTATCAATGTGATATTTTAAATATTTACCCTTTCAAATCTTTCTGATATGGAAAAAAAAAGAAAAAAAAAAGATGGGGACATGGAAAAGTATGAAGCTGTTTACCCAAAGCACCTTGGAATCTGAGAGGAAAACATCCTCATCAATATCTTATGATTCTGTATTTTTTTTTTTTTTCCAAATAGTTCTATATCTACATGAGCTAGGGGACTTAAATTAGCCCAAATTTAGAATTTGAAAGCATTCACAAACAGTTATCAGTGGTAAAACAGATACTGATGCAGTATCCACTATTTAGGCCAGACTCAAAGATTAGGCCCTTAATTTTCACTTAATTCCTATCAGTTACAAACAATTCATTGTCTATTTTCTTTTACACAGCTATTATATGAGACTATGATATTTCTATTGTTCTGCTAAAACCCATATTGTTGCATAGTCTATGTGGGAAATGCCTTGCACAGGAGCACTGCAAAGAGGTGTCCAGCAATGGCCCACATCAGTTGCCTCAGAAGAGAGAAGAGACTTTCCATAATCCGCTTTCCTGTGGCTGTAACCAATGTATGTTTGGCCTGGTTTTGGCTTCTGATCCTGTCGTTAAATCTTTTTAGAAGTTTTTGAAAGCAACCACAGAAAAATCTTTACTGATGTTATCACTTTTTCTTCAAAGAAAATGTGCAATCTCTTTGGTAAAGAGACAGATTAATTATTTGAAAGTTTGTGAATATCTCTTCATATAAATCTATTCTCCAGTCCTGTGTTTTATTTTTGATTTGCTTTCTTTTCTCTCCCAGAAAAGATTGTTAAGCATCAGGGTGCTGCCTGGTCTATATCAGTAGTTTCACTGAGGTCCCTGCAGTTCTGCCAGATTTTACCTTCCCAGAATCAGACACTTCACTCCTTAAATTCCAGACTGGAACTCCAAGTACAGCAAAGGCAGCTCACAGGGATGTATTTAAAAGCTTTTATTTCTCAAGGCTGAGTGTAGATCTCATAAGCACGAATGTTACTGCTATGTTGGTCTATCTACCTCACTGGTTACCAAAGATGACTAAAACATCTTTGGACTTTTAAGGCCTGCAAAAAAAACTTTTCTCAAAGCTCTAAACTACTTTGCAAGTCATATTCTTACTAATTGCTTTTGACAGATAACAATGGGGAAGTCCACAGCTGAAATACTCTTATTCAAGAAAAGAAGAACAGGCATGGTTCTGCTTCCTCAACTATCTGAAACTGAGAAGACAACAGGGACTGTAGGTCTTTCTCCTTATGCACCCAGCTCTGCATTGCAGGCTTAAGGTTTCTACACCTATAGAGGGGTTTTTGTTTGAAAAAATATTCTAAGCAAAAACTAGATTATCAGTCACATGCCATCTTAACTATAGGTACATGATACAGGGACAGACAGCTGTTTGGAAACTTTTTTTGGCATGAAACCCTACTATTTGTTGCACCACTTGATGCTCCTAGATGGATGATCTCTTGGCCGACTCTGAGCCTGAGTGGAGCTGTGCCATCTGAGCACATGTGCCATCTAAATTACTTGGCCAGTATCATTAGGGGTTCAGTGCCAAGTGACCATAGGTTTAGACAGGCAGCATACATAATATTGTAAATTCTGGCTCCTCTGTAAAAAAAATCCTCTCCTCTCTGACAATGCTGAAAAATTGGCTTTACATGTGATCCAACATGTGAATGTACCTATTGGTGCTTACAGAAACCCTCCACCCCACAGCCAAATGCTCATAACAATAAATGACCATTCAAATGGTGTTAAGACAGGTCCTCATCTATGTAGGAAATAATGAACCCCCTTCACAATGAGGTCATTGAGACAAGTTCAATTAAATTAAACAGATTTTTCAAAACACTGCAGTGTGATATCAACACAGCATTAAGCTGGCCACACCTATCATGCTGTCTACCTGTGCTTATATCCATATTTTCTGGCAAAATCCTGACAGCTGTCCCATTATACTTCATTTGTAGATAAATTGTCCAGAAGAGATGCAAAGTTGCCAAAAAATTTAGAAAATGTTTGATTGCACAGAGTGCTGACGGGAAGAAATTCTGGCCAAATGGCTTATGCAGGCACAGTTCTGGGAGTTTTTAATTTTTTCATTTTTTCTCTACAAAATAATTAACTTATTAAGTCACCCACTGTAAGGCATCCAAATACCAATCCCTAGCTTTCAGTGAGGACTCAGCAAAGCTAATTAGTATGGTTACTATCACTGTGTTACCTATGTTGTATCTGACAGGTCTGTATGTAGATGCAGATTTGCAAGAAGAAACTGGTGGGTTTGTGATAGAGGAATATGGTAAAACATTAGAAAATCAGCATCAAAGGAGGGCTTAAACTTACAATATAGAAAAAAGCTGCACTGCTGGAAATCCTGCCCCTTTACCTCCCCACCAAAGACAGACACATCTACCTTTGGGTGATTTACAGGCTCAGTCAACTAATCTGTAAATAAAACGGTGCTTTTGAGTTCTTCTTGGATATGAATAAAAGTTACTAATTAATGATCAATAAGCTGAATTTTTGAGGGAATTCTTCAGGAAGAGGACAGGTCTGCATCAATGAAAATGATATAAAAACAACCTCCCAGAAAAGAGATTTTTTTCTTTTTCCTAAGAAGCTCATTGGAGAACAAGGAAACAGACAAGCTCTGTGGCTTTAAATCAATGGTAGTATTAAAAAATGAAATAGCTAAACAGAAATCTCTCCCAGTTTTCATTACTGAAGGAAGCAGCTGAGGACTTACTGACCCATGCCACTGGCATCACACATTTCAAGAGTGCTGGAGACAAAGCAGAATTACTGTGACTTCATTACACTTCCTTCTGACTCTTACTGGGATGTGCTATAATAGCAATGAAATGAACTCACTCTAGAGTTGTGTATCACAATTTGTCACATACAAAATTGGCCAAAAGAAAACAAACAAACAAACAAACATGTATCAGCTTACATGTTATTAACCAAAAAACTACAGGGTGACATAAGGTGAACTTCAGTTTAATACAAACCAGCATACGTTACCCTAATTCAACAGTGAGACACTCAAGGAAGCAAGAGGGTATCTTAATTAACTTAGATGAAACTAAACAGCTTTTCCCTGAGGAAAAGCCAAAAGCACTAAATATTTCAGTGCAGTTAATTTCCAGATATAAGTAAGCATTCTTTTTCTTTTTGAACACCGTGTACAGTTTTTAACTATTAAAAAAAAAAAAAAAAAAAAAAAATCTGATTTTGTTAGGAAGGATTTTGAGTAATTCCTGCTCATATAAACAGCATTACTTGCATCAAGACATATAAAAGTAGTTAAAGGACTGATCACCAGATATTTTATTATCCACATCAAATTCACATGGAGTTTATTTTCTGCTTATTGGCAGAACTTAAATATTACTGCAATTGCAGATAATTTTTTCAATTCACAACAGTACAGTTTCAAGCAATTCTATTCCTTTAGTTTTTTTCTATACTGATCAATACTACAGTTTTAGAGTACCTTTCAACAGTTGAAGGAACAGCTAATGTTTTGTATGTATGTTTGTTTCCTATAGTATCCCCATAGGGAGCAGGGTACATGGTCTTCTTCCAGCAGGAATTTTTGTTTTGCTGTTTATGTTAACAGAGATTTATATATGTGACAGAGGAAACAAGGTCAGAGACCTGTCCCTCTGCAGGAATGGTATGCAGTATGGTAGCTGCTTATTTCTGCTAAAATGAGCCGCAGAGAAATAAGATTTTTAGAAGTGAAAAATGCAAAAATACCTTAATTTGTTTATACACACTCACATGTGCGTGTGCATGTACACACATACGTATGTACTGTATGTATGAAAAAAAATGCTGTCTTTGAAACATCCATGGTAGAATCATTTCCCAAGATGAGAATACTTTACATCCTTAGCTCATCACCTCAATACTGTACATTTTTATCTTCTGCAGGAAAGAAGGAACATTTACAGGCAAGTAAAAAAGCTGCTTTGTTTCCGTCTGGGCTCTGTATGTTTTGCTGTGAACTAAATAATAATCACCATAAAGAAAAAATGTTCACTTAGAAAGAAATAATGTGACATGGGAAGACAGGTGCTGTAGAACCAAAATTATTTAGGAACATAGAATACATTCAGGCTCAGGAAGATTCATACTCCTAAATCTCTTGCACACTAAAAAATCACCTGCAGTTTTGGTTTTATCCTCTCAGAGTCACCCAGGCAATTCCACTCACTGCAATGGGATAATTTGTGGATCACAGCAGAGTACATGAGAGGAGTGTAATGCCCTTCTACTCTATATGACAGAAGAACTTCATTTTTTTTTTTTTTTTCCAAAGCACAGGCTATAATTTAAATGCTTAGAATCAGAAATGGGAGAATAGAACCCCTTGAGCTTTGAACAAGCTTCTTAATCTTGCAATTCCAGCCTTTCCATCTGTAAAAACTGGGGATAATACTTCCTTGCACTGTAACAAAGAGACAATAATGAGAGTGCTTGATGCCTCCTGTCATGGGTCAGATGTCTACTGCCTTGGCCAAGAAAATAAAAGAGATTTCTTACCACCAGTTGGGCTCATAATGCACAAATGTCCTTCTGTAATTCAAATATACATATATTCATAATGCTGTACTGCTTTTGTGGTATAAAAACATTACATTAGCAGACACATGATTTTACTGTTCCTTTTAAATTCTAGGGGTGAGATGTAATTGATTTCAAAATTTTGGGAGAATATGTCATATTTGTCTCTTAAGGATTATTTATACTGAGTTATACTTGGACTGCACTGGTGTGAAATGTGTTTATTTAACTCAAAGCAGATTCTTGTGTTCCTTTAGATTCTGAAGTCATGTATCTGGCCTCACAATTTATCTCCTACACCACCTACAGCAAAAAAAACCCACCACCACCACCACCACCACCACCACCACCACCAAAAAA
>CM021733.1:47425447-47472953 GCA_011075105.1 Heteronetta atricapilla | reverse complement strand
AAAAAAAAAAAAAAAAAAAAAAAAAAAAAAAAAACAAGCAACAGCAACAATAACAACAGCCAAAACCACCTTCCATGCTCTGTTGGCTTTTGATCTTCTTGCATTGCAGCTTTGCCACACCTTAGCACTGTCTGATTGATACATACCTTTGACAAATTTCTAATTAACAAAGTCTAACTTAAGATGTAAAACAACAATTAAGTGAAAAGAGAGACCCATTACAGAGACACGTTAGCTCACCAGTTATTTCCAAGGAGCTGGATATTTGGATAGCCCTCTTTCTTCCAAAGTGGTAAACACAGCTCATTGCCTCTGACAAGGAGGCAATTTCCTGCATATGCTTTCTGACAACATCGTGAGAGCAGAAGCCTTGTGTCTCCCTCCCAGAGCTGGGAAAAACTGTAGGGTAAATACCTCAGCCTTCTCATGGTAAAGAAGCGGGGCACTATACATCCATACTGAGTTAAACTACAGCAAAGCTGACCGGTATCTGCTGGGTGCCAGCACTGAAACCTTTAGCATGCTGGAAAATCCTCACTGTCATGAAACACATTAATTGACTTTTATGTTAAATACCAAAGTGAACTTTGCTTTCTAGTGTGTTATTTGTCTCACTATTTAGTTTAGTATTTATATTCAGTCTTTTTTATCTCTTTTCTTCTCTTTTTCCTTTCCTTTCCTTTCCTTTCCTTTCCTTTCCTTTCCTTTCCTTTCCGTATTTGAGTTGCCAACATATTTCCACTAAGAATCAGGGACCTTGCCAGAGTGACTGATTTAAGTCTAATTTGTTCTCAGCGCATGTGGGACCAAGCCATGACATAGAATTACCACTATCACGAAGCACTTCATTATTTTTCAGTTACTGAAACACTTCAGAAATAACTCCTTACTAGTAGATGTATGAAGGCTGCCTAAATCACCACCTCTATCAATTATCTCAGAGCTTGAAGAAGTTGAAACTTTGTATCTCCATAATTCATAAACTTTTGCAGGCTTCCTACCAAAGCCCAAGATGACAGAATGGAAGATATTTTGAAACCTCAGATAATGTAAAGATTCTGTACCCCTGAACTCAAACTTTTAAAAAGAGGAAAGAAAAGCTTTCTGTTTAGGTGCAAATGAAGCAGTGAAGTGGGAGCAGAAGTAACAGCAGGAAATCATTCGACCAGCAGAAGCTGCTGCCTTTCTTTTGGTACTCTTGTGAATTTTGTAATTCAGTAACTTTCACTGTATTAGTGAATCATCATTCCACTATTTATTAAATTCCTTTGTAGTCACAAAATCCTATCAAGGGTCTTCTTTCATTTTAAATCTATCTGTCAGGTTTCCTTCCTTGTCCCCATAGACAACTTTTATGATAATACTGCTGAGAAGTCTACATTAAGTTGGATATAATGAAAATGGAGCAATCCTTGAAATCAAGCAGAGTTCATCCTTGTTAAATTGCAATAACCTCCTGTACACTTCAGCTGAATACTGTTTGTAATATCTTCCCTTGAGTACTGCAGTACTGCTGGAAACCAGTATCTGAGCAAATTGAACAGAAAATAATGTAATATTTCTTTCAGCTTTACTTTCTACTGATATAAGGCAGTGTCTTTTGATATTTGCACAGATGTGAAAATACTCTAGAGTTTCCCAGCTTACTGATACCTAATTGATGATAAAATTAAGATTTCTATAAAGATACTTACTTAACTAGAGTGACTTATCTGACACAGTAGAAGAAATTGAAATTCTTGTTTGTCTTTTTAATTTAGTGCTTTAAAATTCATATTTTGCAAGGAATCTGTGCCTTGTTGCCAAATAAAGTATTTAGCCACAGGATGTGATGTCAAGAAGGAAGGTAGATTAGCATTAACTTGACACTGTCCTGATGAAGACTTTCCATATGCCACTGGAGAGATCAGTTAAGAACAAATGTTTAAAGATTTTTGACCCCCAAAGTATGCAGCAAATTATGTTTCCTAATACATTCAGACATCTAATTCTGAGAGAAGATCCCATAATTTCTGCTTCTGTAAGACAGGGACAAGAGCATCCCCATATTTCCCAAAGATGCACATAAGCAAAAATTCCTTAAGGATCATGTGGAACTCTGATACATGGACAGTACAGCTCCAGTAACTGTAAATGATAGAAAACTACTCTTAATTTATGTTGAGGAAAGCTCTAAGAAAAAATGTCATGTCTCCACCAGAGTAAAACTGGTGAAGCTGAAGAAAGAATCTCACTCACAGCTGTATGGTGTATCAGCTCAGCCATCTGACTGGACTCCTGTGAGGTGGCAATGCTTTTATACTGCAGTTGTTACAATAATACACTATTTCAATGAAAACGATTCTCATAAATGACAGCAAACTTTACTTCCCCATAAGACGAAGTCCATAAACTGGTAACTGTCTTCAGTTTTCTTCTTTCACTTTATACAGCAGTGTAGGCAAGGGCACCTAATTGCTCCTGCGCTAGGATGAATAAAAAAGCAATTCTTCATCTCCTAGATATAACAGAGGGAAAGGAATGGTGGTCTTCTCCAGAGATCTAGGACAAGGAACAAGGACTCTTTCAAAAACTGCTTTGCTGGGGCTTTGAAGATGTGCCAAAATGAAGTTTGTGCCAACTTAAGAAAAAATATTTTCCAGCCTTCTTACATAGCAGGATGGAAAACCTATTAAAAAGTACACTGTTCTACTTCTGTCCACAAAACTCCTGTACATCTGGCTATCTTTTCTCCTTTCCTGAATTTTCCCTTCCTTTCCAACAATCTCCACAACAGGGGCAAGTGCTAAGAAGTACAGAAAAGAAGAAATGTTTGGTGCCTGTAAAAGGCCAAAAATTATAATGGTATATAATTATATACCAATGAAATGGTAAGTAGAATTAAATGATGTTAAAATAAAAAAAAAAGTTTTTTTTTTGTTGTTTTTGTTTTTTTTTTTTTTGGTTTCTTTCCTGGCTTAGTAAACCTAATGAGATGTGAAAAATTCTTAAGTCTGCAAGCTAACTCCTGCTTTTGTAATTGTCATCTGAGGACTATGTTCAACACAGACATATGAAAAGGCATGCTCTTCTAGTCTTCTTCACACATCAGGGAAACTATAAAACTATATATATATATAAAACTATGTATATATAAAAATATATGGGAAGAGGCAGCAGCAAAACTGGTGGGATGTGAATGTCCCATCTACCACTGTGAGAGCACAGCCAGAGTGCTGTTCTCTGATACTCTTGGGAAAAGAGAAGCTGAGCCATGGTCATGCTTGGTCATGCTTGTCACCACTTTTCCAGCTGATCTTCCTACCTGCAGTAGGTCTTTGATGTCTAGCCTTGTGCATGTTAGTATGATTAATAATAACCAGTAACTAAAGAGAATATTAACAAAGTAGATAAAAAAGTAACCTTTTTGGTTCTTCAAAGACCCTGTACAATAATCTACTGCCTGTTGTCATCTCTACATCACAATGTGCTGAAGAGTGACCAAATACAGTTAGCCATAGACTGTGCATGGAAAAAAATGCCAGACTACATTAAACCTCTGTGGAGCTGTGGTAGGTTCTTATGGGAATTAAAACAGAAAAACAGAAACACCTTGAATAAATATGCATGACTGTTAAATAACGTAAACAGAAGGGGGTGACTTGAATGCCTAATGCTGAAGGAAGTATGCTTACCTGATAGACCCAAGAAACTTCTCTAGAACATTTCATCCTACTGAAATTGTTACCTGTGTATGACTGCTAAAATCTACTCCTTTAACTAGAACAACTAATTTTTCAGGAAAAACAAACAAACAAACGAACAAAACCAATCTGTTTTGTATTCATGGATCTTCAGCTTTCACTCATTCAAGATGAGTCTCACCACTGTCATTACAGTCTACCTATTTTACAGTGTACAGACCATCAGGCTTGCTGAATCATAGAACGGCTTGGGCTAGAAGGGACTTTAAAGGTCATCCAGTTCCAACACCCCTGCCATGGGCAGGGACAGCTCCTACTAGGTCAGGTTGCCCAGGGCCTCAACCAATATGGTCTTGAACACCTCCAGGAACGGGGCATCCACAACTTTTCTGGGCAACCTGTTCCAGAGCTTCACTACCCTTACAGTGAAGAATGTCCTAAAATCCTTGCCGCACACAAAGTTTTGTGTTTAAAAAGAATCTCTTTGCATCTGACAACTCCGTCTACATATTTCAAAAAAAGTTATACATACAATACTAACTCGTTCAAAACCAGTGCTCATCATATTTGCAGTTTATCATAAAACAGTGACTCCAAGAGCAAGAATTCTTTGTGCAGAAAAAAGTTCAGCTTAGCATAAACAATAGTTTGACAATGGATAAATAGACATAGGCATGAATTTTTGACACTGAATTCTTGAAGCTCTTGTAAAAATGATGCTGCCAACAAATCTGTATCTCCAAAAAAGTATAAACACATGAAATGGAGAAGAAAAATATGTCAGTATATATCTACATGAGCACTGTAGTTTGGAGATAAAAATGTACTTTGGTAGCAGAACTCCCTACCACCTTCACAAGCCACTCTGTTTCACACTGTAACATGATCTCGAGTGTGAACTTGACTCTTATGAAACTGAACAAGAAGATGTGTTTCAAGAGCTCACTTTATGCCCTAGGCTGTTAGGATGGTTAGATATTAATAATGTGGTCACCGTGTCTCCATCACCAACTATTTCACTTTGCAGATGCATTCTTGCAACTACATTTACTAATGTAGACACAGACTTAATATATTGGCAGGACTGTGAACTATAGAAAATTAGTTCTGAAGATTGAACTTAAGATTTTTGTACACAAAAATTTGATTACAGAATCTGAAAATTAAAATTAATTCAGATTGAGACATAATTCTGTCACCTAAAGAAGTTTAGATGTGAGTTGGATCCACATCTTTGTCTTGGAGTCATATCTGCTCTTTCAAACACTATCCAGTCTCATAGGAAATCAGGAACAAAATCTTTACCCCACTCAACCTAATGAGATTTTTACCACTAACATCAGTGGGGCAAAGTTTTCCTAAGTAAAATGCATTTCAGTACAATCGTCTTAGACCATTCACACACTTAACAAAGCTTCTATTAGACTTGAGTTAAACTTTGTTGACTTTGAGTGGACACAAAACACACAGTTGTCTAAGAACATATCAAACATTACCTTTAGGAAATTCTGCTAAATAATAAACAAGCTATGCACTTCAAAATAGCTAAGGTTCCGAGTGTCCTCTGCTTCATGAGTATCTGAATGCCTAGTACACTGAAAAGTCTGAACAGACACAGCCCCTTACAGAACTCATTGCACTTCGTGTAAGAATATCAGGTACAGCCATATTAGTTCCAAGCTGAAAGGAAAATTTGCAAACTTCTGGTCAGCTTCTGAGAGTATGCTGTTGTTTTTTCCACTGAAGATAGTTCACACTGTCTGCCACCAATATACAGATGGACTATGGTACGGACCACAGTCAGTTTCCTGAAGGATGGACCCCATGGTATTGACCCATACTGGAGCAGTTCTTGAAGAGCAGTTGCCTGAGGGCAGCCCCCGCAGGATCAGTTCGGGAAGGATGGCATCCCGTGGGAGGGACCCCACATGGAGCAGGGGCAGGGGGTGACCGTGCATCAGGGGCTGACCACAGCCCCGTTCCCCGTTCCCCTGTGGCACTCAAGAGGAGGAGGTAGAAGAGGGTGGATGGGGGGAAGGTGTTTTAGTTCTCACTGCTCTTGTTTGTTATCAAAAGACAATAATTTACATTCATCTCTCTTATACTCATGATGTGAACTGGGGAATGATCTCCCTGTCCTTATCCCAACCCATGAGTTTTTTCATCATATTTTCTCTCCCTGTTCTGTTGAGGAAGGTAAGTAAGAGAGAGGCCTGGTGCTTCTTAGGTGCCCACTGGTGTTAAACCACTGCAATATTATACAGTAAAGATGCTAAATCCAGTATCATTGACAGATTAATTCACAAACATTAATAACTATAAGTAGTACTGTAATAAGAAAAACACTTTCATTTATAACTGGCTATTAATCCAGCAAAAAAGCAAAGATAATTTCTATATGCTGCATAAATATGCAAAAATAATATTTGCAAGCTGCAAAAAGAAACTTCTGGAAAAAATAGTGGCTCTTCTTTTTGTGCTATACTTTGAAATAAAATATATTATAAAGTAGAGAAATCTGTGGCCCAAAGGTTTTAGACATAGATGTTTCAAGGAACCAACCTATTACCATTAGGTCACTGGTTCAGTTGTAGCCTAACCATTAGCACCTGATTGCTGCTCAGTAGGTTGTGTGAAACAAACGGCTACCCTAGTTTATTTTCCAAAGTTCACATTTACATTCTTCATAAAGAAAAAAACAAACAACAAAAACAAATGCTTTATGACTTGGTCCAAGCACAGGCCTGTCAACAGAGTTTTGGGACAGCCTACTATTTTGTACATGACTCATGCTTTCTATAGCCATTGCTGTAGAAAAAAATAATAAGAGAAAATAACTTATAACCTTTGAACAAGTCATATAAAAGGGGATGAGGGCTCACTTGGAAGAAACGTAAGTTTGAATGATAAGTCAGTATTTACTTATCTACTGTGAAAAACAGTTTAAAATCTCATTACTAAAAAAAAGCACATTTGATTCAAGTTCTATTCCTTAATGACTGTTATTTATTACAAAACTTCTAAGGAGTACAACATAGCCCCAATGCTAGTATCCACTTTTTGTTCATCAACATCAACATTTACCTCATCATGAAAAAACAAAGCATAGAAGCACACTCCTCAGTAATTAAAACCTTGCCCCTTACAATTTATCTTGGTTTGTTAGCAATGAGCAACTCAGTTTGCCTCATGACTTGCATTTTTCTCCTCATTATTTCCTCCACTGAAATCACAGAATCTATCAGTAGATCATTTACAATCCATCATTTCATAATAAAATAGTCCGTATATTGCTTTCCAGTATGTAGAAGACTAATGTAAATACCACAGATGTGTAAGTATATGTTTATATTAGGATTCAGAGACAGTGTTTTAAATTTGTAAATTCAAATGGATATGCCCTGAATGTGTCTCTAGAACAAGATTTAATTTAGTATTTCCCTTTAATGATAGGCTAGTGAAAAGCATTAGTTATTATTTAGTTCCACTCTTTTTTCCATTGAGAAAACTGCCTTATGAAAAGGGCACTTGTTTCAGGAGTCATCTGACTTCTTCTTTTACGATTATTACAATTTTTGGTCTTATATGTGTTATATTTTATATCTGGTTCACTTGCTCTCCTCTGAATTCCCAGAACCCACTTGAAAGCCATTCTTAGTGCTTTACCTTGATTTTGTTGTCTTCCATGCATCATTATCCATAAGAATCACATATTTATTTTTCCTCTTAGTTAACCTTTAACAGAATAGCAGTTCTACTTCTTATTCTTTAATCATAAAAAGAAGCAGTCCTTCTTTTTAGGCACCAGAAACTAAAGATCAGAATCTTTTTTTATATATATATATATATATATATAAAGATGCATTTGATGAAATTCCATGTATTTATTGGCATCAAGCTTTCCTTTCATATGCTAATGGTGATAAGAGTATTAATCTCCACACATATAACACTGAAATTCTGCCTAAGCATATCTCAGTGTTCTTTTGGTAGACTGTATTTGGAGAGCAAAGTTTTCAACAAAATAATATATATGCATATTTCTGCATTTATTTGTTCTTGGTTTGTGGGTGGCAGAATTTATCTTTAGTATGTGCTTCTGCTTATCCCACATCTCTATCCCTTTTTTTTTTTTTTCCTGAAAAGAGTGTAAATAAATACTCCTTCACTCACAGAAACACACAAACTGTAAGCAACTTACAAAATTACTATAATTATGGTAGCGAATAGTGATTCCTTTTCTAAGCTCAAAAAAGAAAAAAAAAAAAAAGCCAAGGAAACTTAGATTTAAAAGTGAACTTGTCTGATAAGACTTTATTTTTTTTTAGTGGAAATGCCAGGAAATTAACACTCATTTAACATAGAAGTGATTTTAAAGCTACTCTATGCTCCTAACAAGAAACAACTAACTAATCTTTACCTTTTGAAAATGTAGGATCTAAAAGACCACTAATAATACTCCCTAGAAAACTTACTTTTGATTCTCCACATTAAAATATATGGATCATCAAAATTATGTCCAGTTAAGGCTCCAAAATATTAAGCCAGATTTGGACTTGGGTATAAGAGGGAACAAGAAGAGTTGTTCCTTTTAATTCCACTTAAGATTTAATCCAACTGGCTGTAAATTTTAATATTTTAATTAAAAGAAAATATTAAAAAGATTCCTGTCAACTTCTTGATATATCACTATGGCATTCCATGCTAGCTTTCAGCAATGTGTTCTCTGTATAAGCCTCTTTTATTAAACATTTTATTTATTTATTATGCTACATGTTTTGGGCTTGTAGACTGGATGAGTAAATCCTTTAACTCTAATCCTCTGCTTGTACTGTTTAAAGTAACACTCAAAGTCATCTCATTCAACTGAATCATTCCCTGTAGTGATATAAATTTTTTATTTACACGTCAGCTACCTTCAGTGGAAAAAACAACAACTGTTGCTTACTGCTGCCAGAGTTTTAGGAGGCAACATAGATTATGGTGATAATAGCTAAAACAAATCACAGCTATGGTGAAACTGGTTCTATTTCTCTTGCTGCATCATAAATAAAATAGTTCACTAAGTTCACTACAATAAATTGCATTTGATGGAATGGTTTGATTGGTATTTGCAACAGAAACTTCACTACAAGGAACAGTTCGAGAGCAGCATGTTCATTTGGATGTTTTGGGTCCAGGCTGAATTAGCAGAGCACATAGATTCATCAGTTCAGGGAGTTTGCTTCCCAGATGACTGTCATTGTATAGTGGAGGGACAGTCCCAGGGAGTAGTCAGGGTTGCATCCTCCTAGGCACCTTACAGACATGAAATGTAAAGCCCGTTCTTCACTATAGAAAACTTAATGCACTGCCAAACATGGACTCCCACAGCTTCATTTCTGCAAACTGCAGTTTGGATTGTATCTACACTGTAAGGAACTTCCCTATTAATTTACCTTTCAGCAGAGCAGGACATTATGATTGCTTTTTATACACAAGCCTGAAAATCTTCGTGCAGACAAAAGGAGATCACTCTAATTAATCCCCAGTGTCCAAAGAGTTCTGACTACATGACAGGCCAACGGGTTTAAATAAAGCAGTCACCAAAGCTCAGGCTGCTTTTTAAGTGTAAATCCCTAACAGAAAATAGAATAAGGCCTAGTGTGTTTGTAACAAGCAGGAAGTGTTCTACTTGGGTATTACTTTTGAATTACCAGAAGGGTTTGTTCTCCACACGTTGAATAATTTCTTTGAGTTTATTCAGGACTGCCAAATGTGTGACTAATTGGGAGTCTAGTAATAGCAAAGTTTATCTAAATGCTCTAGCACCAGGAACCAGCTGATTAGTTGTGACTGAAACAAATAAAAATATTTCATTGAAAAGCTTGAAAACATGATTTCAGTGTAACTTAATGATTCAAAAATCAGGGTGTTAATAACAATACCTGATCACTCATTAATCAAAAGCCATCATCAAAGTGGGCAATATTCTTTCAAGCTGTAGAGCAGCATAATGTTAACTTTCTAATTATAAATAAATTAACTGCTGTACACTGTACTAAGTGAGATCCAGGATAACAAAGCCTTTTTTTCAACAGGCAAGAACTTTTTATGGTAATCTTTAGAAGCTCCTTAGACAATTATCACTAAATCTTGAGAAACACACTTGCATAATTTCCTCTGGACTCCTGACACTTTCTGCTGATTGAAGTTAATTACTTGCCTGACCTCCTGCAAGCCAAAAAAGCAATTTTACTTTCATAAAGGGCATTCAGTAAACCTGTTCTTTTCCTGGCCACTGAAAATGGGAATCTGGTTAAGTTTTTTAAACAACAACAACAACAACAACAACAATCCCAGAAATCTTTGTAAAAGGGTTTCTTCCATATGCATAATTAAAGTACATACAAATTTTGATCACTGAAGTTTCTTTTCATTTCTTCTTTTAGGAGCAGGAAATATTTCCCTTATAGAAAAAGTAGAACTGGGTTGTGAATGCTTTCAAAAGACCCAAACTAGA
The DNA here is from genome assembly GCA_011075105.1 of Heteronetta atricapilla. Taxonomy (NCBI): domain Eukaryota; kingdom Metazoa; phylum Chordata; class Aves; order Anseriformes; family Anatidae; genus Heteronetta; species Heteronetta atricapilla. Next base: position 47,462,768 of record CM021733.1, on the reverse strand, counting down.
TGTTAGTGTCTCCCCTGCTATACGGGCACTGTGCAACTACACACCCAGGGTGACAAGTGGAGTGTTTCCCCTCTCTCATAGAGAGTGAAAACTGAAGAACTAAATATTCAGGTAAATACAAGCAAGTTTACAGTGATCTAGTGATTTTATGTTTAAATATGCATAATACAGTAGGTTCTAGCTGGAAGGAAATACGTAGTTCTAAAAGATGAAGTCTAAACACCATATGGGAGCATTTAATATAGAAATATGGACTTGTCTAAATTACAGGGTGTCCCATAGGTTATTCCATTGCCCACAATATCTGTGGCATCGCAGGTTGTGTATGTATAATAAAGAAGCTCCTTCTTTATGAAGAGAAGATTTACAAAGGGTTTCTTAAAAACAGCCTTACAGCTCTTTGCATACCTGTAGCAGGCTGCCAGCCTGAAAGAGTAATGCTTTATTAGTACACAAAGACAGGTCATCTAACAAAGGAAAAATGGCCTGAGGATGCTCTCTGCAAGCGACTGATTGACTCAGATTGCACTAAGGTCAAAAACCTACTCCTAGCCGTTAGCATTTGGAGTTTCATTAATCTTCTTACCTTAGAACCACAGGCAACTCCCAGGGAATACAGTAAAGTTACCAATTTACTATTTTATCATGGTTTAAAGTATTGTGTCTGTGAAAGCCATTCCTTACACCTGACTTGTTTCTGAATGATGCTACATTAAAAGCTAAAATTTATTTCTTCAAATTTTTCCATCTCCAGGCAAGACGACAATCAGTATAGAGATTTTTATTGGAATCTCTAATTACTATTACATTATTTCTGTGCCATCTTTTACAGTCAGGGGTTTTTGAAATTTCCTTTATTTATCTGACAAACTAGTAACTACGACATTCCAAATTAAAAAGTTCCACATGCAGAATTTCTGCTGCAAATGTGAATGGGCAGGAAAAATATGCAGTGATGCAGTGTTAAGTTTTCACAGTTACAACAGCAAAAACTGAAATTCCCAAGTAAGGAGGCAATAATATTGTAACCTCAGTCAGCTTGCCAAGTCTGTATATTTTACACTGTATATTGTAGATTCTGTTATGACCATTAGATTAAATTCTGAAAGATAGATAATACTTTCTATAGATAGCATCAGATATCATTTTTGGGGATGGATAGTACCTATCGTTATAGACAGATTAAGATATCTCATTTCCACCTCTTTGAGTCCTTGCTTTTCCAATCCAATTATTCATTAAGCAGCTTCTATGAATCCATTTAATTTCCTATATGGGAATGAAGAATAGAAAACACCCGCAAACCACTCTCCTGAGTTTTCTGAGTATCTTCAGAAGATAAACTGAAGTTCATCAACTGAGGTTGATCTCACCCTAAATGAACCATAATAATTTTCCAGGGACCATTATATAAGCAAGAATCAGCCAAAATGCAGAATCATGTCAAAGGGCCTCCTTGGGGTATTTCCCAGTTGTTTTACATTGTTCAAGTACTTCAAAGCAGTGAAAAGTTGAGGATCTGGCTGTCAGCTATTAACAAAAATGATCTTCTAAAATATTTCTGTATATGGTATGACAGTTAAAAACTTTACCAATGTAAATCCCCTAGGAAATCTATCCTATAGAATGCAAGTATTAACAGAAGAAAAAAAAAAAAAAAGGAAAAAAACAAGCAGAAACCAAACTAACCTAGAGAGTTGTAATAACATTTTACTGTAGCCTCTTGCTCCCTTACTCTCACTCCTCTTCTTCATCAATGCATTTCATTATGTTATTTCCAAAGTTTCAGCTCTGAGGTAAGGACTATAATATGTTATATATAATAATATATGTAATAGAATAAAATAGTATATAATAATATAATAGTATGCAATAATAGCTAATATAATAGAATAGTATTGTATAATATTATTATATTGTGAACATAAAGGGAGCAGTTAAATTAGAGACAACCCCAATGCAGACAGTATAGCACTGTGCAGTGGGATTATGACCATGTTGGCCCAACACCCAACACTTGCCCAGTGACAGAGGCCTGATGCTTTTCAATCATTCCCACACTGCTCCATAAACTCAGTTCACTTATGCCCAATGCAACTCAAGTTCCATCAGTCAGACATATCTTTGTACTCACGTAAACGTTGGCCAGATTAGATAGCAAACTCTTTAACAATAATATATCACTCCATCAGTTGTGCTTTTTATTAAGCTGTTTTTTTTTTTTTTAAAGTTTTTGACTGATAAGTGCTTTACAATCTTTTTTTAATGAATGCAGACACTTTGATGTTACTTGTGATATGAGATCTCTATTTAGATTATGTACATTAATTGAACAACAAATTAGCCCAGTGGAACCTAATGTGTCCTTTATCATGCTGAATCACTATACGATGTGAATGAGCATGCGTTCAGCTACTTATTGTGAAACTAATTAGAAGTAGATGTGAGCAAATGTAAGCCAACAGCTTCAAATAGTTAAAAAGCTTCTTATGAGACCTTGAAGAAATGTAACCTTGGGAAAAGTTGACGCAGGTAATAGCTACTGCATAATTCTGCCAGATGTGCTACCATCTTGCCCTTGTTTCTGGGATTGAACAGATATATATATTATATATATATATAATATAATATATATATATATATATATATATATATATATATATATTTAAATGCAATGGAGTGACTGGGTAGCCAGCAAATTGAAAGATCAAGAACAGGTAGTACAAGCAGTTAACACCATATGGCCCAAACTGTGCAAAAAGAAAGTGCATTCTCCAAATAACAAGTAAAAATTCCCAGGTGCATTAAACAGACACTGCTCCACGATGTTAGAGGCTGAACAATTGTTAGCTATGTAACTTTTCTCTTTGTGATGTAAGACACAGTTCAGATAAAAATACTTAACTATTTATCTCTCATGTTAGGTTTTGTTTCTTTGACTATGAGATATAAAGTTTAGGTTCTGATGAACTAACTCACCAACAGATTGAGAGACCTTTACTTCAGCACTAGTATTACCTCGGGATATTACAAATTTTCTTCCTTAACATTGGTGGGTTTTGTTCAAATGCTCAAGGTTCAATTTGTTGCCTGACGTGAGTTTTAGAAAAGAATAAACTAAGGACTTTGTTACTGTTTTCTTTCTCTGGATTGCTGAACACTTGTCATACTCTGCAGCCAAGTTAATTGTTGTACACAAAATATTAGAGATGGTGATACTCAGTTACCTTCACTATCTGGAATTGCTAACAAGAAAAAATAATTTATTATCAAAACTTTCAACTACTCATCCATTTTTTAAACGATAGCAAATTCTTAATAAAATAAATTTTGCAACTGATTTAAAATTGAGCAATTATTTTTTGCTTTTTTCTTTGAAGCTTTGACTTTTTTTTTTTTTTTTTTTAACCCTAGAGAGAGGTTTCTAATCTCAGTCATATATCTCACTATAACCATATCAACAACAATTTCAAATTTGAAAAATCTTAGCAATTGTTTTTACTAGTGAAGATACAGTTTTGTCTGCCTTCAGATCTTAAATAACATTCTGTATCAGAAATAGATCTGCTGGAGTCAACACAGTTCCTGTTATTGTATGTTACTGATACCTTAACAAATTTATTGTAGTAATGCCAAGGTACCCCACAGGGAGGGTCTATGACCCAAGTTGTCTTCATTGTAAATCATGCTTCCATTGCCTAATTCTAGAGAATATAGTAAACCTTTTGAAAACACTCACCCTAACTTATTTATATTACTTTAATCCCCTTTAGAATGTCTTGAAGGACCCAAACAAAATTATTACGTAAAAACATCTGAAAAATATGGTATCTCAAACTTTTGAGGTTTCAGACCACCTTCAGCCTTCAAAATGTGCTGTGTATCCTCACTTTCTAGTGCCAAGCACTCAAACAACATTTCTTGTGATTCTGCAGACCACCTATGGCAAGTGCCAACATCCTTGTGTACCACAGTCAACTCTGAAACGCTTGAATTTATTCCAGTAGCTCAATGACACTGATAGTCCTGAATTGCCTTCAGAGCTTGAGCTATGCTTTTTTCTTTATTAGATCACAAGAACTTAAAAAAAATCATTAAAGGAGTGCCATGGAAGTCTACTACATGTTTTTTGTGGGTTCTGGGAAAATAAATACTTTTCTAGAAAAGGCTCCCTCTCCAGTCCCAAATATAGATTAAAAGATAACTAGATTTCTTTGTTCCTTACATCTCAGTGCCACTTAATTCATCTTTCACAAGGAGATGTAATTTTAAATGGTCTTTTGCTCTCTTTTTCACCCCCCAAAAAATCTGTTTTCCCTCCAATAGGGTTTCAGTGAATTCAGAAAACAAAAAAAAAAAAAAAAAAGGCTGACGTTATAATCTTTTGACCCAACAATCTGTCAAAAATGAGTTAGGCAACCCATTACACTTCACCATATGCTTCACAAAAGTGGGTGTTTAACACTTGTGCCAAATTTCTCCCAGAATATTTTAGAGTAGTTCCTAGCATGGTGACCAATGTGAACCAAACAGGCTTTATTTCCTGATAGATTTTATCCAATAATTTGATGAATACTTCTCCCCACCCCACAAAAAAAAAAAAAAAAAAAAAGACAGGGGCTGTGTTTCCCAGTGTGCTGAGGGCCTAAAATAATACCAAGACAATTTTTTTTTATAAGTCTGTGCCAGACAGGGTTTGTTGATATGTTCCTAGTTATCTTAAGATCCTTTTATCTCTTCTCATGCTATACTTTTAACAGACACTTGCTGCGAACATTATAGTTGAGGGAGAGAATAAGCTATTTTCCTGTTCATGCCATCTGTCTGGATTTAACAAATTCAGCATGGCCTCTCTCATTTGCTCCTCTTTGAAGTTTCTTAGACACCTTTGGGGTATTTACCTGACAGGAAGAACTATCTGAAAGTTTTGTATGTTTGTTTTGGTGCCTGTTGGAACTACAGAAGAAACAGTTCTGCCATTCAATTATACTTCATGATATGATAGAAGCCAAAATCCATTTCTACACACCAGGGAAAGCAAGTATGAGATTTATTCAATAGAAAAAACGTGATTTAGCTAAACCAACACTACTTGTGGATTTGGCAATGGGCTAGTCATGGTTTAGAGGATTCTTTTACAGCCTAGACTCACAAAATCAAGAAAGCACTGGAGTAGATAAGGAGGAAGCATGCAGTTCCCTTTCTACCTGAGGAACCTTGAACCCTCAACTCTCATAGGGAATGCCCTGAACACTGTTGTACGTTTGGAGAAGTCTCCAGAAAAGTATTTCAAAGACCACCAGATGAACAGTATTTGACAAGTGTTTCCCACCTCCTGAAGAGAAGGGAAGATGCAGTTCCTCTTCCTGCTTTGTTGATTTGGCTTAAATCTAGCCCAGCACTTCTGTTGCTTTGTTTATAACAGAAACATTTCTTGATACAGAAATTAAACATACTGTTTGGGTCAAATATAAAATTTTTATATGATACTATTTTGTTCTCCTTTGGTGACTCAAAGTCTCTTTTTCATTAGATGGCTTAACTGAAAGATTTGTCATTGACACAGGCTCTTAACTGATCAGGGGAATCAGCAGGAGAGAAAGGTGTTAACAATTTAATCCATACAGGGTGTTTAATCCTTTAACACCCTTTAGAAAGATGATGCATCCCTGACACTCTGCAGTACAGATATCAAACTCCACTGATCTGATTTCTTTCATGCTAAGTGACCACCTCGGTTTCAAGGGGAAATCATCGATCTTTCTGAATAGTAAAGAAGGCAAAGGTCTATAGGGTACAGAGTAGAGTCACTGTATTTTTTAAATTACACAAATATTTAAAGTAAATGAAGTACAGCAACGTTTAAATTGAAGTGGTCAAATTGTTCTTTATGACATCAAAAATATGTTCTCCAGAAAGGACTGAGAGACACCGTAAATCATCCATTGCTACGTATTTCACAAGATATATTACCACAAAAATGGATAATCTCCCCCAAATGGGAAATAATCTCAATAATATCAATCTCATTTTTAGTTTTCCATTTTTCAAGGAAAATTAACACACCTTTTTGATAACTGTTCCTTTAAAATATTCACATAAATGCTGTAAGTGAGATCTGCATGTAGAGAGGAACAAAGGTCATCAAAGTTGTGTTGGTTTTGGGGGAACAATAATCTGTAGGAGCCCCTAAAACCTCTGATGTTTACTTGCATCATCAGTTGTCATACTCTCAAAATAAGCACAAAAAATTATTTCCTGGATTGTGTTTTCTTAAAATAATCTGATTTAATTGCGTATTTACAATGTCATTGAATCACAAATACCTTGTGATCACAGGTCAAGATGAGAAACAACAGCACAAACTGCTAGTTGCAGTTACTATGTGGCTCAAGCAGCAGATGGGTTGTTTTCTGAAAAAAATAAAAAATCTGCCAACTGGCAGAAGAAATGTTAGAGTGAGAAAACAATATCTCAGTTTTGTGGAGACAGCTCCTGCAGTGGCATTCATTTTTACCATGAGATGGACTTTGTCTCACTGGGAGCTTTCAGCCGCAGCACAGAGAATTTTTTTCATTCCCTCACTCTTTCTCCAAACAAACCCAGATCTTCAATGTCACTACAGTAACTAACTAACATTAAATCTCATATTAATATTAATCTACTCACATACTCTCAATGTATTCAATCTCCAGTTCCAAAGCTTCAACTCATGGGCTCTCAAAAGAGGTTTAACTCACAGATTTACTGATCCGGACACCTGCAGTGTCATAAGTCTGGCCAGTGATGAGATTCGCTGCTCACAAGTCAACATTTTCAGGAATGTATTATACTGCTATTTCAATAAGAATTTACATAACTGAATGAATAAGGACAATGTGTACTTACACTGTTACGTTATTGTGGAAATTATTATTGGCTTTCAACAATAATGGTTTATGTAAGGAAGTGTCACACAACTCAGAAACTGAAATACCTTGTGCTCCACATTTGTTTATGTCTGGCCCACAGTTTAACCATGGCCTGTGCTATTTATAGCTATAAAGGAAACTGGAAAGAAGAGAACAATAGGAAAGGACTAAGAAAGAAGAAGGGAAGGGGAGAAGGGATTCGTCAATTTGTCTGAGAACACTGAGAATATTATTAATACTACACAATATGTTCAGAATGAGTGGGCTCTTTGTAAAAGACCAGCATTTAAACTCTGAAAAATCAAATGGCTGAATTGAAACACCTTATTAAAGAACAACAACAACAACAAATATCAGTCTCTAAAATAAAACGTGAGAATTAGCAGAATTATCACCATCAATAGATCTCTTGAAAATGTGATACTCAGAAATAGGCATTTTATCTCCTTCTTTGGATTGGCAGCACACAAGCATACATGCAGACCATTTATCAGAACACCTGTGAACTCAATTATTTCTTTTCTTTCTTACCTTCAGACTCCAAAAATAGAATCACATGACAAAAGTCTGCATGCTACTTCTGCCTCTCATGTATGTTATCACACAATTCTGTTTGGAAATACAGTTGCACTCAGAAAAACTAAGATTTCCTACTTTCATTATTCTCTTTTTCATCACTTCACAAACAAAATGTCTTAAACATGACTTAAAGTCTTTCCTGTGTACAATGAATAACAAGTCTATACTCAGCTCTATATTGCATTCATTTTAAGGATTTCCAAAGAAGACAACAAGCAATCTCCATTGGAGAAGCAGTTTAGCAGAGAATAGCAGATATAACAGAGGATGAGAGGAAAAGGTGACTTCACGTTACACCAAATCATGACCCACACACTTCCAGGCCAACCTCAGTCATACCAAAGTTTCAGTGAGGCTGCTTTGTTTTAAATTGACTTTCTGTACCATTAATATTATTAATCCATCTTTACTTCTGCAGATGGATGGGTCAGTATAAAAACATCAGCAGGGGGTTAAGAAGATGGCCTGGAATGTTTCAGATTCTCTTCTATTCTATTCCATTAATTTATATATGCAAACACAAAATCAAGTCAAGAATAATTTCCATTAAAAGCAGTGAAAGTACTCAAAGTATTCATATGCATTTTCTGAGTTCAGCTTATTTTTATCTTGATTTTTATATATGTATATGCCCTATCTAAAGTTTGTTCTGTACACAACAACAAATAAAGCACATGCGCATAGGAAATATCTACAGCCTCATGCATCCTGCCTCCTCAAGTTATTATCTCCAATGTCTTTCATGTTAGGTGATGGTCACCTTGAAACTTTCACATCAATCTCATTGTGTTCCTCCATAAGAGAGTTTCAGTACTAAGCCATTCTCCAATATTAATGGAAATTGTATAAACCAACATATTTATCAAAGGACAAAAGACAAACAAGAGAAAGTATATTTGAAATTATGGTTCACGGATCTCATGGCAAAAAATTCAATTATTTGTGATATATTCCAATAAGATGTAAGATCTGAATAATGGAATAGATGTTAAAAAGGCTCCCATATTAAGCACCTGAGTAATAATGAAAAATAAAATATGAAAATATGAAAATGAATGCAAATCTCTGAAGTAGTGTTGCTGCAGGAACATCAGTTATGTAATATAGTAGAAGTCATCTAGAATGGAACTGTAAGCTGGAAAACTGTAGGGGACATACAGCTCTTTTTCTTTTTTCTTTCTTTCTTTTTTTTTTTTTTGGTTTTCCTTCACTTGTGGCTATAATGTGTACATCTATCTGCAATTTAGTGTATAGCTTGGCTCATAAAAAAAAAAACAAACTCATAACATTTGCACTGAACTATTTTCCATGTGTTTTACATCATTCTTTGGGATTATAAGAAAGAGTATCTGTGCCCTACTAGGTGAAGTCTTAAAATTCCCTGATCAAATTTATTGTTAATTTGTTTTCTGTACAGTTTTTTGTATCATTAGTGCACCTACTGGAAAATCATACGTGTAAGGATTGGTTATATACTTATATGTATTCAATTACACTTTCACATATATGTGTAGTTCTTAATTCATAGAATCACAGAATGGTTTGGGTTGGAAGGGACCTTAAACACCATCCGGTTCCAAACCCCTGTCATGGGCAGGGACACCTCCCACCAGACTAGGCTGCCCAAAGCCCCATCCAGCCTGGCCTTGAGCACTTCCAGGAATGGGGCAACCACAGGTTCTCTGGGCAACCTGTTCCAGTGCCTCACTACCCTCAAAGTAAAGAATTTCCTCCTTATATCTAACTTAAACCTATGCTCTTTTAGTTTAAAGCCATTCCCCCTTGCCCTATTCCTATCCTCCCTGATAAAGAGTCCCTCCACAACTTTCCTCTAGCCCCCCTTAGGTACTAGAAGTTTGCTATAAGGTCTCCCCAGGGCCTTCTCTTCTCCAGGATGAACAACCCCAACTCCCTCAGCCTGTTTATTGGTTAGAAACCATGCTGTTCTAAGCATTATACAAATAAACAACACAAAGTACAGATGAAAATTGTGACATGGTGGAATGAATAATATATTGAACAGTTTTGCATCACAATACGTATAGGGAGAAAGAAGAATACACAACCTACCAGTCAGTATTGGGAAATAAAAAAAAAAAAAAAATCCAAAAAGAAACTTGTAAACAATAATCTTCAGATACTCAGCTAAATCTAAAAAACAAGTCCTGCCAAAATATTAATCCTAGATCCAAACCGTAAAGATGCCAGCATTCCCCCAGGAGACAGCAGGTAAATCTATTCAAAGCTGGCAAAACCTCATTGTCATAATGCCAACAGATCTCCAGAACAAAGTAGCACGTTTTGGAAAAAATAGCAACCTGCAGATGAAATGTTATATTTGGTGATTTTTGGCATTTTTATAATTGCCTTACAATGGAAAATCTGTGACAAATTTTAAAAAGATTATTACAAAAAGCTGCCTATAAAAATGTACTAATAAATCTTAGAATTATCTGATTAAACACTTGGAAATCAAAATTATCAGATTAAAAACATTTTTCTGTGAAAAAAATGCTTCTTTAGTGTTTCAAAAATTAGATGTCTAAATACTTCAGATGCAACAAACTCATTTTACTAATTAAATACATGATTATATAGCACTTATAGGACTATAGGGAGATTATGTGGCCCCTTTTAAACAGAGTTTATCAATCAAATTGGAGTAATTTGTAAAATTTACCTTGCCAAAAAAAAGGCCTTCCTATCTTGTACCATTTTGTTAATCTACAAGATGAAGGCTTATGACACTTCCAAACTAAGTTATCAGATATAATTAAGTAAAATCAAGCAAATCTTTGTTACTGATATCTGGAAAAAGTGGGCCAAGTGTCTATGAGCATTTGAACATTCAACAAAGGATACTAAGTCTGAAAGTTATAACTCTTTCTTTCTTGAACTTTCAATTTCAAAAGTCTTTTATAATGTATAATTCCAGGAAGACACTGAAAATAAAAATAAGTAACAGGGAAACATTCATAAGCCGCACTGGTACATTTTATAATAAAGATAATGTAAGTAGCTGTTTATTGTAATAATAAAAATATAGTTGACATATCCTGCTTATATCCTAGGGGTGTTTATTCAGATTAAAGTCTGACAATCCATTTTACAGTAAAAAAACTATTTCTCAGCATCTACCTTCTGAAAAATGATGCAGTGTCTGAAGCCCTAAGAGACAGCTGGAAGTGCTGAGGAACAATTGAGTACGTAAGCTAAGGTTAGTGCTGTTTTCTTTACTGAATGTCATTATATTGAGAGTTCAAACTGTTTTGTTTCATTATAGAAAGAAAATTAGCCTAGTCCTAACTGAAAGCTTACACATTCCTAAATCTGGAATTCATTGACAGAACTTCATATTGATATATTCTGTGATGTAAACATCACGGTCTACGAGTAAAGTAGTTTGCTAGTTTAATCTATATAGAGGGAAACATTAAAAATTTGGAACCTTCAGAGATTTTTCAAGCAGACCTAATTAAGAAGTATGTTTTAATATGCATGTTCTATGTTTATTAGCAAGGTGTCTTGTACAGCTTATTCCGTACTTGCCTTTGTCATCATGCGATTATAGCTATAAAGACTGTCACACCCTACTTGTATACCACTTGCTCTTAAGATCACCAGAAAATGATTTCTGCCATAACCAAAGTCTAACTTCATAAAAGCAGGCTTCTCCATAATACTTCTATCAGACAGCAGCTACCATACATTAATATTAACACATTATTGAAGAAGACTCCAAACACTCACCTTTCTTCTTCATTAGATGACTTAAAATCAAATTTGGAATATAAATGGAAACAACAACAACAACAAAACAAACAACAAACTGATCAAAGGGTTAAAAGTAGTTTATGGTGTATTTGCAGAAAGGGGAGAAGAGGGACAAAAATAAACCTCAGTTTGAGAAAGAGTCTTTTTTTCAAGTGGAGGTTTAAAAACTGATACTTAGCAAAAATGCTCTAAAGTTGTGTCTCTGTAGGGCATTAAAAAAAATCCATTAATAACATGTTTGCTGTTGTTGAAGTGTCTATTATGAGGCTCAGGCTGTGTGAAAGCCTGTCTCTCCACAAGAGAGATATGACAGGACTGTCAGGAGGGGAAGGAGATCGCTGAAGATGGATATGTGCTACCCTGTTGACAAGTGGTGGGGACAGGCAAAAAGATGGATCAGTAAAAATTTCCATTACATCAAGAAAAATACAACTTGCCCCTAACATCACCTCTGATAGTTTCTTAGACCAGCTGCTTCCCTGACACCCTATTGAGGAACAAATTGCTTTCCTAGCAGGACATTTGGACACTCCTGCATTAATAGATATGGATCCCAGCATGCCAAGCCAAGCAAGAAGGCAATTTAATATGAGCAACACTGTCATCTCAATTTAGGACAACAGTTAGGATGCCCTACAGGGCATTGCAACAGCTTCTGGAAGTACACAGTGTAAGACATTCTTTCTGTCTTAAGGCTATAGAAAGCTGGTATTTCTAGTAAATAGCCAAGCCAAGGAGAATGGAAAATGTAAATGCATAGATGACAACAGCATTGTAGTGTCTAGGAGCATCAGTTTCAATTCAAAGGCCTTCCAATTCTGTAGAGAACTGCAGCAAAGTTTGCAGGGAAAAAAAAAAAAAAAAAAAAAAAAAAAGAAAAAACAACGAGGAGATAGAAAAAACACTAGGTGGCAAGAAATTCATTTTCAGGTAGAGGTGATTTAAAAAAAAAAAAAATTAGCCAATTCAGTTAGCTGTGTAGAGTAACAGTGCTAAGTAACAGGAAAATATGGAAACTTTTAATCTTTCCTTTCCGGTGGTGACTGCTTTAAAAATCTTTAGTTGTTTTCAGTAATTGTGCTTTTATTCTGACACAAGTACAATCTTCATTAGTCATGTATGCAATTTCCAGTTAAGTCCAAACAGGAAAATAAAGTGGATGACATATTTTAAAACCTGTGAGTGGTATAGAGGGGCAAAGTCTCCAAGACTATAAAGAAAGAAAGTACTGTGATTTACTGAGGTATCAGCAAATCTCTTGCAAGATTTGAGTAGTTTGGAGAGGTAAATATTCTTTGCTTGTATGAGGTAAGAGAGATGGATGAATGGTGAAGTCATCTGATGAAGGTAATTACAAAACTTCTTGCATCTTTGACTATCTTTTTGGGAGGAAATCTCTTCCACCTGTCAAGTCTGAGGAATATGCTTTGGGATTAAGTGGCATTGTAGACAGTCTTGGAAAGCAGTTTCAGAAAGAAGTCGAAAACAGGGCTGTTAGAGGGCAGTCAGGAGCGGCTATAAAAGAAAGGGTGTAACAAATGGATGTTTTCACTGGAAAATAAGGGTGTTTTCTTTATGCTGTACATAAAGATAAGATCCACGTGGTAGATAATTAAAAGCCACGACCCCTTATTGGGATATCTTGATGAAGGATGGCTTAAGGAAAGTATTTCCTGACTTTATGTCCCAGTTTTGCAGAGGCAAATTTCAGCTAAGTTAATTCAGCTCCAAGCATGTTTCCATGTTTCCATGCTTGGTACATTGTTATTCAAAACATTCCCATCAGGAGAGCAGACCAGCTTCCTATTCCCTTGCAGCTCTTGCAGATGTTTCCTTGTGCTTGACACTCTGTATCCATATCTACAAGTGTAGAGTGACAACATTTGTCCAGATGTATGATTAGTATCAACAAGACATAATGTAGAGATTTGCTTCCCAACACTAGATAAACCATTTCAAATTTTCTAAGCAAGCATGTGGTTTCACAGAAGTGCTCAGGATAACTTGTGTCCTCTGTCTTCAGGGGACCTTCTCAAAGGTTCCTCGTCTGCCTAGTTCACCTGCACATCCAAAGATTATATGAACAGAAACAATAGCATTGGTTGATTCACAGTTGGCGCTTCTAGAAGCAACCACATGATGTCTGGTTAACTATTACGAGAAAGTAGGCTAGTAGTTGTAGGGACAGACTGTTTTCAGGGGTGTAAGCAGATGTATGAGGCTTTCTCTACTGACCTAGCAATTTTATCATTCAAAATCACAAGGAAATAGAAGGTTGGATGCTCTGGCAGTTTCATACATTGCAAGGCCATTGCACAACCAACTAGAGATGCAAGAGGGCTGTGGCATCATTTGAGAAGAATGAGGATATAGATAATTCTTGACTTCAATGCCAAAAAATGAGATTTCCTGACTATAATAGTAGCTCAGTCACTTGAAGCTGTTTCTGGTCTCCTGTGTGTCAAACGTGTTAGTCTTTAAATTCTAAAAAAATCAGTTGGTCTCTTTTCAGAGCTGTATAACTTTAAATTGAACTTAGGCAAAGTGAAGAATACAGGTCCACGGAAATAGAAATTGTTCAGAAGTTGTCCCAAAACCCAGAAGTATTACTGAGATTATGAGTATAATAAAATAAAAGCCATCCAAATGTTAGAAGTCACACAGCTAACCACCTGTGAAATTGTGCTGCAAATCTTAACAACCAGTTTTCTTGGTTAGGAAATGTCTAGACATTCAGAGTTTGCTTTATGTTCTCTGAGCTCTGCTTAGCCCTTCTTGAAATTGTCTTTCTGTGTAAGAAAACTAATCAGTCGCTTGTTAAAACATTTTAGAGTGGACAGCAAACACCACTTTCCTCAGTCTTGACTAACCTCCATATTCCAAATGAAACTCCATAAGACAGAAAACAACACACAGATCTCCATGTTGATGTTTTTTTTTCCCCCTCATTTCTTCAAAGTACACAGAATGAAGCAGCTCTCTGAGAAAACAAATCAAAGTGCTAAGGTGCTACTCACTCACTCTATCTATGTGGTGGAGCAAGTATTTCAAGACATCAGAAAAATGCTTGCTATTTCCTATGCTGACAAACCCAGTATGAAAAGGTAAAATGTTTGAAGCAACATTTTCAGAGCATTTCTAATAATGAAAATTGGGAACAGTAAATTTCAGTGATAATATTTTACTGGAATGATCTTGTGCACTTCTTGTCACTGTAGAGGTTTACAGAACTCTTTTGTATGCACAAGAACAGATTGTTAACATGTGAAGTTATGCTATCCTTTTTCTTTGAACTTATCGACAGCTTACTTCATTGGTTATTATTTTCAATTCCTTGATCCACAATCAAGTACTAAACAATGTAGAATGAGTTCTAATGACATAGCAGCTACATTTAAAGTGTGCTACCTAAAGATACAACTGAACTAGATAATACACCTGCTTGATCTCACTTTACCTATCATGGTCAGAAAGAGTAACCTCTGTAACTTTTCAAAAATGATTAGCTTTAAATCAAAAAGCAAGCTAGAAAGATGAATCTCCAGCTTTTAAACTATTTTTTTTTTTTTTCACTACACCATGTTTTCAAGTTTAAAAGAGTACAAAGGAAAAAGATTTTCCAAAACTAGTCACTAGAGACCAGATCTAAGAAAGGCCAAATATGAGTAGCTAATAATTCTCTAGAAAAATAATTTCCTACCAGAGTAAAACTAGCAGAGCATGCAAGGAGGACCTGTCATTATTAAGATTTTTAGCTGATTCACTTTTGGAGCCACCGTGAATTGCTTGGAATATCAACCAATCAAAGCAGACTACCAGATGAGTGAAAGTAGCCAATGCCAGAAGTGGTATTCAGCAAAAGGAAACTCGCTATTAAGATTCCCATTAGCTCTCTCCTTCTGTCTGATGATCAGGGTTTAAAATACAAGTCGCAACTATGAAAATGGAATCACAATCAGAAATAATCTTAATATGTCATAGTGTTTGTTAAATATTAACAGCATACTTCTTTTAAGAAGTTAGGTTTTTATTTCTAGGGATACTGCTTGAAAGGTACACAACTATACTTTGGGAACCAAAATGAAAACTTTTCAGATTATTAAGAAAAAATCATATTTAACATGCATTTTTAGACAGTTAAATGCATCAATCCATTTAAAAAACCGTTCACTCATTTCCTAAGTACACTTCTAGCTTATAACAAATGATTAGCTAGTGACATAAATAAGTTTAAAGGTTCTTACTGCTTTTAGTATTTCTGTGTCATTTCTATCAATTGCTCATAGGCAACATATATGAGTACCAAGACAAGAACATTTTCTGAACTTATTGAAGAATCTTTGAAAAAGTAACTCATATCTCCTGGTCAGTGTCACTTAAATATTTATACAGCTTTCATTTATAATAACTTGTCCTGAGTAATGGCACAAATTCTCATTATTTTAATATCAAAACATTAAATAAAAAGTGTGACTGAACTTGATTCTCAAATTTGTTTCATCTTGTTTGGGTGACTATTTTAAAGTAGTCATACATGACAAAGAACCTCAGATATTAACAATATTCTACTCCTAGAAACCTAATACTTGTCTTACTCACCTTCTCAGATTATTCAAATAGAAAGGTTTGGCTACAGAAGTCTGAAAAGTAGGAACACACACACAAAAAAATGAGAAAGTCTCATTGCAGCTGTATAATGAATCCTAAAATAAAATGAAGATCCATGAAAAGGATGTTATACTACTTGCAAGATAAAAATATCACAAATTAAAATGAAATAGAAAGCACAGTTGTACTAAAGGAGTTCTTTAAAATGAATATGACTTCTGTGTTGTCTGTAAATGTTCTAAAAGCTATTGTTTTCTGCTTTGACTAAATACATATATTCTCCATGTAAAATCACGGGAAAGCCTCAATAAAGAAATAAAATGGAGAAGCTGTGAAAAATGTATTCAACAGTCTTGCAGCAGGAACAGTGTTATTTCAAAACAGTAATAATAATACTCCAGGTAAGTTGAGTGCAGTTGAGAGGACTGTACATGGGGAGAAAATAAACTATATACAAAGACAGGTAGAAGTACACACATATACAAGAAACACAAACAGTACATGAATAGCGAAGTACAGAACCAATGTAATACAAATAAATAAGGAGAGATGTAACTACACAGAACTTTTACAATCAATATGAAATTTCACCAAAAATAAATGAGGGTCTTTCCCTGTTTTAAAGCTGTTGGTTGAAAATACATAATTAAAAAAAAAAAAAAAAAAAAAAAAAAAGACTAAGATCTTCTTCACTTGCTTGACAACAGCTCTAAAAAGATTTTGCCTCAAGAAACCTTTCCTGATTCTCTTTTACTTGTTCTAATACTAATGCTGTATATGGAGGAAGCTGGACAGTTTCATTCCTTTTAGACAATGCTATTGTGTAAATATCCACGGTTTCAATAAAAATTTTGAACCAAACCAATTCCAGAATGAATCTAATTACAGTGTTGGCTTTAGACATATAATCTCTAGACTCTCCAAAGAGCTGGGAGATGGCTCAAAAGTTTGGGAGCTCTGAAATCATGGACTGTGGGAACTAGGAAAATATTTTTTTTAAGATTAGGTTGAATGTTTCTTTCCTCATAAAACATCTGCAGTGATTTTGTGACACACTGCTGGTTTACTTTGTGATATCACAAAGAATCAACAGTGTCATTTCATAAGCAGCTGGCTATTATACAAAACAAAAACAAAACAAAACAAACAAAATAAAAACAACAACAAAAAAGATTTTAATCCAATTCTGGCTGTTGAAACTCACAAGAGAGAAGAAAGAACTAAAGACATTCTGAGTGAGGACTGGCTTTCTGTAAAGCAGTATTCAGACAGCCACCAGGGATATAAACTCACCTTAGGTTTTTGTATGTTATTCGCTTATAAGCATTCTGCAATATTGCCCTTATTTGATTTTATCTGTTTCAGCTGGCTTTTATTTGGGAGTCGATTTCTAAAGCAAAGTCTGCTACAGATTGGAATGAGCAGAGAGTTAAGCAGATGTGGAGAAGGTTCTTGATAGCACATCTCACCAATTTATTTTCTTTAAAACCGGGAGCACTGGGAAAAGGGTAAAAAAAAAAACAAACCACACACACAAAACAAAACAAAAAAGCCCACAATACTTTTCTTGGACAAGAAGAGTAATGAAAATGTCCACCTTCCTCCTTTAAGCAAATCATAATATCAGAAAGGAAAATATGGCCATTGCTTTATTAATACAATGGTTCAGGTTTCCTCACTGTAGTTTTAATCTGCTGTTTTGGATTAGGGAAAATAATAAATGTGATTTATAAAACCTGTTTCAGCATTTTCCTTTTTTGCACTGCTACATTGTTGACTCAAGTTCAGACTGTTATCCATTGCAGTTCCCAGGTTCCCAGATCATCTTTTGCAATGTTGCTCTTGCTAAACATTTGTTCACTTCTCTCTACAGTCATTTGTACTTGTCTATGTATAGAAACTTTACATTTATCCTGACTGAATTGCTATCAAGTTCCAAATTGTTTGCTGCCCCCAGCTACATATTATATGCAAATTTAATAACCTTACACTATAATCATTCATCAAAGCATCAGAGAAAATATTAAAGCATGTCAACCTCAGAACAGACACTTGGAGAACATGATATGAAACATCCCTCTGCTTTGATTGTGAAATGCTGATAGTCTTTGCACAGCTTTCCAACTCATTACATACCCACCTAATGAAATTACAGAATCACAGAATCACAGAATCACAGAATTTCTAGGTTGGAAGAGACCTCAAGATCATCGAGTCCAACCTCTAACCTAACCCTAACAGTCCCCAAAATCTTGTATTTTCCTTGTTTGCCTACAGGAATTTAATATGAAACAATGTCCAGAGCTTTACTGGAATCAATATATATGACATCATCTACTCTTCTCCCTACAAGCTCTCTCATGACATAGCGAAGTTAGATTGATGTGATAACTCTCAATAAGTCCATGCTTCCTGAGACTTCCTCTTTTTTTGTTCTCTAGGTGCTTACCAGTAGTTTGATAATTTCCTCTCAGAATTCAAGTTAAAGCCTATACTTCTCAGATTCCCTTTTTTTTTCCATTTTTTTATATTAAATTAATATTAGAACTAATAATAGATAATCAGGAAAGGTTTCAGTAACTAAAACTTCATGCTTTTAGCTTTTGCAAATTCTTCCCTATCCATGATGTTCAAAGTGACTACACACATTCTTAGTTTTCTTCAGCCATTCCCACTGGACAAATTTCATCAGGTCCAACTAATTTTAAAACATGTCTCCAGTGTCTCCTTCCCTCACTATAGCTGGTATTTGTTCTTCTATTTTACTCTTTTTAGCTCTGCTATAGCCATCTGAGCAGGTTTGACCTTTTAAATGAAGATTGAAAGAAAACAAGTAAACGTTTTTGCCTTCTTGGAACTGTTTGATGTTACTTTTTCCTCCCTCAGAAGGAGTCAACTAACAGCTTCCTTGATCTTTCATGTTACAGTTCATATTATTTCTTTATGGAAAACTTACTTAATATTCTTTGGTAGACTCTGTATTAGAAGTATTTTATTTCATGTCTTGCACATTCTGATTTTTTCCCCATGTATTATTTATTTTTCTATCTATTCCTAGATGTTTAATTTTTTTTTTCTTACTGAATTGTCAGCCTCCTGCTTCTGGTTACACCCATTTCTTATAAGTTATCCAAATTTATATATTACTACTTTCCTGAAGTCACTGGTTTCTTCCTACTTCATTTGCAGAAGTATCAGAATTTTTTTTTGTTTTTTTTTTTTTTTTTTTTTTTTTTTTTTTTTTTTCTTGCTTGCTTGCTTGCTTTTTTCTAGGGGACTTATTCTAAAAAACTCCACCTTTAAAATTCAAAATTCCTTTATTTCAGGAGTTGCCAACTAGCTATTGATATGAAATAATTTAAATACTGTAATACTATTTTTTTTTTTTTTCTGAAATATAATGAAAGGGAACACGTTTGTGTTACACTGATAACATTTTGTGATCATGAAACATTTGTAAATGTTGTTAGGGCAATTTATTTCTGCCATGTGTCATCTCTTCAGCAGGAACACTCTGCATGGGTTAAATGTTTTTAATGCAGTTTTGGATAGTTATATGTCACACTCAGAAAATAAAGACTAAACTGTTAGTTCTCTATTCATGGAAATAATGTAAGAGATCTTTTGCTAAAAATTAATGTCATATCCCACTGGGACAAACACTATTTGCATGGTTTATAATAAAAACTATTCAAAACCACTAATGTACTTCCCTGTACAGTGAAAGCTTGTGATGCATATTGCAAAAACACCACTGGTGAGAACCACAGCAGCATATTAAATCTATTATTGTATTGTATATTTACTGCTAAGTTTATTTCCTCTCTGATTTATTTAACTCACCAATTACCAGTTGCTTTCACTCCTCTGATTGTTCCTAAAGCTTAAGAATGTGTTGAGTTGCTAGCTCAGAGCAGTAAGACTTTTTGTCAGCCACATTTTTATTTCATCTGCAAACGTAGCTTACTTTCCTGAATAACTTTATGGTAGTACTTGCCTTGAAAAAGCCTCTTGTCAGTGTAAGGATTTTACAATATTATATCTGTTGAGACTTGAAAACACAAGTTTTCAAGCCTACCTATTTGGTAGGTTGCAATCAATATGTATTCGCATGCAAATGCTGCAATGACCAGAAATGCATGCAAAATAGCATAGTCATGGCCAGGCTGCTCATTGTACATCCAGCCCTTGTATATTTAAAGCCTTCATCCACTTAACAGCCCCCTCCCTCTGTACCCACTTGTACTCCCCCCCAGTGCTCCTCTCATACCATCAGTGTGGCACACTTCCTAGCCACAGTTCATGACATAACCATCCCATTTCTGTCTTTATGTCTAAACAGATTTGGCAGGCAGTTCCCCTTTTTGCAGAATACATTCAGCCGAGGCACATGTATTCTACCTACACTTTTACTCCTTTATCTCAGGCCCACCCATCAAAGGATTTAATTAATGTGACTAAGTTGTAAGTTTTTCTATAGAATATGGAATGTCAGACTGTGGTAGGGATCTGTGGATAAAACACCACTTTACTGGCTGCCAGTTTCCATCTCTGCCTGGTCGCTAAGCACCACGCAAGCAACCTGAGGTGCTGTACTGCCTCAAGCCAAGTCATGAGTCTCAGCAGAAGAAGGTTAAGTTCCTTTTCTCTCCCTGTGGGCTGTGGGCAGAGTGTGGAGACCTTGGTGCTCCTCTGAGAGTTTTCAATGCCAGTAAGGTCCTGCCAGGTCTTCTCAGACCTAACCCTAAGGCTGCTTCCTAGCTGTCTCGTTTTCCTATTTATTCCTTCCCTATCTCCAATGGGGATCTTGTGGATTTCAGTTTTGATCTCATTTTGATTTTTTTTTTTCTTATATAAAGTTTTGTTTTTCTTGTTCAGATCAAATGTCACTGATAGATTATGCCAATAGACATATTCATCTAATTGTGATTTTTTAAAGAATGATTCTGCTTAATAAGCTTTTAACATAAACATCTTTATCATAAAGACTAAGAAATTTCAAAAAACACATTTAAGAGAACTAGAATTTCTCAAAACAAACTAGGGCAATACTATTTACATTCATTATAACTTGACGGGAACAGTATGAGGAAAACAAAGTATTGTCAAGATTTCTTTACTTATGATAATGCCACAGACTCCATGACTATTTTTATTTGCAGACAATAGGTAAACAATTGTTATTAAAATATTGATCTAAAAATCAATATTTCTTAATATAAAAATTTTAGTCATGCATAGGGAATGTATGATTGTTATTGCTTGATATTAGATACATAATCATTTCACTGGTATAAAATAAAATAATAGAGATAATAGAGATAAATACAAAACATATTACTACTATTTTATATTTCTGAGTTGCAACAACCACAGGCTTAACCAGCCTACTTTATTGGTAACTCAGTCTGAAGAAGAGAGCCACCAGTACCTTTAAACCTGACTCTTCATCTCTGTCTTTCAAGTGTCAATGGAATAGATTTTCTATGATGGTAGTGATTGTCACTCAATTTAACATAAGTGCTTTTGAAAAAAATAACTGAGTCATAAAAATGATTTAATTTTTGAGAAATGTAGGGACAAAGCAGAGTTATCTCAGACTTGTATCCACCCATGATTTTTAGTCCTTAATCAAGGCCACCATGACAGATATTATCCTTATCAGAATTTTCCCTTTTCTTCTGTTTTATGATACTTTTATAAGCACATACTGCATTCCTGTTTTTTATTATTTTCCATTGAATTACAGTTGGCCATTGTTCTCCAAGTCTATGTGCTTTCTTTTCATTAAGAATATTATTTTACAGTATAAGAATGCCTTTTATTTTATTTGGTCATTATATTTTCATTTTATTCTATTTTCCTACTTTGCCTTTGACTTTGCAACATTTTCTTTACTCCCTCTATTACAGCTTGGTGACCTTAACACCATTGTTAAGGTTGAGATTACACTTCTATCCTAAACTCGCTTTCACAAGCTTACAATTTTCCCTATATTCTTTTTCAGGCTGATTTTTTTTTATATGCTTATGCTTTGTTAGAAGTGGATTTTTGTTTGAAGCTTCATAAGCATCATCTATTTGTTTTGAGTTATCCAACATGAAAAGACAGCAGTTCTGCAGCAATCAAGAGAGTTTTCAGATGCTATTTTTTGGACTCTGATAATTGAAAATCAGCTTTGTTTCAGCACTTCAAAATCAGCTTTGATTGTAGAATGGTGGCTTTGCTAGCTCTTTGAAAAGGGTTGGAAATAATAAAGTTCTGCATGTGACTTCATTATTAAATAACTATGAAATTGTAGTGATAAGGGAAGTTGAACAGAGAATAACCTCTCTACTTAACAATTGTAAAGGATATTTATTTTCTGTATTATATTTAATTAGATTTTATAAATAAATCCAATTATTTATCTTTAAATTTTTTAATGCTATTTCCCCCTTACTCTTTAAGGAATGTATGCATTATGGAGTGCCCACAGCCTGGGTTCAATATCCATCTGGAAATAGTGCAACAGGTGCACTGAAAATAAATATTTCCCTTCTAGTGGTGAAAAGATAAATATTACCTTTGCTTTATTCCACAGGGATACTGTTGTAATTACAAAAAGTTGTCTGAAGGAGCTTTTGCTTAAAGGTTCAGTATGAAATCCTGCACAGCTGTAATCCCCAAAGGAGCAATGGGAAGCTGTGGACAACATGTCTGCCTTCAAAGAGATCTTGTACCAGACAGTGTTAATGCCTAATATCCCTAAAGTTTCTGTAGCCCCTCTCTATGGTATGGTTGTACCGAGTATTTTGTGGATTTTATTTTTTTGACACAAAGGGTCTCACAGTCTCTGTAAGAAACCATTTTATGCCCTCTACCTGAAGAATGCTGTTCTATTGAAAGAATGAGTCAAGAACCTGGCTGACCAACAGAGAACTTACATATTTCAGAAAGTAAAGGCAAGGCTGAGAAGGAAATTCCTTGGACATTTCTTTGATCAACTAATGGAGAAAAAAAAAAAAAAGGAAATGCTTATAAAAAAAAAAAAAAGTATCATTACTTGTGAATTCAAAATTGACACAGCTACTTCCTGTGTTTGTGCTTACACGGAACAACAGACTTAAATCCCAAATCTCTATTTCGAATTTTCACTATGACATTCAATGAAATGAGGACTACAGGTTCCACAAAAGCTGTAAAAAGCAATGCTTTTGGGGGGATCTATATAAAATGCTCACTTTACCAGCCTTTGGATTTACCTTTGAGTTGTCCTATTGGGCAGAATTACACCAAACACATAATGAGGACTTTTTTGTTGTTGTTGTTTTTTTTTTTAGCATTAAGAACTTTGATTTTTTTTCCATGGCTAAGCTACAAATGTCAGTCAAGAGGTTCAGTCTAATCTAAGATCTTATTGTTGGGCTCCTATCTTTTTATTCCATCATTTCTCATTGATTAAGCAGCTCTTGCATTTTACAATAATGCAGTAATACAATGCCTCAGGAAGCCTTCATATGAAAGGCAATAAATAAGCTTACTTTGATTCATATTTATTTTCCTTTTCATTTATAAGCAATTTTCTGCATTCAGTCAGTGCTTCTCCTTCCTGTTCAAATTCAGAAAGTTTTTAGAAGATTGCTTAAATGAGCCTCTCACACAATGAGGATCCTGCCTTTGGAGGCTGCCATTTGCTAGAAGCACAGTCTTTGCTGATTGCATCATTGTTCCCACTCCAGTCACTCAGTGATAGATTTTATTTTATTTTATTTTATTTTATTTTTTTCCATACCAAATCTTCCATTAATCCCTAGTTCTGCTAATTTACAAATTTATTCATATACTCCTTATCAATTACAAAAGTGTAGTCAGTATGTAAACTGTGTAAGCAGGAAAGCTCAGGTGCCTGTTGTGGTCTGGGCTAGCCTGTCATAACTAGGATTTTTTATCCATTAGCAGAAGGAAATACAGGCTGGTTAAAGATGCTTATACTTTTCTATCACGTACTAAGTGTTTCTCTCTGTCATAAAATGGAGAATACTCTTACTCTGTATGTAAGTGGAATATGAAGTCAGAAGATGAAGGTCAGTTTCCCACATGGGCAGAATGTAATGGATATTAATGAAGAATTAAAAAAATTAATGGATATATTTCTATAATCAGAGTTTATTTCTCCTTCTCCTCTAATGCTCTTTTCTGTGCATTTCCTGATGGGCAACATGATAAAACACCGTCCCCAGCCTGTCACAAATATTTCTAGTCACTCTTTTGAACAGGACAGGACTAATGAGAGAAAAAGTAGTTCTATGTCCTCTCCAGTCACACACCTCCATTGCATTTAAGGCGTGACAGAATTGTGAGTTCATCTCATATAATCTCTTGAGCATTATAAGCCATTAATTATCACTCAGATACTGCTACATGGAGCCCAATTATTTTAATTAGACAAGAGCACTTCAGTCCTCAAGGGATTGAAATCACAGTCCACTAGACAATGCACATTTTTGGAGCTGTTTTTCCAAGTCTAGGTGCTGAAATCAATTTACAATAAGCTGTGGATATTTTAACCTGTACATATTTTCACATTTCATCTATTTTAAGATGTCATTTTTTATTTCCATTGATGAAGAAATTTGAAGGCTACTTCAGCTCTGGAATCTTAATATTGAATGAGGGACTAAGCTGAGTTCCTGGCTGAAGTTTCTAGCATCTTTATAGGTGACTGATCTAACAGTTTACGAGGTCTACAACTTAGCTGATAAATCATAAATACAACTTCCAATGTGATTTAAAGCTGACTTTAATCTCAGCCTTCAATATAAAATGAATTTCACATACTTGGAGTTTTAACTAATTTCTATTTCAGACATATTGGTAGAACAGGAACCTTACGTCTTTTGCAAAACTTTGGTCTGCAAATCCCAGTCTGAGCTGGTTTAGATTCATATGGACCCGTCTCATCCAGTTTAGTCCTAGGTCCATGTGTCCAGTCTTGACTTATGATTACCAGCAAGAATTTTTTTTTAGCCTGTTTTTTTTTTTTTTTTTTTTTTTTTTTTCTAATACAATCTCCCTGATTCAGATGTCATGCTATTCTGCTATCTGTGTTCTCACGCTAGAATACAGAGGCCAGCAGCCTTCATCCCCTTATGAGGTAACTAGCTCATGTCTACCTCCTTGCTTCTTCTTCCTTGGCAGAAGGAGCACGGCAGATTTTAAATGGTAAAGTATTAGGCAAATCACAGAATAATAAATCAAGCCAGCACACTGAAGACACTGCACATTCAATATAAAATGTGCAATGTCCATGTACAATTGCCATTTTCCAGATGCTTGCATGATGCAGAAATCAGGGAAAAGCAATACCCTACATACATTAAAGTATTCTGAATTTGATCACCCAGTATGGCACATCCTATAGTATTCTAGACATCTAGCAGACTTCGTTGATGATGTTTCAATTCTACGTCAGTTAAATCTGAAGAAAGTCATGTGTTGTTTTCTAACACTGTTTTACCAGCTAATTCTCCATGATTTGGGAGCTAAAGAAAAAATGCTTATTCTTATATCTATTGAATCAAGCACAAGTAATTGATTTGTTCTCCTTATAAAAAGTATTTGTTTTGCTTTTGCTAAACCAATGAACCCATGTGATCTGTTACTAATAATGGAAGCATTACCCAGATTGTTTTATCCACTCAGTGTTGACAGTTGAGCTTCATATCATTCATGAAATCAATGAATTGAAGCACTGCAAGATATAGGCAAAGGAAATAATGTACCCTGCCAGAAATACACCTTTTTTTTCTTTTTTTTTCTTTCTATTTTTTTTTTAAATTTACAATATTCCAAGGCAAAGGTTTTATTAAAACATCTTAAAGAGTTCCATGTTTTTACACTTCATTTTAAACCACATAAAACATTACCAGAAAAAAAAAAAAATCAAAAAACTGGTCCATCTGAAAAAGCCTGTCATATTTTAGCAATGAAACAACTTGCTTAGGTGCTGAAGCATAATGTGTCAACAAGATGAAATTCCACTTTCTAAACACTAGAGCACCCACTCAATAGAAGAAAGCAATACATGATTACTGGTTAGAGCTCATGGTGCAGTGCTAGCAACTCAGCATTTAGCAATAATAGAAAATGTCTGTCTCATTTTCATTCCCCTTGAAAAAGCACCCTATATGATCTTATGAAACACTCTGCTGTGAGTTACTTTGTTAATCTCAGCAATACCTTCAGCTATTACCATACACATGGCAATACATTTCTAGTGCATTTTCTTAAAAGCAAAAAATTAATGACATATGGAAACAGGACAGATACCTGAAATGTAATAATAAAGAGTAACCCTGCAATTTTACTGCAGGTATTAGATAGCAGCTATCTCCTATTTCCATTTTAGTATTTCACAAATGTCTTGTGGTCTTTTCTTTTATGAGTTATTCCTCTGTTTTTCAGAACCTCAGAGCCTCTCATTCCTGCTCCTGCCTTCATTGCCATTCCCATCTTGAAACAGACAAGAATTCTGATTGCTTTGCACACAGCCCTTCTTCATGCATGACCTTTTATTCATCTGATTATAAAAAATATTTTTTTTCAATGCAAATATCTTCAAAGATTGTCTTGAATTACCGCTACTCATCTTGACTATCTTTAAATCTTGATCTATTTTAAAAGGTGTCTATTTTCTCTTTACATACATTCAAGACTTTCCTGGTGCTGCTAATGAAGAAGCAAGGCACATGTATTGAATCAAACACTTCTATCTGTTTACAAATAAAGTCTTTTAGGTTAGTGAGACTTTTAAACATTTTGATCAGGCAGTATATATGGAATATTGTGCCAAAACCAGATGCAAGAGAGAGAGAATTTGCTCTAAAAAGGTATGTCTTGATCATGACAATACATTGCATTAGAGTTAGACTTTACGACAGACTTATAACTGCCAGATAGAGAAACAACTTTTCAATTATTTTGTTTGAGGAACTTTTACAAACTATGCTTTCATATATATGACATAATTCTGAATAACTATTTCCAAACTAGTTCACATCCCAGAAAAAGTTTAAGCCCTTTCCCATATTTCTACAGTCAAGAAAAAAACATCTCAGATAAAAAAAACACTGTCTCAGAGAGATAAAAGGACATAAAAACTAACAAAATCCTCGTTTGGATTATCAAAACTAAATGGATGAGAACTTTCTGTTTAGTATTTTTATAATTCTGATTTCTCTCCTCAAAACAAAATATTTTCTCCCTCTTACTTAGGGTTTGCCCACATGTTTAGTATTATGCTTAACACAGGTATCACTGAAGTGAAGAATGCAGTCTAGCAAATGAGAACAGGAGAAAATGAACCATAAGCTTTGAAAGTCTTGAAAATGAACCATGAGCTTTGCAAACAACAGGAACGTGTATTGCACTCCCAATGTAACTATTTTAGAGCATCTTCTATTTTATTAAGCTTTCTGAAAAGACAATCATTAATTCCACAAATATGCTGCAATTGCTTTTGACATATGCTTCCTCAGCTATGAAAGAAGAATACAAGATGAAATCAATGGGGAAAAAAATGCTGGGAAGAATGAAATTGCCTTAGGGATCTTGCTCTATGCAATACAATGGCCTAGGAATTCTGTATAATAAGGAAGATGTGGTATCTGTATCTATCGATTTTTTCAGGGAACTCTTGCAGTCTGCAGCCTTAAAATTCCACCTGTCCTGGAATAGAATACATCTTTTGTGAAATCTTGATATTCTTCAATGGCACTATCCTTACACATATAGTGTAAGTAATATAGTATTATGGTGTAAAAGAGATGAAATAACCCCACTTTTTTGCTGTCTTTGCAAGGCTACAAAACTTCATTGTTGTACAAGCAATCCACTAAGGCTGAGTTCTCATTTGTGGATTGGAATTTCAGCTCAGGATAGCCAAAAGAAGGGCCACAAAAAATCAATGACAGCTTGTTCCTAAAACCAAAATTCTATCCCAGACTTTCTATCCCAGACTTTTCTATCCCAGTCCTGAGACGTCTCAGGACTCTCATGAACTGTATCATCTGGCCGTAACGTCAAGAGTCAGGTCTCCTAGCAGAGGATTATCAGACCTCAGAGGCTCTCTAGAACTGCATTTGTCTTCTCGCTTATATATTTTAAGCTAGGAATGAATGAAGGCAAAGGGGAAAGACTGACAGAGGCTCTATCTTCACTGTCTCAGATCTCTCATTACAAGGGAATCTTTGCTTGGATTAGTTGACTGATATTGCATGCTGTGAAATGTTTATACCAATATGAAGCAAGGTTTGAGATACAATCACATGTTACTCAGTTATCATTCCACTAAAAGATATTAGCAGTGAAAGTTTCCCAGGACAGAATAGCTATATGTGTATACTCCAAAGCATACTTTTTAATAAGTGAGTATTATAGTCCTCCTTGAAGCTCCACTCTAACCTATTTTTAACTCCAAACTTTTCTTTAATATGTAGAAAATATTATCACACTATAAAATAAAACAAGGCCAAAATGTTTTATTCATAGAGTTTTTGTATTCTTTGATTATTGCAGCTTTTCCTGTACCCAGGCGAGCTGGTACAATATGTACTGTCTTCTATGTTTTGTTGTTTTCTTGTATTAAATATGTCAAACTTTTATATCTGAGCAATAAGAGTTAGCAACATAGGTCTGATGCATAGTAATGAGGGTAGAACAACAGTGTATAAAGGTAATATCTTAGAAAATCAATTAATATGGTTATGACTAATGATAAAAACAGAGAAAAAAAAAAGAAAAGGCAAGAGTGAGGTCAGTCAGTGGTACCACAACATGGATTTGACTGAAGACTGTTCACAATCATTAAAAATATTCCTGCATGTTACCTTCCAAGTCAAAATAATTCTTGTTCTATTTCTTTGCCTGAAATCCTGAATAGATATCAGTGCTTGACTGTAAAGGGTACATATAGGGATGCTTAAATTTAAAGCTTTTTCCTCACCTTTTGGCACAGTTCTATCTGGAGATTTTCCAGGCTGTTTCTGGGCCCCCCATATTGATGTTTCCAAATTTCTTGAGACAAAGCAAAATTCACCATCTCTAACTTCCATAAATGCACTTTTAGTAAATTAAGAGCACTCTCTTAATGTGTCTTGGAGACACATTTAGCTCTCCATGGACATAGATAACAGTGATTTTGATTAAAGAGGTTCTGATTCCTCATTTCACACAACACAGAAAAACTGAGGAAGGCAAAAGGTCTGTATCCTAGCCTGGCTCAGTCATTTGTTCATTTTTTCATTCTTTCACAGAGCTGGTAACAGTTACTTGCCTGTTTGGGACTGCTTCACACAGCTTCCTCTCTGAATAATTAAACGGTTATTTTACCTCAGTCTCTGGTGACCAACTTATTCTCTGTCTGGTTTCTTCTCCCTCTACTTTTCTAAAATTGCTTCTGAAAGACCTTTTCATTTACTGTCTCAACTTTCTCTTGAAAAGCTTTCCCTCCCCCCTCCTTTGATCCTGCTCATCAGTTAATCAAAAACCTCATCTATTTGACAGTTGTTAGCTACCCTTATACTGCAGTTCAGACCTGAGCGATCAGTTTGTTCTGTGCAGTAGGCAAATACTTCTCTATGAGGGCTTTAGGGTGAATAACTGACCACAGATGTTAGATGTATCTTAGATGTATCTAAGATGTTATCTTAGATGCTGTGAGTCATCACCTCCTTGAACTTTACCTGAAGACAGAAATTCAAATACTCAAGAAGAGACTCTATGTATCTACATGTAGTTTAAAAGATGACATAGACACTCATAAAGGTTCTCCATATTCACATTGTCTTCCTTATTTCTTTGCTTAGATGCTTCAACAAGGAACTTGTCTCTAACCTAAGCAGCATAGGGAAATATTGGAAGGCATCTTTTGCTGCCTTAATTTATATGGACAAAAGGGATGTTCTTCATCCTGGACCTTTCTTTGAGCTTGTAAAGCACTGCATACACTTGTGAGGGAACCCAGAGCTCTGAAGTGTCTGACCCTGGATTTCTCCTACACCAATTCCGTAAAGACCGGAAAAAAAACAAACCAAACCAAAACAAAACAAAAAAAGCCCTCATCACTTTCTGAACAGAAAACACTCAAAGTGACTACAAAAGATGGAGTGGAAATAAACAGCTTCCTAATTGTCTTGTTGTCCTTGCAGGCCTATCTTCACATTCAGCCAGCTTCTTTCTTACCAGCAACTAACTTGGCTATTGCCCTGTGATGCCATGGCAGTCCCTTTCCCTCCCTTGCTCATGTCCATGTGCCACAGCCCCCACCTGTGGGCTGATAGCCTCTGGTATTGCAGTGGCTGGGACTTTCTCACCCTGAGCAGGCTCAGAAGCCCCTGAGGGAAGGAGCAATCTCCCCCACGTTTCTCATAAAGTAGTCACTTGCAATACTAAGAACAATTTCTGTCCGATACAACTCTATTAGATGCCATAAGGATACATTAGACTTTTTTTTTTTTTTTTTTTTTTTTTTTTTGCCTTTTTATTCCATAGCAGAAAGAACTGCCTTATCTGTGTAGATAGGCCAAGTTCTGACTGGAGAGAACAGACACACATTAGTTGCATGAAGCAGGGACATAAGGCATGCAGTGCAAGGACTCTCATCACAGGAAATTTTCTGACATGAATCTTAATCAAGGTTATTGTTTGTTAGGGGGCAAAGAAAGATTCAATGACACATCTTTTTCACCCCATTCCCTTATAGATTTTGAGGAAAGGCCTTGTTATTATCAACATTTGGCTTACAGCCTCTTGCTTCCCATTTCATCCTTGGAGAATTTTATCCTGTAACGTTCAAGGCAGTACATAATTCAAGACAAAGGGCGAGGTTAAACTCCAGACTGTAGATCTGGTCACCAGCAAGCACAGCACAGATTCCACAGACGGAAACAGAACACTTTGCTAAGCCAGGTAATACATCAATCCTTTATGCTATGTGAAATTTATTTAAAGGGCATTTGCAGATTCAAAATGATGATGAATGAAGCTGCAAAATGCAGTTTGATTTTCATCACTTCAAGGCAGAAAGCACAGTAAAAACTATTTGTGATTTAATCATTTTTAAACAATCTCTAGTGGTTAATCTGGAAGCATTTCTTTTTGTTTATTGAGTCTTGTTTCTTATTCCTTTCCACCTTCTGCTTTATTTTATTGCCCCATGTCTTCTCAGTGAGTCCAGGGAGCTCTCTGTTCTACATGTACCACTGCATGGACAGATAGAAAGTTTTACCAAGGTCGACAGATGCTAACCTACTCACAAAGACAAGTTACTGCAACTTCCTAGTTCGGCAAACAATTATTCTTCTGTGATACCAGTTTGGGCAATGTCAAAACTGCAATAAAAAGTGCATTTTCCACAAGAAAGACAACAGGAAGAGCATGATAATATTTTATAAATACAGATATTTTCTTTTGTCTTGTAGCCTACATAGAATTGAGTAATATCATGCATAGAAACAGCCACTTAGTACAAACATCAGTTAGTCATTCTGACCTAACATTTAATGTACTCTTCATATATAGATTTCTCTCTGCATATTTCTATTTTCCCTGCAGTGTGATTTTTGTAAGGTACCTGTTATTTTTACTGCTAAGAAATCACTGATCCATATGATTTGACCTCTTAGCAAAAACATTTTCAAGTGTCATCGGCTTTTATTTTCCAGAAATCCACAATTAACTGCACATTGTTCCTGTTTAAAAGCAATTTTTATGAAAAAAAAAATCTATATTTCTTTTCATCAAGTACCTTAAAATATATAAGCAATGTTCTTGCAGTATCACTGACTGGTCATTTTCTCTCTCTACCTTTTCTTATTTATGAAGAAAGGTGCTGTTAATATAATAACTAATGGTTTGCTCAAGATCCTGTTCATTTTTGCTGAGTGCTAGGAGAAAAAAGTCAAAGTGTGTTTGGATTGTCATTTGCACAATCTAATTTCTTACTCTAACTACTCAGCAGCTTCTTAAACCAATTAAAGCAAGTAATTCTGGAATGGACATAGTCTGCACAATGAAGTAGTCTTTCCTAAGCCATGGTACTATATTTCAATAGTTCATTGAGCTGCAGCATCCCACTCCAGTAAGAAGGGCAATTAAGAGTCACTGATGAAAAAGGAAAAAACATTTTTTTTCCATTTTTTTTCTAACATCCTAAAATATCTTTTTTTTTTTTTTTTTTTTTTTTTTCCCACAGAGCTAGTAGAAAAATGTATATTCTTACCCCACAGCCAAGTCCATTGTCTGTCTCACATACAATTTTCCTCACTCCTGGTTCAGGCAGCAAACCTGCTCCGCAGCTGGGAGTTGGACACAGCACGCCACCCATCTGCAGTACGCATTCCTCTGCACCATAGCGCTGGTAGCGGTTGTACTGCAACACAACAGACAGGTGTTAAACTTCTGACAGCACGCAAAAAAAAAACCAAACCCAAACCCACAAACTTCAAGCTCAAATCTGTCCCATATAACAGAGTCAGCTGTCCTAAGTCTCACACCCTAAGTTCAGCAATTTCAAATGTCTCAAACTTTGTAATTCGCTCAATAGGGTGTCATTCCCCTCCAGCTCACATCATATGCATCATTTTTTAATTCATAGTTATCCTTCAAACCACCAGAAAATTATGTGATATAAAAATCAAGAAAACAGTAGATTGTTCCTGTGAATAATAGCAAAAGCTCTTACAAAAATTAATGTAAAATTTTTAAATATAGTTCAGCTACAGATACATATAAATGTTGTATACACATTGAAAAGGAAAACACAAAACCACATAGTAAAATGTTTTTGAGCTAAAGAGTTGTAAAAATATGTCAGACAACTTCTGTTTCAAAATAAATTTGATTAAACTGATTGGCAAAGTAATTCTCTTGAGATCCATTTATTTTAACACATTTTTTTTTTCCAGAGTCTACCAGGAAACTTTCTTAGATTTGCAGTTTTCATCTAGTCTCATACCGATAACCTAAAAGGCCATGGAAATGTCTCAATTTTAATGATGGACATACAGTAGTATTGAATAACATGCCCAGCATATCCTTAGTGACAAAAATGCCCGCTCTAAAATGACTGATGGCATTGCAATAACTTTCCCTGTTGTAACTTACCCTGCTTTCAAACTGAAATAACCTGAACTAGTACAAATCATGCTGCATACATGTAAATCACAGCTGCTCTAGGGCTCTGCACTGGTGCAGTTCCACACTAGTGGCTATATAACCATTGCAGTTCCACACTAGTGGCTATATAACCATTGCAAACCAGGATTTAGATTCAACTATAAATCTGGCCTACTGTAGGGTGAAATAAATGAAAGTATTTGGTTCAAACAGCCCCAAGAAAACAGGAAAATCCAAAAGGCCAAAGAAGAAGGGAGCAGCATGAATTTTCTCTGAGAACAGAATGAATTTATGGTGTTAAAGGAACAAGACAAACTTTATGTACAACAGCATTCAGTACCTCATATACTTTTAATTTGTAATTGCTCATGAAAATCATGAAAATCCACTTATTTCCTTTTTTTAGGATAACATCTAAAAAAACCTCTCCAACCTGCACCCCCCTCCAAAGAAATCCCCAAAGGAAATTGAAGTAATAGAACCAATGTAATAGAACCAAATAGTAATAGAACCAATAGTAATAGAACCCAAACCATATACACAATACATACAAAAAAGAATTTAAATTATGAAGACAAGGACTCCACTGCATGTTTTATGTGTGCATTTAAGAAGATTCTTCTGCAAATGTTGAAAATATGTCGTTACACCATTTTAAACAATAGTCTACTATTTCTTAAAACCCTACAATACATAGACATGGAAGTGCTAAATCCCAGGGAAAAAAAGAAAAAAAAAAGTTTATCAAACTGAAAGTATTCACCTTTGCCAATTAAAAAAAAAATCCAGACAAGCTTCCTCTCAAAGGAAAAGCAAAATCCAATGGGAGAGAAAGCCTTCAAAACATCATTCAGTGTATGAATGTCTGTTAGAAATTGTGATTTAAAGATCTCAAAACATGCAGATACCAGTATTTTGAGAAGTGTATGAGACATCTCTGCAAAGTCTCCTTGAACGTGGGGGCTCAACAGGTCAATTGCGGGTCTTTTATATTATTACTATGTTCAAACCCGGAGTAATGGAATTAATATTTAATGTTGGAGTCTATCAATTTTCAGCAACGTTTGGGATCCTTGCACTAATTATATGCTGAGTGCTCCAAGTCATGTCACTGGCCTTGAAGAGAAATATAGATTCACAGAATGATTTGGGTTGGAAGGGACCTTAAACACCAGCCTGTTTCAGTGCCTCACCATCTGCTGAGTAAATAATTTCATCCTTATTTCTAATTTAAATCTACACTCTTTTAGTCTAAACCCATTACTCCTTGTCTTGTCACTATACTCCCTGATAAAGAGTTCCTCTCCAGCTTTCCTGTAGGCCTCCTTTAGGTTTTATAAGGCCACTATAAGGTTTCCCCTCTTCTCCATGCTGAAGATATGGTCAGCACTGAAAGTATCCACTGAAAGTATTTGTTGACTTAATTTTTCATCAGGGCACAGGCAGGACCTGAAGGTGAGGATGGCAATCATCTTGTTCTGTTAAGAGGCAGCCTTCCATTGTGCTGGGTGTTAGCAAGCACCTTCTCCTTAAGGAGGTAAATGCTGGTGACACTCTGGCTGTGATTCTGTCAGCATTCGCATTACAAATCATCAGCTGAAAAAAAGAATATGCTTTCTAGTCTCTAACTTAAAACAGAGGACATGGAGAGATTCCTTTGGACTCCTTTCCTTTTCTTTTGGTACACGAAAATGGATGATAGGTAAGAATCAATCTGTCTTAAGTTGTAGGAAGGAAATGGCCCTTACTGGCCAGGTGGACACAGCAGTTGAATTCTGCCTGAAAATTGTGACGTTTTACTGGTTCAGCTCAGGGTTCATCCCAAATAATTACAGCACGATCATCAGTGATTTTCACAATTTTATTTGTCAAACAAATGGATCAATTTGAAGGGAGGAAAAATTGAATTTGCACATCCTGATATCTAGTTACCAGCTTATTTCCAACCTTCAAAGCCCAGACATGTTCATAAGATGTCATTTTCCTTTTTCCTTGTGCATATGCAATACTTCAGTTAAAATTAAGCAGCCAACTAGAACAGGTAATAGCAGAATGTTTACACATTTTGGTGATTTATAAGCTGAATTATGTGATCTGACACAAAGTGTCTCACTTTACATTAAGGTGCATTTATAAAAGGTTTGTAAATGACCAAAACACGCAGTTATGAATTATTAATTAATTACTTTCATATAGTGTCAGATTATACCTATTAGAGGCATTTTCTCTTGATATAACACAGCTATACATATCAGATGGTACTGATGCAATCAGCATGCTTAAAACAAGTCAATCTGCAAAAGCACTTAAACGACTTTGGAGTCCATGATGTATTCTCAATCATGCCTGGATAAGATGCTTAAGGATAATCTACCACCACTGGTTTACTTTGCATCTTACTCTTCACCAGAGATTGAAAGCAGGATTCACTTAATTTCGTTTCAGTTTCTGCAGCGATGATGCCTATGGTTGTGCAGGTTGTTTAGACTCATTTAACAGAGACAAAAATAGGATGCAGTTCATCTTTTACCTTTTGGATACATGCCATAGTATCAGAACTGAGCCCTAGAGTGCAATGTTGTATTAACTCTAAAGAGAGATTAGACTGTTTTCTAGATGTCGATGCCTGACGTTAGGTGACTGCCAAAACAGGTACTTCAGTACTAATAATTATGATCCTAACACACTGGGCCATTTTTTTTTTAAATCAAAGATTAGGTACATAAGTAGGTTGGACTGCGAATCACCTCACATAATTTTCTCTCTTCAAAAATTAAACATCTAACCTAAACAATCCATATAGGCTCCAAACATATTGATTGTGAAGAGACAGTTATCCCAAGAATGGAATTTATCCCGACGTAAACGTAAAGTCTAAGATAGGTGGGCTGAATCACCCTGTGGAAATGCTATAGTTGAAGCTGAGACAGCTAACTTAGGCTAGATATATTACACTTAAAAAGCTGTCATTGGAAGATTAATCTAACTCTTCTGTTCATTCCAAATATTTCACATTATCTGTTACTCAGTTGTTAGCAATGTGCCCCCTAATTAGAGATGCACTCATGAGATGTAAAAGGGTTTTACATGTTACAAGTAGGAAAAATATCCCTAATTACTTTTAGGAAAAAACTCTTAAAAATGTAATATGTGGGAAATTTGACTGAACTGGCATTTGTGGTACCCGATTTCAATTCCTGGCAGCCTTCCTGTGGTTTTCACGTAAGTCACTTAATCTATGCTTCTCATCAGTTACCCATTTGTAAAGAGGGAAAATGATACCTGCTGATTTCACTGTAGTGTTGAGAGGTAAAAGCCATTAATAGTCATGAGGACATCAAATACTATGGTAATGAGAGGCATAGAATTACACAGAAATCACCAGCCATCTACTGCTGTTAGAAATCAGCTTTTGAGCAAAGCATGCCAGACATTTATATGCTACTGTAATAAAGGCCTCAGAAATATAGGTAGGTAAATAGTTGCTGGATTCAATATAGAACCATATATTTCAATGCTTATTTGGAAAAAAAAATCTTTAAAAATATGATTTACTCCAAATTGCTAGTGCTAGGACAGCTAAATGTATACAAATGAGATAGTCTTAAAACATTATTTTTTTTTATTTTTTTTTTTCCCATGAAAACAGCATCCTGTCATGAACTTTCCCCTCAGTTTGTGGACTGACCCCGTTAACCCAAATCTGTACTTTTCATGGAATAAAATGTTGAGTAGAAAAAAATCCCCTCTCCACTTTTGGTATTTCAACCACATCATGAAGTTCTTTCATGCAAGCTTTGCTCATAAAGAGTTGTCAGAGCCTTTAGAAATGATTTTTATAAATGATTATAAATTATA
Source organism: Heteronetta atricapilla (assembly GCA_011075105.1). Lineage (NCBI taxonomy): Eukaryota > Metazoa > Chordata > Aves > Anseriformes > Anatidae > Heteronetta > Heteronetta atricapilla. The sequence continues at coordinate 47,425,881 of CM021733.1, read as the reverse complement.
GTATGACACAGACATGGAAGCTGAATAGCTGTAACCATTTATTCCCTGCTCCCCACTTTCCAGATTGGGATGGCATCCCTTGAGTGTTAGAATAGTACCAGGTTTTCAACCAGTGGAAATTCAATCATTTGATGTTGTAAATCAGGGGTAATATAATTGAAATCACTGGGCTGACAGAGGAATGAGACAGGTTTAACTATAGATTGCTGTATTTTAAGCTTCATTGAGATGCAGATATTAAGACAAACCTGAAATGCACCTTGATGAATAAAACCCTTGTGAAATACACTTTGTGAACACAATGCTTCCTTGCCATATTATTTAATTTGCAAGTTATGCTTTAATGTGATGTGATATTTTAATTTTGTGTTTATACTTTGGGCACAGTCTTTCTTTCTTTCTTTCTTTCTTTCTTTCTTTCTTTCTTTCTTTCT
>CM021733.1:47308847-47425437 GCA_011075105.1 Heteronetta atricapilla | reverse complement strand
TCTTTCTTTCTTTCTTTCTTTCTTTCTTTCTTTCTTTCTTTCTTTCTTTCTTTCTTTCTTTCTTTCTTTCTTTCTTTCTTTCTTTCTTTCTTTTTCCCAAATCTAAAAGCATCTGTTCTGTAGTAGCCTCACAGGGAATTCTGGACAAAAGTTAAACAGGTACATGTAAAGCCAAAATTTCTAATCTCTAAACAGTAATTTGATTACTTGTTTCTTTTAACTGTGTGTAACGGTCTCAGAGGAAAGAAAATCTACTTTCTGGAGTCAGATTGTTTTTTCTGTTTATATAAATCAAATAACCATCTGTGTGTTTCAAAATTAGATTGTGGAGGCTATTAGTCCATAATGTAGACTAAGCACTTTATTTATATGCATTATACACATACAAAAATAAAATAAAATTAGTTACATAATGTAATTAGGCAACTTAATGTACAAAACCCTTAGCATACATTGGACTTGTAAAAATACTTACAAAAAAAAGGCATCATCTTGACTTAAAATACAGATAAAAAGAAATGGACTGATGTGGTTGTCCAACCATTAGCTGGTTCACTGGGCTGCTCTTAGTTTATTTTTCCTGAGTTTCTGGGCTCCATTGCTGGCCAGGGAGGAGACGTGATGAACAAGTTCAGAGCATCAGCTCCTTGTTCACTCAGGGGCACTGAGCACCACAGAGAAGTCCAGAAACTGAACCATCTTCCGCAGGGCTGGAATTTGCCTGACTTTGGACAGTCATAGAAAGGTGGGTGAGGCAGTCTGAATAAAACAACTTAGACAAAAAACCATGACTGGACCAATGCAACACAATTTATGGACAAAATGAAACTAGATCAGAGAGGAGGAAACAAATGGAAGACTGCAGTTTGCAGAATTATATGGAAGAAGGCACAAGGTGAGGAGTATGAAGAATAAAATACTGATAAGAGAGGACACTGGAGAAGGCTGTATAGGAAATCAGATTGAATATATGAGAAGCAATATGATGCAGTGAGGAAAGTTAACTAAGCACAGTGTATAGTTTGACACCATATTAAAAATCTATTGTAAATTTGTTATGTTATCTTTCAGCAGGTATTTGTGGGATCAGTCTGAATAGACTGAATGCTGGAGATTAACATTCAGTTCCTTCTGACGCTTGTGGAGCTTGAATCCACATTCCTTTGTCCCCTACAGATGACAACCATAAAGTCTTGTAACAGATAATGTTGTAAATAGTGCAACTGAGATTCACTGAAGTAGGCACTGGCTCCAAAGAATTCAATTTCTCAGGCCACAAGAGTAAACATATGCACAGTCCATGAAAGCAGATCAAGGTCACCCAAGGGATATATGAAGTCTCACCTGCTACAATACATCCATCTGAGACACTGAATATTGGGATTCAGATCTTCTCTCTGAATTTAATAAAAGCTGTGTGAGAGAGAATTCCTCCTTTTCTTTTTCTTTTTTTTTTTTTTTTTGTAACACATTTTTCATTGATGGGTTCCACAGACAAGTAAACAACAGAAAATTGGACAAAAAGACTTTTTGTTTGTTTTTGACAGGAAAAAAATACCATTTAAAGTAGTTTTGATCACAGGTACTTTCTCCCATTTTAAATTTCAGCTATTTGACCAAAAATAAATTACTCTCACTGCTCTAATGCACAGACAACATGGAGAAAAAGGATAAGAAAGTAGACATGCCCTGTCTATGACAAGAACTCAAAGAGAATGAAGTTCTGGTAACTCAGAAGAGGCAAAGCTGAAGAACTCACATAGATTTGAGTTACCTCTGAAGTTGAGAAGAAGAGGGCTAGAGGACATGAAAAACAGATACAGCATGGAAAGAGAAGGAAGTTGAATCACTGGTCATATGAAATTGCAAGACTGCAATGTTTATTGTATAGTTCCAGCTATATAAAAAGAAGGTGTAAAGAAGGTAAGGAACATTAAGAAGTTAAATACAGTACTTCAGTTTTAGAGAGAGAGTGATGGGATATTGATGACAAAACCAAAAAGTGAGCCAATTAGAACAGACAGAAATCAGACAGACATTGAATAGAAAATTTGAAGAAACTGAGAGATGCATCATTTGCAGTATGGTAGCTGAAGTCAAGTGGGAAAGCACTGAGCTGTAGGAAAGTCTACTCATACAGACTTAAGAAAAATTACAAAAGAGCTTTGCTTTAGTAATTATGAACTGGAGAAATTATTCAGTGAAAAATTCTTTTTCTCTCTCTCTCTCTTTTTTTTTTTTTAAAAAAAAAAACTGTATGTGAATTACTAAGAGGTGTCTGATAGTTTCACACATAGCTTCCAAAAATTCTTCACCCACAATTATTTCAGAAGCATTTTGATGATCACATTTGGCATTTTCCAGCATTAAACTCAGCTGATAAATTAGAACTCTGTCTTCATGTTACTTTTTCTTGAATGGGTAGATATCACATCAATTAATTCAAGAATGACTTTACACTACTAATCTGTAACATATATTTTAAAAAGATCGTCCAGCAAATATTGCATGAAAAAAAATCAGGAGAACCTTCTCCTTGCCACACACACATATTGCAAATTCCTTATAAAATCCAAATTTATGTTACACAATTTTTGTCCACATTGCATTATTTTAGTACTAGATTCCCATATCTCCTAAGGTCACAGCAGAAGCTAGTACAATCCCACACCATGTTTGATAAACATGGGAATGTGCATCTACAGATTTTCACAACAGTGCATTCCTTTGCCTAAGTTTTGCCCAACTTACAACGAAATGAGAAAAAAAAAAAAAAAGAAAAAGAGAGAGAGAGAGAGAGAGAGAGAGGGAAAAAAAAAAGTCTCCATGCCAGCTTGCTCTGATTCCAGGGATATAAACACCCACAACGTTTCTGAAGAAAAAGTGAGCAGTGCTATGAGCTGCTGTAACAGCTGATAGGAGAGATCTGTTAAAATTGATCATTCCCCTGTCAAAATATCAAGAAACTGGCCAATACATTCTGCAAAGTTGTCAGAGCAGATGATATAGCAGAGAAGCATAGCTATACATTACTGTGCAGCTTCTTTTCTTGCCACTAGCATGTCATCTGCATCATCTGTTCTGTGACCTGTTGGGGGCACTCAGGTATAGCAGCAGACTGCTTTTGCAATTGTTTTCCCTTCCAGCCTTCAGATGTAGCTGCAATTTTATTCATAAATCACAATATTCCATTTAAACAATTAAACAAGGGTGGTTTTCTTTATCACTTTGGGGAGAAGAGGGAAGTTTTTCAGAGAGAAACGTGACTGTAAGAGTTCACTTGCTCTGTGGGTATATTACAGTGTTAAGGTCTGAATTAAAGTGTTCTCTCTGCTGTCTCTGGCACTGGCATGTTGAGTTACCTGCCTTTCACTGCATTTGGATAAAGCCCATATTTACTGCATCTTTAACATAATTTTGTTAGCAGCTTGTATGATCACGACTCATAGAATTATTTGGGTTTACTTGCAGGGACATGGCAAATGGCTACTGCAGAAGACTGTAACTTCCTTATATTGTGCTCTTTTTCAATAGTTCCCCAGTAAATAAATCTTTCATCCCAATCCTGAATGTATCTCAAGGTACCTATGAAGTGAAGCGGTTAGACAGCAGGTTGGACTGCATCCATTATGATAAGGGAAAATTATGGATTAGGAATAGTGAGACTGAATTGCAAGAAAATGCTCATCAGAGCTAAGACCAGTTAGAAGGCTTCAGGTTTTCCCCTTCCTGAGACTGCATGGCCAGGACAGTCTCTTTGCTTTATGCTGACTTTTGTGCACTGGGACTGTCTGTAAAAAGGTGTTCCAAAACAAACCAGTCAAAGCTGCTTTCTGAACTTTTACTGCATCTTTTCCACTCATATAATACTGTAGGAAACTAGAAACTGGGAAAAGAATAAAGATCCCAGACATGAAGAAGCCCTTTCATTTTCACCAGCTCCAGAAGAGGCTTACCTTTGGAGACTTTTCTAGGTCATACTCTCTGGCACCTTTTCAAAATACCAAGTATCAAGTGGGGGTAGCAATCTGTTGCTAAATGTATCTGTGTTGCATTTTAAAACAATTACTTTGGAAGCCAATTTTATGTGGTGAATTAGGTATCCAAAATGTGTATCATGTACCACTGGGTCTTGTACTCTTCTATTTTACCACATAGACTATGATTGCCTCTTTTCATAAAGTCTAAAAATAATTCCCTCTTTAAAAATTATCTTGATGCCACTGATTAAACCTTAAAACATACACTTTCTGGCAATAATGAATGTCCTGTAATGCACATGCCTGAGGAAATAGGAGACATGGGAAATATACATGTCCTCAAGACTACTGAGATTTTAGACTATTTGGACAATGGTTTTATTATCATGGAACTTATTGCAAATATTAGATTAATCAGCAACTCTTCACATTTCAAGTAAAATATAAAGCCTTTTTTTTTTTTTTTTTTTTTTTTTTTTTTTCTCAGTGTTAGTTTTCCTTCAGTGCTTACGTTTAGATAAAGAAACAGTTTATTTGGATAGACAGATAGGCAGGCAGACACATTTTCCAATGGCTTGATTGTATAAGCTTCTCAACACCTTTATCTCTTCATGACATCAATAGAAATTATATATGCTTACTATATACATGAAACAAATATGCAGTTAAGACATGGTAAAGACCACTGTTTAGTATTAGAAACAGTTGATTGACTTTAATTTGACTTAAATTCGGTTTATAAAAATAAGAGAGTTGATGAAGCAGACTTCTCTAAGACATTTGTCTTGGTGCTGCATGGCATTGTGATTAAGTATCTAGAGTAATACCAAATTAACATGCCATATCTGAAATATAAGTGTAAATAGGTAAACATCATTAGGCAGGTGTACTTCCTAAGAGGTCCTGACTTTATTTCACCTTTTCAGTAATTACTTTGAATCATATGCATAGGTTTGACTTTATTTGTTTGTACGATGGTCACTTATTACCTCATGATAGAACAGAAGGAATTTGAAATTCAAAGGATCTAGACATTGAGGAATAGCAGATGCACTGTTGCTGTAGAGTGGTGGAAAGAAAAGATGCTGGGAATTTTTTGTTTTTCACTACTGAAAGTAGTAGGATCTAATGTTTGTAAGTGATTTGTAAACAAATAATGGATGTTTTTCTCAGCAATATACTGCAGTTTAAACAAGAATTAATCCAAGAAAGTCATGTAATGTGGATTCTAAAGGAGATCAGAAAAGATTATCACAATAGTCCCTTCTGCTTTTATAATCTGGCCTTAAATACATAAGCATTTTAAAAATAAATTAAGTTTGGACATGTAGCAGTGACACGCCCCTATTATTTCTTGACTGTTGCTTGTATTTGAAGAAAATATATGTAGACTAATAATGCTGAAATTTTAATTAGTTTGAATAAAACAGGGTCATAATTAATTACATTTTTTCTTCTAACTGGAATGAATAATAACAGAAAATGACATTAATTTTTTTGAAAAGCAAATGCATAAATAAACACATATGAGAAATAATTAGATAGTCATATGAATAAGGAATTTGCCCCAAATTCATTAGGATGTATTTTATTATTATTTTTTACCTTGTTTTTGCATCAGCTTCTCCCTAACTGTCAAACTGCATGTTAATTTCAAACAAGGGCTACTGTGGTCATCACTAAACTCATGACAACAAAACTTTTGTGGGGAGAGAACATAATTGCAATATGCTTCATGCTTTTGTCTGCTCACGGAATAATTCAAGTGGCATGGGAATGTTCACTAGTTGCAAAGGCATTTAAGTCTGTAATGATAATCATTGTATCCAAATAACCTGTTAGTAGCTAGTTTCAGAGAAAGACAAACTTGTATAGGTTAGATCCATTTTGTAGAACAACTTCACATCTACATAGTTTTACACTCCTAATGCATGGTGGCAAACATTTCTCATCTGTTTAGGTGTAGGCACTACAAAGAGGAGTAATTTCATTGTAAAAGTTAGTAAAAATACCAAAAATATTCTAAGTGGCAAAAATATCATACTTTATAGTACTATAGTAAGGATTTATTTATCAAACTCCTCCACTCTCTTCAAGACTTCTGTTATTATTGGACAGAAATTAATTGCCTTTTCCTTTAAGGTTCCTCGTGGTTTACATCATCTCACCTTTGAAGATCATATATATGATTGTATAATTTAATACTCTCTTAATGTGAAGATGGAGGTGAGTGGAATAAAGAAGGAAAGCAATCAGATTACAAAGCTGCAATCTTAAGTCTGACATTTCCTAATGTCTGAATTCTTGATTGGCACTCTTAACTCTTTTAGCCTTCATTTTTATGTCTACCACTTCTTTTTCTAAAAAGTAAACAGGAAAAAAAAAAAAAAACACAGGAAAAAAACAAACAACAACAACAACAAAAAACAAAAACAAAAAAAAAAAACCAAAACACACAAAATAAAGCTCATCAACTAAATTCTGTTGCTCTGCCAGTGTTTATTATCAATGCTGGGATCTACGAGTCCATCCTTGGACCTCTACCAGCAGAGCTAACAAATTCTGCCTGGTTCAGCCCTCTCACTCCTACTGTCTCTTTGTATATCTGTTTCTTAATTCACCTTCAAATCTCTGTTTTGCTCCCTCTCTGCCTAGCCTACTTATGTTCACCCCCTTGGGCAGCTCGTTAAACACAGATCTTTTATTTACCAGTCCTTTCCAGCAAGTTTCTTTACCTTGTCCTTCCAGTTCTTGGTCCCAGCTTCTTGTCAGACTCTTATCCCTACCACTCTGGTTTCTACTTCTACCATATCTGACCAGACAGTCCCATGTCTCCAGGGTTCCAAGCTTCATCTCGCTCTGCCCTCCACTTGACAACTGGTTCTCACCAGTCTTGCAGCCCCATCAATCCCATCTCAATTTCTTTTATTTCCTCTTCTTGAATCCTCAGTCTCATCTGATTCCTGCTTCCAGTCTTTCCTCTGGCCTACTCTGTTTTCTGTCTTTTCTTCCATTCCTGTCGGACAAATCCTCCCACACTCCCCTTCATGCTGCCTTCTTGTTGAGAAGCTGAGCTCCTGAGGACTTATGCATTTGCCTTTATTAACAACTGAAGAGGGAGACTGGTGGAGGAAAACTGGAAATCTAGAAAACGTACCAGCAGTCCTACATGTAATAAAAATATGCCTGCAGGATAGCGAAATAGAAAGGTGGAGCAACAGAGTGTACTAGGCAATATAATCTGGTGTAAGAGCTAAGTGATCATACTTTGAATTAACATTTAAGGACTTTCTCCTATCACAGCCTTCACATATCTTTGTGCAAGTCCCTTGGGGCTAGATTCATTAACAGACGCAAATATTCTGATGTACAGCACACTAATGCTGACCTTTCAGGTCCTTGGTCCCCATTACCCACAGCAATTCTGTGTTAGGCAGCTGGGCTTCATAACCCGTAACATTAGGGAAGATACTTGAGGCAAGGACAACTTGAATTTCAGAAGCACTGGGTATTTGAAAATTCAACTTGCCTCTTGACATTTAAGGCTATTTTTTCAATATCTCTGTTCATCAATTTAATTATTAATAAAATAGTAACTATGACCATCTTGTGAGTGTGGTAAAGCATACCTCACATGCTTTCATAAAACCCCTCTTAAAAAAAACCCTCATAAAACAGTTTTGTCAGTGCAAAGCACAGATATGATGAATGAGAAACATACTATTAAAAGAGACCAGAGGCCACAAAAAGAGATGGATATCAAGTAGCTGTAAATATCAGGCCCTTAGATTGTTTGTCTATTTGCTGTTTTAGAGAGCCTGTTAACTGCTGTAGTCCAAAGCCGAAAAGCTGTGGCAGGTAGCAGATGTACCAATTAATAACCTGTCAAGGCTGATGGATAGAATGAAAAAAAAAATCACATATATCTCCCATGTGTTTTTTCCCCCACATTTCATGTCACTGGGGGTCATGAGACACACTTTGCATCCCTGGAGAGAGACAAAACTGTCTCATTAGTGTCTATCTTTCATGACATTAAGATGGTGACTTTGAGATGCAAACTCACCTGTTCTTCTCCCAGAATCCTGAAGTGATGAAGCTCTTTAATCAAGGAATCTGGACAGCCAGCTGTTGGAAAGAAACAAAACCAGGCACTTTAGAGTTCCCTGCCAGTGTGGTTTCAGCTATAAATACATAGATGCCGAGAGGATAGAATATACAGATTACATTAGATTTAGAAGATTAGGAAGATAAGCCATGGTTCTGTAGGCACCAGAATGTTGAAAACCATCCATCAAATAATCCCTTCACATTTCAGAGCACACTACCAAGAATGCTTAGAAAGGTTATATTTTGTATATTTTAGTCCTTTCCCCAGAGGACTAGAATCAAAAACAAGATGAAAAGGGCAGCACTGTCTGCCAGATAACGCCAACCCTTAGTGTATGCCAACAAGCCTGTTAAAAGAGGTTCTTACATCAAAACCTTGGAGCTGCCCAAAGCTGAATTCTGATTTAAACACCAGGTTTGGACTCATCTCTAAGCATTGTATAGACTTCCCTGAAGGATTTCACAGGCTCTGCAGGCCCCACAGATCACTTTACTTTTGGCTCTCACAAACATAATCCATTTCACACAGATGTAGTTGTCACCCACAAGTGCAATACACAAACCAACTATACATGCAGAAGAGAGATTTGCCAGAACTTTACAATCAGTTTAATGTTCAATGGTTACAGCCTTTCACATCCGTACCTGCCAGAATGAAAGAGTATGTCTTGCTAGATGCTACACACTTTGCTGACCTGTTCAGACTGCGGTTACCTTCCTGGTGATGAAATCCAAGCATGCAACTCAGTTTTGTACACTACTAGACTCAATTCTGGCAAGGGATAAAAATGCAGACTGTGAAAGCAATCTGGGCTTTATTCTTCTTACCATAAATTGAGGCATCTGCTGGTGAACAGAGAAACTTCCCGAAAAGGGATTAAAAGCAGAGTTCTCCCCAGAACATGGAAAGAACTAAGATTTTTATCAACCTGCTTTTCTGCTGATGTAACTACAAATGGTTACCTCTCACCCTTAATGACTCCTATTAAAAGGATGTAAATGAATTTGGAGACAGTTGTCAGGAAAGCTCCGTTAGCACTGTGGCTTCACTCAAAGGCAATGAGGCATGGCCTACATTTACAACTCCTGCTGGCATAGCTGTGTTAGGGATACAAAGGGTCAAACCTTTATACTTGCAAGCAACATAACTAAAAAGGCAAAAATCCTGGTTCAGTCACATTTATAGTAGTACAAGTCTTTCAGTGGTATAACTTTTTATACCTAGCAAGCTGATTTAAATGGTATTCTAAACACATTATCACTGGTAAATATTCTATCTCCATTCAGAGGAGCTACATATGGAGAATGCACCATCAGCACAACTTCATCACCGAACCATCCTTACTACTTCTACCATTATTTTTCTATCCATTTTCAGTGAGATTTGCATTTCCATCTTCAACTTCATCCAAACCTCAAATGTATCAACTGCTCTGTCTCACTAAATTCTTCATCTTGGCCTGACTTGTAGCCCAGAGCAGTTGAATTCTCTGTGTTTTAGATCAGAAATCACTGCCTAAAATGCAGTTCCTCTCTCCTGCCCTCAAGATCCTATGTAATTATTACAAATTTTTCTTTATGTCACTTTTACTGAAATATATGCATCAATTGTACATGGCTACAGGGATTTTAACCATTTAGGATAACTGATTTTATATAATACTGTATGCTAATCCATGATAGATGTTAACTTTCTAACAATGGCTAAACTTTTTGCTTGTCACTGCTTCTTTCTGTCTTTATTGCTTCTTCTTCAACCAGTCTTTTTCCTCTCTTATCTTTCCCATTTTGTTGTTCACTAAATTCCTTCAGATGGGAAAGCTTCCCTTTTCTTGACTAGCAAGATTTTTTTTTCTTTTCCTGCACTCCTTGAAATCATATTTTTCAAACATATATTTCTCTCAGAAGTCCAGCCCAGTGTGCCCTCTTCTTGCACAATTTATGTAATCATCCTTATGTGAGTTGTTTACCTGTATCCTTTCTTTCTCCCATGTTAGAGACTGCTAACACTTTGGAACCAAGAATCTTTGTTAAAAATTGTGTAAAACATACATTAGCATACATATATATGTTTATTATTAGTGTTACTGGTTGTCTACTGATGTACCCCCTTCCCAACTGAGTATTTCTATGACCTATTTGTCAGACTTGCCCAATCCAATTTTCAACCTTTTCATAGTCTGGACTGGATCTCAAAAGATGATTACACAAGAGATCCTGAAGTCACTAACAAAGAAGGGATAGAGCTTAAAAATCATGTCACTGATTGGCAAGTTGCAATCCAGCAACAATCAGTTCAGAAATATCAAATACGTGTGATATCAAATTATATTGACAGACACTAACAATTTGCTGTCCTTTCAGAGCAATGATCAAACAACAGCTGGAGGAAAAAAAATGAAATAATGAAGACACATGTAAAGTGATAAAAGAAATAAGATAAAAAAGATAAAAACATCTTCCCTTCATTTTGGATATTTCTGGATGTATTTCTGATATTTCCTATTTCTACTTTTTTTTTTTTTTTTTTTTTTTTTTTTCCCAGTTCTGTAAGCAGACCTTTATAAAACATGCTCCAACACTGTGATCCATTTTTACCAACTATCTGTGAGCTTTGAAAAAAGTCTTGGTTGATATTAAGTTCCTGCATTGTAACTAGAAACAAATTACCATTCCATAAATCAAAAGAGAAAATAGATATTCTGTTGACGAGCATTAACAACGACTTTACATGATACCTGCAAAAATACCCACATATTTGTCAACTTACACATGCATATGCAAACATACCTGGAAACCTCAAAGTTACTACAAATTAAGCACAGCACTGGGTTCACTGACAAACGGCGCACACCAAATCTTAAAAGAAAAATGTATTTTCTGAGACTCTTATTTGCAACTTGCACTTGCCCCATGAAATAAATAATCCACACTTCATAGATTTATGCTGTTTTGTGGAGAATACTTTGAGGATTAATTTTTATTGCCTTTGTAGAACAGAAATCCTTATATTTGAGAGCCTCAACAATTACTGAAGCCTTCCATTTCTGCTTTCCCAATTATTATTTGAAAAAAAAACCCACACACATACAAGAAATTTCAACACACACAGGCCAAAATGTAGGAACATTTAAATAGACAAGTCAACAACAATTATACATAAGAGTGTTACAAGTAAATGACCCAAAGGCATGCACAATTAACTGCATTTAATCAGTAGCCAAAACTTGGGATGGATGATATCTGTAGACTGATAAAGTGACAGCTAAAGGGCTTATTAGTTCACTCTTTCAACTGACATTCAAGCCTCTGTATTTCATATGTTCTTGCCCACAATGTCTGTTACAGGTCTCTGTCTGCTGTGGAACCAGAACAAGGTGCAAGAACTATACAATTTACCCAAATCTTTATTATTATTTTTTTATATCGCTTTTTCCTCTGTCTATATTGAACCTAGAGGAATAAGACCAATAAAACTAATGTGATGGTTTAGGAATGAGCCTGAGTCTAGGCAGGAAACTAAATCATGAGAGGATGATACCCAGTTCAAAGCACCAGCAGCTTTATAAACCCAGTGCAAGCAATGTCTTTGGTTTATTTAAGATTTAATTTATCACTTAAATTAAATTTAAGCATATTATTATTATTATTTTCTAAATGTTCTATCAGATCCTAGATTGTTTGTTCTATTTATTTGTTGCTTGATTCCCACATTGCATTATTATTTAACTCCAAATGCTGCACTTATGAATGATAGGTTTACTTAAAATTACAGAAAATTATAACTTTACATTTAAAAATTACATTGTGGCATTATTTTCATAAATATGTAAAGATATTTTAAATCTGTTCCTATAAGGAAATGTATCTCCATGAGAAGAATAAAAAAAAAAAAAAAACAAAATTTAAGAAGGCTAGTTTAATGTAACCTAACGTCATAAATCCTCTGATTTGAACTGCTCTGAACACACAGCTTCAGCTATGCTTGTAATTAAACTGTGATTCCAATGACCACCAACTTAATAACCCAAATCTTCACATATTTTTTCTCAAACAGAATTACTTTCTGTTTTTGTTTTTACCTAAAATTATCACTTTGCATGACATATTCTCCAGTAAGAAGGCAGAGGAAAACTTAAATCAACCCTTTAATATCGCGTATCCTGGAGAAATAAAAGCAAAAAAATGACTGCTGTTACAAATATAAATACTGACAGCCAATGTAAGCACCAGCAAATACAGCCCTTCCTGTCCCTTCCTGCCCCCAGGCCCAGGACCCCACAACAGCCCAGGGCCACCAGCCCCAGCCCCAGCAAGGCTGCAACACGCTGGGCTCCAGCTCCACATAGGAGAAGGAAAAAGAAACCTTCAGAGGATAATTCGCCTTGTCTGAGGTATACCCAAAAGGAGGTATCCATTTCTGTCCCTTGATTGTGGAGTCTCAGGCAACTAGGTAAGATATATGACCGACTCTTAGATTTTTAAGGTTAGATAAGATTAATTCCACCCAGTAACTCCAATCCAAATAATTTCTGCATGTGCTTCATGTTAAGCATATCAGTTTTCCTAGAATGTTTAGCTCCTTGAACTAAACTGAGCACTTATATTATGAACTTCCATAACTTCTATTTTTCTCAGTTAAAATTTATGTCTGCATTAACGCTTGTTCATTCTAAAAAGTACGCACCCTTTTGTGAGCTCTGAACACAACCTTGTAAGCATTGTAACATATCAGTGTCCTTCAAAGGATGTCTTTCCACGGTGCTAATTACTAAACCAAGTTTGCAACTGAAAAATATTTCAAATACATGAGAATAACTGCTTCATGCTTAGAAAATTAATGGATACGTGTCTGTTTTTCTGACTGCTCTGAGTAACACTGTATTTGACAAGCACAAATATGAATAATGCTTCCTATTCAAAAAAGTATATGTTCTAAATGTTTGGCATAGCAACACTCTAAGTGCAGTGCTTGCACTGCAACTGTGGTGAGGGATGTGTCCTGTGGGCTCCTGTGTGTGCGCAGCAAGGGAAGGTAACGAGGGAAGCCTGCAGCTTAGTGGTGCTTGTTATAAAGGGATTCCTTCCAGAGCACAGCCCCTGGCCAGCCCCTTGCTGTGGTGGGACACAGAGGCTCTGATCCCATGTGCAAAGTAAAACACAGCACAGCCAGCTCTGCTCAACAAGAGGCGAGCAGACCAACAAAAAGAGCCGAGCACTGCACTGTGGACGATAGTAACAGCAATGGTAAGTGGGTAATGTGAAGAGGGAGTCAGGAGAGACTTTCACACAACACAAAAAAGACTCACTGGCTTTGAAATTCCATGATTAGTGTGCATTTGGTTGTTCTCTCATTTTTGCAGTCTCTTCCATCCTGTTCAACTAATTGGAATATAGGTGGAAAAAAACAACTTTATATTATCAGCGTCTCTTCCAGACAAAAGCAATCCCATGCTGGTGACAGTTCTGCCACTCTCATTGGAAACAGATAATGATTTCAAAGGATGAAGTGACTTCATTGCATTTGTGTTAATTAAATGGCTGGATTTTGCAAGTGACCTTTTCTCATTTTTGAAGCTAGATGAAAATGAACAAATACAAAACTAAGGTGATTATTTGTAATGCACAAATATTTTACTAAAAAGTGAAAAATATTACACAGAATATCAAGTACATAGTTTACAGAACATAAGCACATAAGCCTATGTTTGGAATATTGCTTGTGCATTGTGAAAGTTATAGAAATGTCTTCTAACTAAATCCTCAAAGGTGTGTCATTATAACCATTTTCCAGACATTTATTTATTTATTTATTTATTTATTTATTTTTAACAATCTTAATGAGTAATACTTTTTTAAAATAGTAAGCCACTGGCTTTTTTCTATTTTAAGTGTTATCTTGATCATTTTTGTATGTAACCAAACTTAAAGCTTGGGTATCATCTTTTGTATAAGAAAGGTTTAATTTTTAAAGAAAGGAAGGTGGCAAAACTGTTCTGTGAAGAATATGTCATCTCCAGGACTAAGCCTTACAATTGCAGGTCTTAAAATACATGGTTTTCATGTGAGCACACAGCCTTATCTGTAAGATAAATTGTTGCTAACCAGCATTAATTGTAAAATCACTAGTCTGGTTCAGGACCCTCTCCTGAAATCAGCTTGTAATCTCTAGGTTTACCTTTTGATTTATTATTAACAAAATGTCTTATTTATCTACCTTCTGAATTCTCAGTGTTGATCACATATTTGAACCCCATTGTCAAACTGAAATTCTCAGACCCATTACTTTGGGTCCACTCACACTTCTCCTCCTTCCCATACCTATTTTGATGATCTGTTGTGATTGGGATGGCTTCACTGATGGAACATTTTTCCCCAAGAAAGAAAACTAAATGACTTTTGCTTCAATGGATGGACAGTGGTTGTTTCCTTGCCTAAATATGTGCTTACCTACAGGAATTAGAACTCTTCTCAGGCAATATAATATGTCTTAGCTATAGAAATATCTCAAAATGCTACAAGAAGCATTCAGACTGTTGGACACACTAAAACATCAGATGATTTTTTTTTTTTTTTTGTAAATACACTGTTGACTGCAGAGATTAATCTGGAGATCACCTTTAATACCCAAAAATCTGATACTGTTCATGTTACAGCTGGTGAAAGAAATAACATTAAAAACAAAAAACTGCAGTGAAAAATTACATGGGGTTCTTTGCGCTCATGCCATTTTGATCACATCAGTTTCCAGATTATATTTTTCTGTACAGTAGTCTAGATAAGTAGACAGCAAGGTAAAATAAGTATGTACCTGAAAGAAGTTAGTGTTTAAATAATATAGATTCATTCAGAAAAAAAAAAATATAAAGGAGATATTTTTAAAAGCAATGAAAATCGACTCCTGCCTTTTTGATATCAACAAGTATATATTTAGTTTACAAAGCTCAGCTCTGCCACTAGGTGATCTTAAATTAGAGGGCACAACAAGCAATACTTCCATTTGACTTCACATACCTACAGGTCAACATGGTGAAAATCTTTCTTGTAGGTCTTTTGAAGCCTCTGTAAAACTAGGTAGAGCAGTTCTTCAGCTCAAACAAACTAGCATAGTAACAATTAAGTCAATGGTGCTTACATGTGTTCATACTAGAAAAAAAAAAAAAAAATAAATGTAATGTTAAAAAGACTGTGTGCCAATAAAGGCACAATAAAAGATCAAGTTCCTCCATTTGCAAAGCTTAATCTGCAAAAAGAAATCTGCTTTTTTTTTTTTCTTTTTTTTTTTTCCCCCCCAATTTAAGAATTAAATACCCTTTTCTCCTGATTAATAGTCCTGTCAAACAGTATTATGGTCATTTTTTCTTTTGTACTCACTGGCTTTTCCAACAGTAGAATTCAGCAAAAAGATTGATAATTTATTTTGTCATCAGAATGGCTACTAAAGCTAATATTCAAGATTATTTCTTGAAAACTTGATTGTCAAGACAGAAAATCTGACAGATATCAGAGATAGTATTTGCCCAGCTGAACAGGCTACATTTTTGTTTGTATGTGTTTCTTAATTTCAAATCATCTGGAGATGCAAAAACTATTGTTGCTCTCCTGAAGTACTTGTGCAAAAAATTCTGCAAAAGAACTGCAACAGAGTTCAGAAAGGATCACATAAAGTTTGACTACTGGTAGCAAATAGAGCATCTCAGATGGATCAGAGGTTTTTTTTTGTTTGTTTGTTTGTTTTTTTTTTTTTTTTTTTTTTGGCCTGGGTTCCTCACACTGCATAGAGCTCTGGCTTTTACTGTGCTCCTACTCACTGGTTTTTTAATGATGTTTTTAAGCCAAATGACTAAAAGTAATGAACCACATTAGCCATTTCCTCCCAAAGTCTTTCTTTAAATCTTTACAGCAGAAAATATCAGCAGGAATATTGACCAATTTAGTTTAGAACCTGCTTGCTTCTTTGCTTTTTGCATAAGGCAATACTTAAACCAGACTTGAACAAGTGGTTTGCTCACATCAGCATTCAAACCCTGAATTGTACTGAGCTGCATAACACCAACATGCCAGTGATTTATATCTTTGGCAGTTTTCAGTGTATGTTCTACCACAATATGATAAACTGTCAAAAGAGTCCATTCAAGTGGCAGAATTTCCTGAGAAGGAAATTCGGTGTTGCACAAGTGACTGACTTCATGGTGACCATGCAATAGTGTAAACTTATAGAACTAACAGTCTGTACCTTCTGGTTGCTCAATTTTCCAATTTAAATTATAGGCATAAATTCATTCATGCACTTCTCTGTGAAGTTGGTGAGTCAATACTAAACTTGTGCAACAAAATAGAATCCATTCTATCTATCTGTAATGAGAAACTGAACAAGGACCTTTGCTGTTCAAAGACAGTAGCTCCAGAAAAGGAAGTACACTTCCTTCTTTTAACACAAACACTGTCTTTTGTCAAACTGAAGTAAAATTTAAAGAAGCAACATTTTATTATTATTATTATTATTTTTTAATGCTACTTAACTAGCAAAAGTTACTCCTACAATTTCTTCAGAACATCAAAGAGTCAGAAAATCAAGTCTAAGGTTTCTAACATAACCCAGGAGATTTTTTTCTTTTAGTTGAGATACAACAGAGCTGCTCTACACTCCTTTTGGAAGGCACAATACCTTCTGCCATATAAACCTTGGTAGTAGAAATCTCATTGTAGAGATCTGGCCTGAAAGGAACTCTTCAGTCTTGATATACTAGGTTTTTAGCTCAATCAGCTTGATTCATGAAAGGTTTTCTTATCTTTTATTCAAAAAGTAGTTGAAATCTCCAAAGCAAACTCTGTTCTCTCAAATTCCCACCTTCATGCTGGCACTGGTCTTTGATGATGATCCATCCTTTTAAGAAGGCAAGTGAGAGGTCAGGAGCTTTCAGCATGTGGTAGAGACTTTATAAGATAGGATATTGTCTTGGGGAAAACCCAACTATTCCCGAATAAAAGTCAACACAAAGAAAAAAAAAAAAAGAAAAAAAAATAAACTCGAAGAATTCCATTTACCAGCTGCTGAAGGGCAAGTCTTGAAAAGACTGTCAATCCTGAATGCCTGAATTAAACAGGTGCAATACAGAAAATACTAAAAGGTTTCTAAGCTGAAATTAAACCAATGTTCACCCAGGCATTTTCCAGCTGATAGCTTGATAATCCAAGTATATTGTAAAGCCCTAGTGCTGAGAATCAGACTTGGAGAGTAAATATTTCTTCTATTCTCCCTTAAAAGTTGAAATAAGAAAACTGTCTTCCTATAATTTGGGGAATGACAGATAGAAAGAACAGTTTCAGCAGTTCTCACTGCAGTAAATTCCCCTTTCACTCATATTTTACCAAGTGAGTTATTATACACACTATATAATGTAGAATAAGCCATTGTACCATCCAGAAAGTTGTGGCCAGATGCCAAAGAACAAACACAGCTTTCCATCTCCTTAATTAGAAAATAGTGTTAAATGATATTAAAATGCTATTTTTAAAGGTCATTTTCTGTCCACTGTAGAGGAAAATCAATATGCCAAGCTCAAAATATATCTGACAGTAAATACAAGATGAACACACGTAGGTATCATTCTCTTACTCACAAATGCATAAGCATGCACAAAATTACTACTGGAGAAAGGAGAATGGCAAACAATATTTTGTGACCCAGAAACAGCAATGCTTTCTCTTGCTACTTTTGGATTTCTTTTTATTTTTCCAGGGATATGGTGTCATTCTCTACAAACACTATATAAAAATACTATTCCTTTACTCTGTGCAGCATTTATAAGACTTCAACATCAGCCTTTCTCTGAGAGCTTAGACAAATATTTAAATTGCTACATAAATGACTCAGACTACAAGGCAAGCCCAGGCTACTCTAAAAATAAATGTTCGTGGACAATAAACCCATCCAACCAAAAGAGAACTCTAAAAAGCTGTGGAATATATTATGTCTCACTGAATAGAACAACTGTATCTGGAGAAATGGTTATGATTTTCTCTCTTTCATAGTGTTTTCATGACAGAAAATCATTTCAAGAATATTAAAGAATGAAGCAATCATCTATAAGTGACCTGCAGTCTTGTAACAGAGTTGAAATTTTAATTGTTACCTAATTGTAGTATTTTTCTTCCTCCTCAGCACCAGCAATACATGTATGCACATCTTATTGCTCTCTGTGATGGAATATGGCAAAGTTCCACTTCTGAAATGAGGATGGTTTTGCATTTTACCTTAATCAGATCAAATTAGGGCAGGTGGTAACCCTGCAGGCAACACAATTATGAAAAATGCCTATGTTCAAGACAAACTGTCCTTCCAGTCTTGAGGTCTAATAGGACATCATAGTACAATCTTTTTACATTTTACTGGCAGCTTAGAACACAGAAGTCCACGGGGGGGTGGGGGGGGTGGGGGGGGGGTTATAAGCAGCTCTCATTTTTGTCTGTGCAAATCTAGACAAATACATATGCTTTTCAATATTCACTCTAAATAAGAGGCAGCATGTACCTGTGAGTGCAAAAGACGGTGTGGAATAAAATTATATACAGGAAAAAAGAAATTAAGTAGCTCTCTAGTCGGGTCTAATTCTAATTCTAATAACATGGTGTGAGACATGTTAATCCTGCATTAGAGTCATTCGTGTTTCTACTATAAAAAAATCTGGCAGGCAGGCATAACACTGGGGTTCACACTGTCTGTTTGTCTAACAAAAAAGAATTGGAATGACCTGAGAGCTTCCCCAAAGATAGAGAGTTAAGGATTTTTCTGATTGTATATTGATACACTGGCCCTATTCTTGAGAAGACCAAAAGCTGGCAAAACACATTTGAAATGAGCTGAAAATTTAATGCAAAATTCCATTCTATGTTAAAGGGATAATACAGCCAGGTTCATTTAGAATATTACTCCTCTGAAGACACCCCAAGCACCACAATAACAAATGTTATATCAAACATGCACTCAGCAACAAATGCAATATGAGTCTCTGTGAGGCAATTTTTCAGTATGTCAGAATTATAATATCACTCCATGGAAACAAATTAAGCAGCACAAGCTCGGCTGTTGGGATCACTTTATTAGCAATGCAGTGTTTTCTCATAAAGAATGCTTTGCTGTGGATCTGTCAATGAAAATCAAAGATGGCCAATCCATTTTTACGATGCACAACTTATTATTTGCCTATGAAATAAACAAAACACTTTAACATCCGGCTCTCTTTTGCAACACTTCAAAAATAATACTGAGAATAGAATAGAATAAAAAAATCCTGATCATTTTTACTGTACAGCTGAAGTCCAGTCCAGTATGCTTTTTTATTTTTTTCCATCAAGAGGGATAAACGTTTTAATCATGAGGGATAAAAACAGTACACTAATACCAGTGAAGGAATGCTGAACAATTCCTACCTGGCAGAAGAATATCTGTTTTTAAATACCCACACAATTCTGCAAAATATTGAAAAATACTCTGTTCTGGCTAGCCATCATGCTGATACACAAATTGATTTGATTTTGTCCCTCTCATAAAGAGAAAACACAGTCCTTGCTAGGTACTTTTCTGCCAGCTGCGTGCTGTCGGGACCGATAGACCCCATTGGGATCTTGCGATAATACAAAGGCTGCTGCTCTCGCACCGTGGCCATCAACATCCAAGGGTGTTACAATCTACCCCAAGCTCAATGGCTGCACTGGACTAGGAACACAAGGAAAGATGGATACAATGCTATGTAGAGGGAAGGAGAAAACCCCCATAGCTGTGTTATGCCATCACAGGCTCATCGGCACGCTGAAGTGAATTAGTGCAAGCAATTTCATGAGATTACGCTAGCAACTTGCTACAGAACAGCTGCCGCACCACACTGGAGGATACTCCTTCTAGTCTTTACTTACATGGCCACAAATAACTTCTGAGTTAATCCAGACCAACAGCATGCACTTTTAATCTTTACCACCTTAAACAGAGATATGCTATGCCTTGTAATTAGGTGGTCTTGTCTGACTCTTTTTTAAACTCACCAATACTTCCCTTATCACAAAAGTCCAGTATATCCTCATTGAATTAGACACTCTGTATGACAATATTTCCTCTAATATTTGAATTATTGGGCCCATATCTAGATCATACACATTTTTTCCCCTCTGCTACACTTTTTATCTGTATTCTTGCAACAGTGCATTCTATCTAAGCTGTGGGCCTGAATCCAGAATGAATATACAGGTAGAGGAGCACATCTCCAACCTCACTAATTGCAGGTATGAAACTGAGGGGGTGCAGAGCCCAGCTCAATGGTGTACAGGAATGACTGTATCAAAAAAAAAATTAAAAATGTATAACTAGTAGGATTCTAGATTCACATAGCTTGGCACTATGACTGTTGACCTAGACACTGGAGCATCTCTGACTTTGATGCAAACATTGAAGTAGCCTGATAAACCAAGTCAGAAAAGGTGTCACCCCTGGAATCCCCTCTCTCCCCTGCCTTCTCCCGGTCTCCCTAATCCCTAGAAGCTCAGGAATGAATCTCCTCACGTTTTTTCTTTCCTTTTGCAAAATAGAAAGTCAAGTTATTGAAACTAACCATAAGGTTCATTTTTTTTTTATTTCCTCAGGTCATTAAAATGCTCACTTGACTTTGCTTCATTTCAGTAGATCATTGAGTTACAGTTGTAAAAAATAACAACACTAGGTCTCACCACATGTATACTTGCCTTCTGACACCATGTTAACCATTTTTTCTGTAGAGTACTTCTGAGCAGTCATTTATATGTTAAGTACTGTACTCTGTATCACTTCTGCCTTTCAGTACCACGTTGCTTGATATGTATTTTTCACTTGTGTCTGTTATGTCATGGATCAGAAATTCATTCCTTCTACAAAGATGCTTAGCTCCAGAATACCACCATGTGCGAAATTTCAGAGACACTTTTTTCCTGACTGAGGATGATTGAATAAAACTATGCATAAAAGCTAAAAGCCCTTAGAATTATTTGGAGGGGAAACAATACATCCCTTAACCATCAGAACAGATGGAAATTCTACATACTGTTCTTCTGTACCAATTCCTGTAGGATTTACTTTCTGTTGTAGCTCAGCTCCTGTCTGCTTCAGGAAAAAAGATCTCCAGTTATGATAAATGATTCTGTATGGCAGGATTTAGACTCAGGCTACAGAAAACTACATTTAACAAGACTATCTGATTCATTTTTAAGGATCGATAATTTATTTATAGGAAGGGGCCTCAAAGGTTAATTTCTAGTGCTTTGCTCACGAAGCTATCCAGCACTCAAACGACTTGTAGGAGACATACAATCAGAACTGGCTAATCCGCATCAGCTTGTTTAAAAAAATTGTCAGATTAACAAATCAATGATACTTACACACTACAAAATTGGTTTCCACTTAAAAGCTGACTGGATTTACACAGTTTACATGCAGCATAAATCCTGCTTTCATGTAATTTAGCAGGGATTCCGGGCAAAGTGATTCTCCTGTCTCTTGTCAATTTACAAGACACCAACCGGCCAGCAGAAATCCTATTGCAGTTTGATGGATGTCTTTTGAGGGAAACAGGGGAAGAGAGAAAAAAGAGCAAAGCAGGATTTTTGATGCTTGGCTACAGATTGCTGTCACTGATCATTTTCCTATCTCTGCTTCCACAGCTAACTGTGACTTTCTATTTAGAGAACTTTTCCCTGCCTTACCAGTTATGCCAAGAAGTATGCCTTGCCTAACTTGTGACATGTTGATGCTACATTCATGCAACAAGTTTTTTTACTCATTTTCCCATTCTAATTCTGCTTCCACCTGTTGCAGTCTTTGTAAAAGAGACAACAGTGTGGCTGCCATCAAGCAGACTGTGTTATCAAGTGCAGAAGTTAACTTTGCGCTAGTGAATTTTTTGGTATGGGTATGCACATCTCCCTTCTCTCTCTTTCTCTCCTTTTCTTTCCCTTCTATGAAGCATTATCTAGTTTTATTTTTACTTCTAACTTTTGGAATTTGATGGAGAGTGGGTTGTGCGATCACACTTGAGATCATTAGGACTACATCCTCCTTCACTGGGATGGTAACAAATCAACTTACAAAACATGTGAAAGGTACAATGATATTTTTTTTGTGTGCAACAGTCATGGAATTAGAAGAGCTGTGATATAAAACTGATTCAGGTGACAGGTGCTTAATCAACTGACTCTTCAACAACTCTAATAATAGTTTCCTAACTTCTTTCTGCACCTGGAAAATACAATCTGAAGACAAACATAAATATTTGCAATAAAAAAATACACCACAGTGTCAGTTTGCATTTTTTCAGTCTTGTGTCTACAGATACAACTGAACTGAAGGTTAATGCTAACATTTAAAGACAGACTGTGCATAATCTTGGAGGACATGACATTTTTATGTTTCAGGCTAATACTTTGTGTCTTTGTTGTTCAGGAGAGTCTCATGTAGGAAAGTAAGCTAATGTCAACAACTATCTCAATATTAAATAGATAAATAAATAAGTAGAGACAAATGAAAACATGATGGAAATGGCTGAAATAAGTGGCATGTACACACTACAGTAAGCAATTTGAGTACAGTGCTGAGCGCTGTTCTAATTTGGCCCAATCTACCACAACCAATTACTCCTGCCTCAGAGACTCCTTATCTTAGATTTTCCAAGCCAGCTAGCCTCTATTTCTTGATAAAAAACACAGCAGTATTTCAGAAAATTGCACATTAGATAAAGAAGAAACCCAGTGTTAAAAATAATTGCCTGCCTTTTTTTTTCTTTTTTTTTTTCTTTTCTTTTTTCCCTAGCTGAGCCAATCCTCCATCCAAATAGTTGAAAAGCTAGATACCTTCAAAGTTAGGTCTCACTAATCCGTCTGTGTTGGCCACAAAAATAATAGGCTTGACAATATTGTAGAACTGTTGCTTTTAGCATTACTGTCTGCTAGAAAAAGCTGGGAAAATAATCTTTAAGAGGTCAGCAAGAGCTAAAAAAGATTGGATCAAATTGTGCCCTCCACAATACAGGCCAGACATAACACAAACTCGTGACACAGATGTGACACTGAGCTCCACAATGCATGGAAGGTAGAAATCATCCAGCCCTGATTCCTTCTCCTTCTTCAGGGAAAGAAAAAATATCTTTGGTCTGGGTGAAGCTGGAGCAAGCAGTAAGTACTATAGCTGAACAAATGTATGGGACCTAACAAAAAATCCATCTCTCTCAGGATCCTGGGTCTGCCACAGGCCAATAGCAGATGACATGAGAAAAGCATAAGAAACAAGAAAAGAGTTAAATATCTCTGTATACTACCCTTAGCTGCAGATTGTAGTTTATGGACATCCTGAGATAGAGGATCCTCTTACCTAGCCACTCTTGGGACTCTTCCATTCATTTATCTAGGCACCCTGGGAAGCATGAACACTTTTGTCTCTACCATATCCTCAAGCAATATGTTCCCCATCTTTAAGTCACTATGTGTGAGCTTCCTCTGTTTCTTTTACACCTGCTGCCTCATAACTGTATGTGTATCTCTAGATACATAAGAATGGAAAAATCCCCATTGATCTTTTTATCTTTTCCATTCCTCTCATGATTTTAGAAATCTGCATCACATATTCATTGAGATGTCCCTTGCCAGAACAGAAAAATAAGTATCTCAATGTACAGAAACCATTCCATGCCTTTGCTCACCTTTGTTCTCCAATGTTTTAATTAATAGTTAGCATGTTCTTTTTGAGATGCAACCAAAACTGCATTTGGTCACTGCAGAACAGGGTGCGCTCCTGCTTTATAATAGAGAAATAACATTTTGTCATTATCTCTTCCTATTACATTCTAAGGTCTTCATTGCCCTTATGACTTCTACTAACTGCTCAGATTTTATTTACAGATGTTATTTACATAATAACTTAGATGTTATTTACAGAGGACCATCCAGGAAGGATTCAAAGTAATAGCAATTACAGATGAGAGACCAGTGCCACCTGGCTTGCCCTTTACCCTTGTAAATTCTAGATGATGCCACCCCTCTTTCTTAAGAAGCCTTACTAGAAGTGCTCAAATAAGCTAGAAGTGTCATGCTAACAGCTCTGTACAGTAAATCGGTTTGTTACTCCATCCTTGCTCTTGAACTTTGCTGACGTGTTGTAGCCAAGTCCAGGCCATAGTCATGCACCCCATCAACCTGGATCCTGAATGTCTAACTTGCCTTCCTGGCTCCACCTCAGCTTGCTCCAGCACTGAGACTTGCCACTGATTGCAGGACCATGGCTGACCCCAGAGGATGTGTCCCATTGGCACGGCATGGTATGGCACAACCAGACTCACTGACACCCCTGGGTCAGCCTACCTCTCACCTCCTGACAGCAAGTAGTCATTGCACAAGACTACAAAACCACCTACACAATCTCCAAGGAGTTAGGACTCTTTAAACTGCAGCATGAGGTGTCAGGGAAGAAAACAAAATGGACAAAAATCTGATAATTGGGAACTAGCACATGAAAATGAACAACTAAAAGCTGAACAAACAAAATACCAAGATAGCAAACAAACAGAAAGAACAAAGAAAACTACCATCAGTCCCCCCTTTTAATCTTCTGAAGAATAAATACTTCTCACAAGGCATTATATTCTCTCTGTAATAAGTAGCCTTGTAATTTTAATTATAAAGATCATGCAATAACAAGAAAATTACAAGGATCATTTTATTTTCTGACAGATTAAATGACACAGGATTGGAAATTCAGTGCTAGACAATGACTGATGTTTAGTGGAATTTCCCCACTCTCCCCAAAGCACATTAAGTAATGTGGGAAAAAGTGTAGTGTAATTAACCCTTAACTGTACTGTATTTGCAAAGACACTGTATTCTGCTATATAATGTATATGATAGTAAGCTTCTTTTCCTTTTATCAAAGCAAAGAGAAATGGAAACAGAAAGTACTTTTTCATATGTACCTTATAGATCTGGATTTGAAAAGAATGATTGGTCTAAACTGTAGATGTGATGAGTTTTGCCTGAGTTCCACAAAGAGTAGAAGGTTCCCCACAGCCTGACCTGTGTGCACAGCTTGCAGGAGCACCCACTGCTTATGGAGAGCCTGTATTGAGCTCAGGCAGAAAACTGCTGAGGATGAGACAATTTGTCTGGTGCCCTCAGATTTCTTGTCTGTGCTAGATGATACCAGGACCTCAAACTTATACTGCATCTGACCCATAATAAATGTAAAATGAAATCTCCATTTGTAGCTTAATCTTTCATCCACAGGTCCAGCTACAGTTTGTTTATTGGTTTTATTTTATTTTTTATTTTTTCCCCCAAGTACACGTATTCGTTTCTAGGAGCTGTCAGGAAAAACTCTTTTGAGATTGAAAATCCTGGTTATGTAAAGTGTGCTGCATATAGATGTGCGAAGGCAATAAGAAAAATCTTTTTATTTATATTACTGAAAGCTTCCTTTGAGCTAATAACACCACTGTGCTAAACAGTGAGCAAGGACATGAAATGAAACCTATGATACTGTCATCTGTAAGTAGCAGAGGCTGTCATGTGAAAGGGTGGTACAGAATCTGTGGCAGATGCTTGAAGGGAGAGGGCTGATGCCGTACAAGAAAACTGCAATTACTTCTGTGCTATGGATGTCATGACCAATGCAAAACTGGGATTTTAATTCTGTCTGTCAGTATCAGGAGCTGTGGGTGTGGCCTAGTGATTTTACATATACAAATACTACACTGCCAAAGGTAATTCTCCAGGTGCACCTCACAAACAGAAAACCATAAATCCTATGTCTTGAATTTACAGAATTTAAACCAACAATCTAGCACACTCAAATCTGTATGACAAGGTAATGTTGCCATGCAACTCTCTTGGGAACCTTCACTGAAGGCAATGTCATTTGAAAGTTACAACACCTGGCTCTGAAACCTCACTTTATGACTTTGCAGAGAAGAACAGTCATAACTGCATGACAAAATGTCACTTCTGCATTTTCTGACTTTTCTATGTTTATTATCAGAACCTTAACAGTATTTAAATATGGAACATTGCACAGTAATATATAAGATTAAAAATACAATATCTGTCTCTCACCAAGTGAGAGACACCAAGGGTTAAGCTGAGGCAGGGGAAGTTTAGGCTTGACATCAGGAGGGGGTTCTTCACTGAGAGAGTGGTTGCACACTGGAACAGACTCCCCAGGGAAGTGGTCACTGCACCGAGCCTGACTGAGTTTAAGAAGCGATTGGACTGTGCACTTAGTCACATGGTCTGAACTTCTGGGTAGACCTGTGCGGTGTCAAGAGTTGGACTTGATGATCCTTAAGGGTCCCTTCCAACTCAGGATATTCTATGATTCTATGAAGTGTTTTACGGAATATATTAATGTACATTTTATTCATGAGACTGAAGTCTTCTCCCCTTGTGATGAGAGGTCTTTTGCATACAAGTAAGCTTAGGCAGGATTTTAAATAATAATAATAATTAAACAAACAAACAAACAAACACCTCTTTATGTTCCCCAAAGGACCAGAATGGTTGAAATTAGCAACTTCAGTCTGCTAGTAAAATATACAACCTTTTTCATTTGCATTAGTTAATAAGGCTTCTTTAGCTGGTTTGCTGTCAAAGAAGGAGTTCTTAGAGCTGGAGCCCACCCATTGCCAGAGCTGAAGCTTGCACAGAAAGGCAGAGAGGAGAACTGTGACAAGTTTTGTGCAAGAGGTGCCTGTGTCCCCTTCTTCCTCTTCACTGAAAGTACACGAGCAGTTCTACTCACTCCTCTCAAGGATGCCGATAAAAGAGCTCTCATATCGTTCTTCTGCTTTAGCAATGCTGTTTAACCAACCATCTACAGGGCCTGTGGTAGCTCTGTCTTTTAAGTAAATGTTGATAGTAAAGTGCTTCATTGGCAGGATGCAATCTGCAGCTTACTCAGTCTCTAATATTCTCATGTGATAGTTTGGTGAGTCCAAGTTCTGTGCTCAGAAACAAACTCCCTGTTTTGCAGGAAAAGGAGATGAGCTGGGCAGGAGGAAACCCAGCAAACTAGTGAACAGAGATGAGCAAATGGGGTTAGTTTCACAAAGAAATTTGAAGGTGGGGGTACAGCAAGAGGAGACAGATTGCAGTGCTTAGAAATACAAAGCACTGAGGGCACTCAGCGCTAACCAAGCTTTTTCATGTCATATTTTCTTCAGGCTGCAAGCTCTCAGAGCCAGACCCATTAGCACACTGACCATGATGCCTCAACCCAGGCACTGGACTACATCTGCAAGACTGTGGCCTATATTTTCCTGGTAGATGGAATGGGATGGGATGCACTGAGGGAGCTGCCAGATGAGAGAATCTCACTGGCACAAGGAGAGAGAGGTGCAGTACAAGGTGGCTGTGCTGTGACACATCTGAGATCAGAGACCTCTCTGAGATGAAGTATGTGGGGGACTTCCAAGAACAGAAGAGCTGAACGCACTTCTCCCTGGAGAAAATGGCCCCTCTGCAGGGAAGAATTTGGCTAGTCACTTTGTACATAGGGTGGTACACTCCCTAGCAGGAGCAGATGTGTAGGAGAAACTAGTAACAAAGAAAAATTGAGCCAAGAAGTGGTGACAAGCCTGAGAGTGACAACCCTCCACGTCCCCCACCCCCCCGCCAAGTATGCTAGACACACTTCTCAGAAGCATGAAGCCATTTGAAAAAATACTGTGGCTTGTACAAATGTGCTCTATCCTTGCCTATGTTTACCCGGCAAAATGACCCTGGGAAGATCCCAGGGGCTGGAGGTTCTGTGAGCACTTGTGAAGAGGTGGGAGCTCTAGGGTCCTGTCCATTAGTCTTTCTGGAGGAGTATCAAAGATCAGGCAAAGACAGATATGATCTAGAGGTAAGTACCTGGATGCACAGGCAGTGCTGACAACGAATTACTTTTCTCAACTAGGAAACTGTGTTCGACAAACACAACTTCCCAAACTTCATCTCTTGTAAGTTACAGAAGTGGCTGAACCAAACTCAGAACTTCTGGCAATTTCCTTTGAGAACACAGAGAAAACAGGTTTGCCTTAGTAAAGTAAAACTGGAGAAAAATGGTTTAAAGTCCTTTACTTATAAGAAATAATAACAACTTTAAACAGCTTTATTGACAGTATGCACAATGCTGACAAGATCCTTGCCCCTAAGAAGAATTTTGGGCCAATCCATCACTCAAGATGCCCTGTGAAATCCAGCTGATGATGATAGCTGCAAGACCTGTGTTCAGTGTTTTTCCTTTCTCCATATTTCACAGACAGTTTTTCCAACACTGACATATATTAAAATTTGTGCATCACTCAGTGTATAATAACTCAGGAGGAATCTGAATGAAAACAGACATAGCATGGAAGAAGTATTAAGAAGTATAGTCCTTGCCCTTTCCATCCTTAACTTCTAGAGCCAAATAGAGGCTAATTCAGCTTATGGCATGATTCATAGTAGCCTAAGGAATATTTTAATTTTTGCCAACTACAGTAATTTAAAGATCTTTTGGCATTGAGAGATTGCTAAGCATACCTTTAACTGACACCCCTATTTTGTTCATACCTCTCTAGAGTCCCTAATGGCAGTTCTATAGCTCTGCACCACCAGTCAGGATGAGAAATCTCAGCTGACTATTCAATATCACCTCAACTTTGCAGTTTGATGAGGGTCTGGATATGCTCCATGGCGCCATGACAACATTAAAAAGAAAAAGAAAAAAAACCACACTGCTGTTGTAGAAAACAGTAAATAGAGACTACCCACTAGCAACACAGTATCCATCTCTTATCTATACAAAACATGCAAGTTTACCCATCACTGAGGAAGCCACTTCTTCAATCTCCACAGAAAAGGATGTGCAAAAACTATTTTGCAGATGGGAATTCTTTTTGCTGTGTATTATAGATGATCTCTACTGCAGTGAGATGGAGTCCTCTGTATTTCAGAATAGGAAGAGCCTTATGAATTTTTAGATGTCCAAATGAAATTTTCAGATATGTGTGACAAGCAAGATACAGTAGGAAAGAAAAAGTGACGTAGTGCCATGTTGAAGGTATATAGGCATTGTGTTGAAATAAAATCAAAGTACTATTGTAAGGGGGTTTTCTGTGCATAATCAATAAAGGAATAATATTTGTATCACTGTAAGTTGATAAATTAATAAACCTACAATTTAAAGAGAAACATTCTTGGGAGGGCATATCACTGACCATATAGGTCAATGAGCAATGTCAAAATTATAAGGAGTTTAAAATAAATGTATGGTATGAACATAAATACAGAAAAAAAAATAAAGATTCGTCCCTCAAAGTAATAAAAAAAAAAATTATTGATATGTAGCAGGGGGAGTACTCCAAGACTTTGACTAAGTAAACCCTAACTCTTATATCCAGAAGTCTGATTCTAGTGCATAATACACATGTATATGTGTAAAGAAGTCCTGGGGGCTGTGGTTGCCTCACAAGATTTCTGGATGGAAATAAATCAGAACTTTGCCTTATGTGAACTGGGATTTGATATGACCTTCATGCTGCAGACCTGTCAAGCTGTAGCAATGATGAATGCAATCAGACAGCGATTAGACACTGTTCTAATTTAGACACAGCAAAACCTATTGAGTAATGTCAAATGAAACAAAAAGCAAGACTGGAGTGTGAAAGGGCTTTAGTTCCCTTTAGGTAAAATTCAAAGGACCTTGTAACATCAAGGCTCTGCTGAGCAGTGCATGAAGGCCTTGGAAGTGGTGAGGCAAGATTATTGACTGAATATGGCAGAATCCTGTCACAATCCTCAGAGGAGGTTTAACATTTCTCAGGGATGCTTTGTTTCTGCAAAGTTTTGAGCAAGGCAGTGAAAATCATTTTGAAAGTTCACATTTCTTTTGTTCCCTTGTCAACAATACCTAGACGTTTAATTCTTAAGCAAGACATGTATGAAGGAAAGTATAACTTATTTCAACACCATTTCATCATCTTAGTTGAGATAATGTTTATAAAGAACACTGTAACAATGTGTATCAATATCTACATATGCAGAAAGGCAGGATGACACTGAAAACTTCTCCCCTAAACCTAAACTATTTTCAGTATTTTAACATGTGGTTGAAATTGCTCCCCAAATCCCTCCAAATCCAAACTGGAATAAAGTCAGGATATAAGCCAAGTGTGAAATATACACAAAGCTTTACCAGACTATAAAACTGTCATTGCAATTGTCTTTTCATTTAGACACTGGCTCAGAAATGTTCAGTTTTCATCCTGCACCCTTCCGAATTTACAAGAAAATAGAGGAGGATGTAAGATTGCAAGTTGATTCCTTGTGACCAGATTTTCAGCCTTTTCCAGATGAGAGGAAGCCTCCAGAAGATTCCAGATCAAACAGAAGCATTCAATGGAAGTTGGAAACCATTTCAGGGAGAAGTTCTGGCTGGGACTTAAGAGCGACCTGACTGTTTCAGAAGCGTGTCCCCCACTGTGAAACCTGTTCTGTCCCTGCCCTAAGAATGATGGCATAACTGTAGGATGTAATAAACAACACCATGCCAAATGATTGAAAGAAGGTTCCAGCAACCTAGTCAGATACCTACTGAGATCCTGAAAGATCAAAAAAACCCAGAAACAGGTGATGAAATCCTGTGAGGATTGCTTACTGTATTAGATACATTGATAATATTAATACATTGCAGTGCAGAGCAGGTCTGCACGGAGCTGATACAGCTGGCAGATGCACACTTGAAAAGCAGCTGGGCACCCCCAGCCTATCCAAAAGAGAAAGTAATCTAAAACAGGGCAAGCCAGTCTCTGTGGAAGAGTGCCAGAGTTGTGAGCAGACAGAGAATCTTTTTCATTTGGGCTTCAACTGCCTGAATGCTCTTTCAGTGACTTGCTAAATATTGCCAAACTAGCCAAAACCCAGGCTTGAATACATGGAAAGCAAGAATCTGGACACCATTTTTTTTTTTTTCTCTTGAAAATTATGCCTGGATGAAGGACAAGTCTACCCAAGGGAGTTTTAGCAAACTGATTATGCTAAATTAATATTATTAAGACTACTAATATATAAGATTTTTGTTGTAGCAAAACAAACAAACAAACAAACAAACAAACAAATCAAACAAAACCCCTGGAAAGAATGGGTATATCTAGGTTGCATTCTAGGCGATCAAGAAATAGGAATTGCTTTTGAGCTGTAAAATGGGCTCAGGCCTTCCTATAGCAAACTAGGCGATGCATTGGCTTCTTCAGTACTCAAAGATAAATAAAATGAAACTTTCTAGAGCTAAACTGCCAGATAGGCTCTCCATCCATGCGCTGCCCCAAAAAATACCTGGGCATGGTTTCAGAGCAATAACATTTCAGGGACCATTTTCCAAAGGTTTTCCGCATACAGATGCCCTTGTTTGGAGGCTAGAAGAGCTCTCTAACATAGCTACTTTAATGCCTGGGTACCTTCATGTGCCTGGGTACCTTTCTTTTCATTTTTAATTCACTGCTTTAGGTACCAAGTCTCTGGCAAAAAATATTACCTCTTTATTACACCACCACGTATAAATATGTCCTGAATGATTTACTCCTTTATTTACCACTAGTGTCATAACATATGAAGAGACACGGACTAAAAAAAGGTCAAAAATTCCCTCAACTGAAATCAGAATTAACTTGCTATGTAATTCAGTGAAAGCAAAGTTAAAGTTCTCATTGCCCCAAAATGGAGGAGGAATTAGGCCAGAGAAAAGTGTTTTTTAAAAGCCAATATGGATGTGGTGCTTTGGGAAAATGGTGAATTCATTTTAAAGAAAATTTCAGTCCAAGTTAAGAGTGGAACAGAATTTGTTATCTGTCAATTCCTATTAGAGAGATCCTATACAACATCACTTGCTGGGATGAGGTTCTCTGAAATCTAGGTTTTGATTTATATTATGTCCTGAGGATTAAAGTATTACTACTTAAGATTTACAATAATTGCTAGGGCTGCAGGAAAGAGAAATAACACAAATCATTTGTTATAATAGAGCCTCATGTATACGAACTGCTGTATTAGCTTATCATTCAATTGTTTTAATATTCTAGCTCAAAGACTCATATCAAAGAAATTACTAGTCTTAATGACAGTGTGAGTTACTGGCAGTTTACAGATTATTCATTTCAGTGGCCATAAGTTCCCTCTCCTTTGAGACCTTATGAACTTCAACTGTAGTAGATTTATAGCTATACTTTGGAAATCATTACTTAAATTCAGTTAGGACTTATTATCTTCTCTTACAAATTGTTAACATTAAATTGCCTATACTGAAAGGTTTTTATTACAGAGGAGAAATTTACTAGTTTAGACTTAATAAGGGCTTCATTTTCCACCGGACAGCAAATATGCAACAGAATCAAGTCACATAAGCAGTTTAAATGACTACTAATTTCCTAAAATAGCCTAATGTTAAACTTCTTATTAAATTACATTTCTTATTTTGGAGTTTTCACTTCTTCTATTCCAGAACATTTAAATACATGTTTTACTGAAAGTAGCATATAAAACACACAGAATTATCAGTATAAGATCAGAGTAAGTTTGAATGCTTTATTTAATACTCCAGTACTTGAGAAGTTGAGGGCTGTGGAAGCTTCAACACTAAGTCCACTAACTTTCCCTTGACTGCACCGAAATGTTAATGTTATATATATAGTAAAGTTTTTCAGTTATCATTGCCTTTTTAAAAAGAAAAAAAAATAATCAAAAGGATAAATTATAACAAAGTGAATTTAATCAAAGAAAATGACTCCAACATACGTAACTGGAAAGCAGGAAGGTACTGCTAGTAAAGGGTACTACAGATCTGTTTAATGCTTGTTCTGCGATGCTTGTGCTGATGTATATGGGGATGCTTGTGCTGATGTATTTCCATCAGATTTGGCCACTTTGCAAATAGAATGAGCAACACTGTGAGTGAAATATCCATTTTTCCAGCAGGTGATCTCATATCCCATTTCTGAAAAGCAAGGGGCTGCATATGAAACTATTTAAAACATATAATTTTAAAATAATGTTTTAAACCAGCTTCTTGGAGATAGAAGCTTTTGAGTATATGACTTTTTGAGTATAATACCTTTGTATATAAACAACTTATGTTCTACACCCATGCTTTTACAACAACATGACTTTTCCATGACCTTTACTGCCTATTACAATCCAGACTCCTACCCGTCTGTATTTTTTTTGTGGGGGGGGGGGGGCGCGGCCCGCCGGGGGGGGGTGCTAGAATTTGTAATGTAACTCTTTAGTACACAGCCAGAGCTGCACTTTTTCAAGGTTTATTTAGAAACTACAAATGGAATGGCTATTATGCCGTGACACTGAGTAACTGTATAGAGGTTGTTCCTAGATGCCTTAGCTGTATTTCTCATGTTTTATTTTAAACATAAATTTACTGCTGAAGTTTCTTAGTTTACAATGCCTGATTTTGAAATAAAACATCTCCTTAATTCAGGCTACTATGAATTCAGGCTACTATGAACGATTTTACCATAAACTCCACTTCAATGTAATTCCTCTCTTGGAACACAAAATTTGGTGAACAATTTTTGATGAATATTTTACAACTGCTTTAGAAAGTGCACTTAGTAGAAGTGAACCATGCAGAAAGAATCCTTTTAAAATAAATATTTTAGATACACAGTGAAAAATGTCTTTTTAAATTGTAATGGTAAGCAACATATTCAAAATTTGATTGTAAAATGTTATAGAGTTGGAAAAAACATATCTCATGCGAACAAAAAAATACGTCAAACTTGGAGTAATAAAATACTTCCCCAATACTGTTGAGAAGCCATACAAAGAGTTATTTATTTAAAGCAGTTGCCCAAAAATTCAAAAAGCAAAGAATCTTAATAGTTTGCAGACAATTCACAAACATGGAATGAGTAAACTTCCAAAGCACAATTAATAATAAGAAATATAAATTCAAAAGATTAAGCTTAGACTACAGTAGAAAAGCAACGGATTTTGCTGTGTTTAATGGCAGGTTTAATAAATGTATAGCTTAACTGGTTCTATAATAACTATTGTGTTGTGATAGTTTAGAACTGTAATTGGACGTGTAACTGTGTAATTAGCATTAAAAGTTAAATACAGGGCAGCTATTATAACAGTAAAATTTTAAGAAATCTCAAAACCTAGGATATTCAAAATGGAAACATTATCTTTAGCATCCCACAGAGAAAGCTATGCTAACCAGTAAGTTAAAATTCCCTTCTACTGTTTTTTTTTTTTTTTTTTTTTTTTTCCCAAGTATTAATAAAGATTTTCACATGTGAAAAATCTGCTCACTTCTGTAAAACTACACATATTTTTCAGCTGCTGTTTGAAATGAACATTCATTTGTCATTTTTAGAGCTTCTATAATCAAATGCTGGAATGCCACATAGACTATTCCAAATGTCAGTATATTTCCCAAATTCTCACAATTATTTCAAGATGGTACTTGACTCTACTTTTTATGCTTCTTTTAAAGAGAAAGTTCTCAGCATACATCATAATCTTGAATTCTCTCTCAGATACCCACAGAAAAACAAAAATTTCCTGGTTTAATCTCCATATATTAACCCATGAGATTAAACCTCAGAATGGATCTTCGAAGATGCTGCTACCTGCCCCAGTTTTCAATCTCCCTCTTCCCCTACTCCATTCTGTTGATGGGATATGCAGGCAAGATGTTGATTAAAGTAGATTTTATTTTTGTGCACTACTGGATAATATTGCAATCCCATAACCCTCACAAAGAATATATATCAGAAAATGAAAGGAGTTTTGCTAACAGTCCCACTGTATATTTACCTGTTATTAAAGTGAATACTGTGTAGAGCTGAAGACAGCTTGCTTGGCATAGCATACAATACCCTACATTGTTTTTACTTTCAAAGATGATTTCAACACAAAAATGAAATTCTCCAACAAGTAATTCCAAGCTTTCCTTTACCATTTCAAATGTTGATATTACAGGAAAACCTGGATTCTTTGAACAGACCATTTGAAAATTTCAGTTTAAGAGAGAGAGCAATTAATAATGAATTTCTAACGCACTTAGGATTTGAGGAACCCAAATAGGATTGGTTATCATTAAGTTAGGAATTATCTTGTCACAATACAAAATAAAATGAAACTAAATTCCCTTCCTTCTGGGCATTTTTCCAAAAGACATATTTGTATAGATTATCCAAAATTTGGAAGACCATTGGGTTCCATCATATCTAAAATGGTCTAGAAGAAATCTGAGAGCCATTTTCCCTCCCTTCCTCCTCTTCATATTTTCCTATGAACAAAATAGATTGTAGAAATATATATATATATATATCCATATTTTAATAGACATGGAAGAAAAAAAGAATATCGATTTCTGAAGGAACTACTGACCCAGCACTGATCTCCCACCTAAACAAAAGGACATGTGGGCATGCAAATGAAAGGTAGCTACAAGAGTATGTGTCAATGGAAGAGTTTTCTTAGTTATTGTTCTGTGCAGGTTTGGGTGTAGAACAGAGAACAAGGAAGACTGGAAAAAAATGGTTCCACATTACATCTTTTCATAAGCAAAACTGAATTAACAGGGTTCCATCCCTGAATGCCTTGCCAAATTCTTTTGCTGCCCAAAAACCATGTTGTCACAACTATTATGCGTAATTCCATATTGCAAATTATATAAGGGGCATGTCCATATTAAAAATAGCAGTGCAAACATCTCACCACAACTATGTCAGTTTTAGCCAGCTACTTCCTCTGCTATACATCCTAGTGCAGCTCTTAAAGATGCATTAGGTCACTGATGGGGGTGGCAAGCAGCTGGGAACAGAGATGCAGAGGCAGAAAGTACAGGCATACCTGAAACCAGCACTGCTATCAAAACTTAGTGGCATGGAAATGTGACATGAAGGAGAGTCTACAAGATAAGTCTAAGGAAAACACAGCTTTGAGAAAAGCCTAGAAAAGAATATTTGGGGATGAGAGCTCCCTTGGGTTGGACACTATGAAAGACATCATCTTGCATTGTGTCCAAATGAATAGGGTTTTCTTCATCAATTGACAAACTCTCTGAAAGAAGCACCTAGACTGTCAGCATTCTTTTTCCAGATGGAAAAACTCATGGGGGCAGGCAAGACAAGTGCTCTCCAATTGACTTTTCAATGAAAGACTATCAAGTATTTCCAAGCATAATCCTGAATTTCATCACTGCCATGTAAAATTGCAGGGAGGACTACAAAAGTAAATAGAATCACCATGTTATATAAATGTAGCATAGGAAACAAATTCATTATATAGCTGGTCCTGATGGGTAAAATACATCTGATGTATACAATTCTGTAGGCCTTCTCTAGGGACTGCCTACATGAAGAAACTGCAGTGGCAAGGCAAGATATACAGGTTTCTCTGGTCCGTTATTCTCTCAGCCATAACTGCTAGCAAATCTGATTATTGAAATGTCCAGATCATATATGCTGTTTTCCATTGTTTTTAAATAAAACAGTGATTTGGTTTAGTTCCTGGGCTCAGATGGAATTGTATCAACACAGCTGAAAAGGCAGTAAAATAAGGTGCAGTGGTGAGGTGCAGTGGCTGACATGAAGTGAGGGGAATGAATGTGAATTTCTTAAGACGTTTTGAACACAGCACTCAAACTAAGTACACCCTTATACTAGGAGGTGCACAGGAGATATGGAAGTTGAGGTCAGTGGTCTTAAGTGAAGGGTCTTTGTAAAAGCCATCACGGGCAAAGGAATGTAGCAGAAGAGTGACAGAGGTCTAGTTTAACCTATGTCATGCAATACACAAAATCTAGAATAAAAAGATAGTTCTTCCCTGGAAGGGGAACCAACTTTTCCTCTCACAAATGTCATTTTCTCTCCTACTTCTCCCAAAGTGCTTTAATATGCATTCAAAATTTAATCACAGAGTATTCTTTCCAGACTCAGTGCATTTGAGAAATCACTGAAATAATGTTTAGGGAAGAGGTGATCAGCAGGAGGCAGTGAAAAGACTTAGCATCTGAAGACAATAATGAATATCAGAGGTAAGGGTGTGCAGTATGAAGACTATGAATCCAGAATAAGAACAGCACTATGTTCAATACTATTATTTATAAAGCATACCAGGTGCAAGACCAGGCATGTGCCAGAGACTTTTGCCTACCTGTCATTTCTTGGTTCATCATTAGAATCCTCCAATGATTCGGTGGTGTTGTGCCAAGAGGGCAGTTGACAAAGACGAGACTTGTGGAGTTATGAGTATAAATTAAACAGAACAAACTGTGAAACTTAGGAGATATATTAGCATTCTGACTCTGCCCGCATACAATGAGAGATGTATTTTAAAGGCTAAGAGTGTTGTAAATTCTTGTGCTGCTGTAAGGATATGTGCCTTTTTAGTGGATACATGTTTCACTTGAAGCCCATCAAAATGAACAAAGAAACGGAATATTTGTCTTTAAATCTGAATACTGTGTAAAATATTGTGTCACACATAATCAGGTCATTCTATTGTCATATTAGCTGTGAAGGAGTATTACAAAATAGTCAAAGATATCCGTGCTGCGAAGAAATCGTTCAGTTTCTACTGTTGTGTTTGTGTGTTCTGCTTTGTTGAGTGGAAAACTGCTAATAACCATTTCCTAAATTAATACTGCTAATATTGTTGTCCATATTTGAGCAAATTGCTAAATACTGTTTGCCTATTAGAACACTGTGCAGCAACAGCATTTTATTTTATGAACTGAATGAGTAAATACCTCAGCCTCAGCTCTTTTCTCAAATATAGTGTGTAAAGGGAAATGGTAGAGGAGAAATTCAAATTTAAGAGATGTCATTAAAGCTGTCACTGGATTTGTCAATATTTACATTGAACCTCTTGTGTATGAAATACTGTAACAGGGGAGGCATAGTAGAAGGCTGGTAATTCAGGCTACTGGATGGAAACCAACAAAAATTTATTAATATGCTGGACTCCTAGAGATTTCACTGCCTTCACAAACTTTTTTTTTCCTGCTCTTTTCCTTTCTACCAAACAAAAACCTGCATTAGAGACTTAGACTCAGTTTTATTGCTTAAGCCTACCTACAAACTATACATCAATACAAGACTAATTGTGCATAAAATTTAAATTCCATTGCACTGCTACATAAAAATGCAAAATGTTCCAGTGGTATAATGGCTGGTGCTGAGCTCAATCCAATAAGGGTTGCCCCAAGGCAACTCATACAAATGCAATTATCTCTCACATACTCAAACTGCTTTCTTTCACAACATTACTTTTATTATGCAAATGTGTAAATCTAATTTTAATCCGCAAGACCATCTAGAAGATTAAACCAGTACTCATGTCTTACCTTCACTAAGTGTAATTAAAAATATTTTAAAAATTAGTCTTGGAGGAATGACTGTAATGCAAGAAAGAGCTCGATATTGCCCTCAACCTAAATCATGAAATACAGATAATAGAAAAAAAATATATTATTTCATTCAATATGCTCTCTCTCTCTCTCTTCCACTCTGCCCTTTCTTCCTTGTGCAAGGGTATTTATTGTCCACATGAAGGTAATGTGAAAGTGGGACTAAGGACTAGCTGAAGTCCCTATTTCAATAAAGGAGGCAGAAGTACTGAATATTCATTGCCCTGCAACCTGTGCAATCATTTTGATGACTGTAGTAGTTGCTCTGTGATTAGGAGGCATTTATACTCACTTTACCCAGCTGTGACTGACGATGGAAAGTGCTGAAACAATGAATGAGCCAGACTGGCTGTGTCAGCAAGAAACAAGAGCAGTGTAAAAAAGCCTGTGCAGAAAAGGGCTAGGATAAAAAGACAAAAGGGAAAGTGCTGCTCACAGTCAAGTGGGATGTGGAATGGAAGAGATTACTTCTTTGATTTGGTATCCCTCTGAAGGATCTTGTGATTTCTTATGACTTGCCTGGAAAGAGGGTTTATTCCAGTGTTAAATGGACCTACTCCTTCAGCAGTAAGAAGTAGGTTTAGAGTATCTTCCATAATGCCAGTCTTCTTGGCTGGTGAAAGGGGACAACATCGAGGATAAGAATTGGGAACCTGATAATCCTCACTGAATATTAACAGTTTTTCATGAGCCCAATGCAAAATATAATGCAATTTGCTGAATGTTATTTTGGGTTCTCTGGTTAGGAGTTCTTACACATGCAAAGAAATAACTTATACAAGTCTCAGGAACACAGAA
Organism: Heteronetta atricapilla; assembly: GCA_011075105.1. Classification (NCBI taxonomy): domain Eukaryota; kingdom Metazoa; phylum Chordata; class Aves; order Anseriformes; family Anatidae; genus Heteronetta; species Heteronetta atricapilla. Next base: position 47,386,089 of record CM021733.1, on the reverse strand, counting down.
AAATGGAGGGGTAGAAATTTCATTCTACTTATGTTAGAGCTGAAAGAGTGAGGAATCCATTTTTCAATAATAAACAGTGCAAAAGAAAAATTAAAATAATCTTCAGGAATGCTGTGAGCTCCAGGAAGAATGCCAATATACAAAGTGCTGTGGTCCTCATCCAAGAAATGATCTTTTCTTTATTCCCCACACAGAACTTGTCTGAGTATTTTCTGAATTTTAAAGATGTGTACAAATCCTTCTGAAATCAAAAGGATCACAAGGACAGAAACACACACAGGAAGTTACAATAGCATTTAGTTAGGTACTTTCTTTAATATGATCTTGAAATGCGGTGGACATCATCAGTTTTTGCCTGGATTAAGGTGGCAGATTTAAAATGTCTTTTACTTATTCTCATTATTCTCCAACCTTGTCTATTAAGCTAATTATTTTGCCTCAAATTCTCACTTTGTTCATCTACCCAGTGAGAACAATGCAAAGAAAGAGGATTGTTCCCAAATATCAGTACATATTAAATAGAGTTTAAATTTTAAAACCTAAACATACACAAAATATGGCCTTTTACCAGTTCAAATGTGAACATATTTTATGTGAAATAGTTCTTGTCAAAATGAAAAACTGAAAACAAAAAAAAGTGAATGAATGCATAGATGGATAATATATATGAATGTTTTGTGCTGATAAAATGTGAAAATTCACATTCACATATACCAGTGCAATAGAAAACATATAAAATAATAGACTTTCAGAAGATGGTCTCGGTGCTGAATGGCTACTTAAATCTACTGGCTTCACAAGTTAACACAATTAAGAGCTTGATAGCTGGCTTGGATCTAGAACTGTGAGCATTCCTTCTTGTCCAGCACAAAAATTACTCCAGATTCATCTTGACATATACGTGGCATTGCAATTAAACCCCTAAAGATCCTTACTTCTCTATGAGTTTTGATTATTATCAAATTACTGTTGAGTTATCTCATTGATCTAAAAATATGTGGAACAAACCAGACTGCACAAAACTATATGGATCCTTTGTGAAGTGCTTGTGAGGCTCCTCAGTGAATCATAAAAAGTTCTGTAAATCATTTAATGACAAATATCTCAGAAAGATTGCTCTTCCTCTTTTCCAGTATTGAAGTCATCTGGGTCCAAAGCCATATGGTATGAAAAACCACATGAGCGTGGGCTGGAGCATCTCTTTTATGAGGAAAGGCTGAAGGAATTGGGGTTGTTCAGCCTGGAGAAGAGAAGGCTCCAGGGAGACCTCATCACAGCCTTCCAGTACCTAAAGGGGACCTACAAGAAAGCAGGAGAGGGACTCGTTGTCACTGCACACCCTGACAATGTGATAGGATGATTAGTAATGGTTTTAAACTAGAAGAGGATAGATTTAGATTAGATACTATGAAGCAAATCTTTTCTATCAGGGTGGTGAGGCACTGGAACAGGTTGCCCAGAGAAGCTGTGGATGTCCTATCCCTGGAAGTGCTCAAGGCCAGGCTGGATAGGGCTTTGAGCAACCTGGTCTAGAGGGAGGCGTCCCTGCCCAGTCCCTGTCCAGGGCAGTTGTAATGAGATGATCTTTAAGGTCCCTTCCAACCCAAACCATTCTTAGATTCTGTGATTCTATGAGCTCTTAGCTGTAGTAAAATGGGATTTTCTGGATGTTTGAATTCATAGAGATGAGGATAGTGATCCCAGAAAGAGGAGTAATTTCAGTTTTCTATACAGCAGCTACTAAACACTGAAAATCCACATCTATGTAGTGTCCCTAGTCTTAAAGGGATGTTGAGAAGCTGGAGAGGGTGGAGAAATGATCCACAAGAATGACTAAGGAAGGAAGAAAATTTCTGATGGTGAAGAATGAACAGCTTAATCTGCTATACTTGCTGAAAAAGAAAACTGACAGCTTACTTGATTACAAAGAGTAATTTCTGGATAGTACATGATACTTTAATCTACTGGAGAAATACTTCATGAGAACTATTCGTGGAAGATGAGACCAGGCAAATCTGAATGAGGATGAAACACAATGTCTTTTGCAAAAAGGTGGCTTATCAACCTCCTAGACCTAACTAGCAAGAAAACTGGTTCTTCCTTTGTGACTTTCCAGTACAACTCCAACACCTTTCTGAAGAGTGTACTTTTGACAAATTGTTATGCTTTGCCAGATTATGTGGTTTCAGTAGCAATAAATATACAAGTGTACAAAATACAATGCTCTGTGACATACAGGACATCAGACTATATTATTTAATGATGCACCCTGAACTTAAAATCTACAAATCCATGAGATCAGAAAACTGCTTCTTGTGGTTATAGTTAAAAATGTTTTTTTTCAGAAGCTGATTTATCTCCCATGGGGACATAGCATACCCTGGCAGTGAAAACACTGTGACTCAGCTATATAAAAGAGCAAAAATATAGAAGTCCATGAAAGACAACTCTAAGGAACAATAAAAACATTCAGATAGCATTTCTGAAAGTACTTATGACCTATCATTACAAATTCAGAGAAGGTATGGTTGATACTAAGGGCTTAAAGGCTCCATTAGTCGTTAGGGTAGATTCAAAGTAGCCAAGTGAATAGTGAACGTTTTCCTGCTTTGCCCATTTACTGTTCCTAAAATCTACTTGTATATTTATATTTTAAATGACTGATATCAGACCAGGGAAGTAGACAGGTGACCTAAATGAGAAGTGTGCTTATAATCTGCTAGACCTTTGAAATGATGCATCTGAAAAAAAGACCAAAATTAACCAGCAAAAGAAATGTACCAGGATAAACCTGATGGTTTGTCTTTAGACTTCCAGACCTTTCAGCCTTGGAACTGAAAACAGATACTCTGTCACCTGGAAAAATGTACTGCTTTGGAGTTAGTATCAAATAGAACCTAAGTGTTCAGTCTACACCCTCTATATTTTAATGATTTAAAAATCACTCATTCCTAAATGTCCTAAATCATAGACTAGTCTATCTTCCAATTTTCTTGTTGACCATCAGGATTCTTTTAATGTAAAATTGTAACATTAATGTGTTGATTGAAAGCAGGTAATACAGCACTATGGACCACCTGAGGACCATTGTCCAGCTGGGCCACTGCTTGCCTGTTTACAGATGAAGAGCTGCTGTCTTAGTCCAGGCTCTCCAATTCTCTCGGGACCTACAGCCTCAGAATGGAAGGTATCCTCAGGGCTAAAAATCTGGAGTGTTTGTGCCTATCAATGAAATGAAGTCATTTTCACTTTTCATGAGACTAAGGAATAAACTAATTACCAAACCATGTGAATCCTTTACACTTCAAACTGGGGAAAAGAAAAAAATATAACAACAACAAATAAAACAAAACAAAACTTCTACACATAAATTGCTCTGATAACTACAGGTACAATGTTGCAATGATTAAATAAGTGTCATAATACAGTAGTACAAGAAAGGAGAAAAATAAGACTTGACATATCTTATCGATTGGAAATCTTGCCAGCTAGTGTGATAGAAATAGGAATGGTTTGCACTTCACACAATAGAAAGCATGTTTAATTGGCTAAAATATGATAAAACACACTGCCTTGCTACGTGCTAATCTGTTGGTTTGAAAAATAGTGCTGTGAAATTATGGTGAAGATATTTTAATGAGGATTTTGGAGGCTAGATTACTCTTACACCAAAGATTCTGATAAGTACAGTCAATGTAACCACAGAGGATTTCAATAAAATATTGAATTACATAGGTCACTATGAACTAAATGATGTTACAGATATAGAAGGGAAGAAAATTTAAATATGTTGCTCTTTAACCAATGGAATAAAGCACCCAAAAGGTATTTTGAAGCATCTGTCATTTAGACAGTTCTGTTTGTGAAAGGGCATGTTTAAAAAATAGCCCCCTGGAGCTCTTAACAAAATTGTATTTTTAACAGCTATTGGTTACCTTGTTCTGCCAGGCCAAAAAAGCTGTAAGTATGAAAGGGATAACAAATTACTAGCAAGATCTGGCTTCATAAGGATGTTTCTTTAGCTTTATAAAAAGAGAGTGTTAACTCTAATTCCTAATTTTCCCTTGAGTTTGTTTGTGTCTTTCTGTATTAAATTTATTGTGCCTAACAGGAGTCAAACCTTACAAAAGTACTAAGTGTGTATTAAATGTTACCAGTCTCAGGATAATCTGGTGGCCAGCAATCTATTCTGACAATATCCAAATTGGACAAAAAACAGTGATGCTTCTGAATCCTAGCATAGTAAGGAATATTTTGTCACTACTGCTAATAGAGCATTTCTCAAACCTGACATACAAATAAAATATGTGCACATACACAGGTACCTATGAGGAGTAGCAGACAAAAGAAAGAACTGAAAAATAAAGACATATGCATAAGCTTGAAATTAGAGTTTAAATTATGAAATATAGTACAAAACTATTCATATAAATATTCTGAAAAACCTAATGCAAAGGGACAACTTTAGTATAAATTATTAAGGACTGATTTTTTGCTCTCTCTTAACAAATTCAATTTTAACTTTATTTTTTATGCTCCCTTACCTTTTTAAAGACAACTTTGGGACTTTCTCTTTTTAATATATTTGAAGTAAAGAAAACGGGCCTTGTTAGGTATCATTGTCTCCAAACTTACTTGCTACAATCTGAAATGTCAGTAAGTAAAATTAAAGATAAAATACAAGACAGAATTCAAAGCAATTGATTGTATTGAAAAGCATCTGAGCAAGTTTGGCTAAGTGTCTACAGTAGCGTTCATGCATAAGCAATATGCATGAACGAGAGGCAGGAGACCTTTTCTCCATTAACACCAGTGACAGGACCCGCGGGAACGGGGTTAAGCTGAGGCAGGGGAAATTTAGGCTTGACATCAGGAGGGGGTTCTTCACAGAGAGGGTGGTTGCAACTGGAACAGGCTCCCCAGGGAAGTGGTCACTGCTACGAGCCTGTCTGAATTTAAGAAGAGATTGGACTGTGCACTTAGTCACATGGTCTGAACTTTTGGGTAGACCTGTGCAGTGTCAAGAGTTGGACTTGATGATCCTTAAGGGTCCCTTCCAACTCAGGATATTCTATGATTCTATGATTCTATGATAATATCATCCTTGATTATTCATGGACTGTGTATACTCTTTACATTCTTCAAATCTGCAGTAATTTCTCCCTTGTTTGCATCTTATGGTAAGTGCCAACTTTCTGGCTTCTTCTGTGTTGCAGTCTGTACTACTGTGGTAAGTAACAATGTGTTTCTAAAAAAAATTGTTAAAAATTAATGGGAAACTGATGAGAACCAAATTTTATACTGCAGAACCTGGAGTAACATTACCTCTTATGGTGATTTGAGAAAAAGGTACAAGAAATAGGTTTTTAGCTCATCCTCGATGACTTTGGGCTAATTATTCTCAGTGCTATCATCCGGCATAACCAGAGATAGAGAAATAGCAGTCACTGAGAAGGTGGTTTTTTTTTTTTTTTTTTTTTTTGTTTTTGTTTTTTTTGTTTGTTTTGTTTTTTAAAAAAAAGGGGCAGGCATGGGGCATATTGAATCTGGTTAGAAAAAAAAAAACACAACCAATTTAACTTGAACATTTGCTGTGTTTACTCTAATTTCTACAATGCTCTTGTGTGCAATGCTACATTATTCCACTGCTGCATGAGCTGGAAAGCCATTCTCTATTCCCGTCATTTACTGTAACACCTGCATATATGCTCAGTGTTGATAGTATATTAGTATATCCATCCATTATTTCCTTAATACTTCAGTAAGTTTATTTGAGCGCAAAGCCAAAAAGCTTCAATACTGAAAAATGCAGGAGAGAGCTTGTTAAATGCGAAGAAATGTCTATACCCCGCCAGACAGCTTTTAAGTTTTTCTAGGCGCAAATCAGACTATTTTAAACACTGGTTACTATACTTCTTGACCTGCTGGAAGAGTAATATAAAGGTCTGATCTCTATTCTGGTCTATCCCAGTTTTTCTGTTTAGTATGGGTACTGTAATAGCGAGGACAATTTCCACAGAGGGAAATGGTGTCAAATCTCAATCTGCTACAGTACATTAAATACTGTAGGTTTAATGCTGAGTCTTGTAGACACTAGCACAATTTCCTTTGACGTGATATTTAATAGGATATAAAAGCATTAATATTTTGACTTGATGAATTTACTTTTTGCTTTCAGCAGCAAACACTTATGAAAAGTTACAGTGGTACATTAGTTACAGTAATTTGGTTTTGGAACACAAGCAGAAACAAATAAAATCCATTAACAAAGCCAATAGCTATAACCAAAGCTAATAAAAAGGGTTAAAGGCAATTTATAAAAACAAGTCTCAAAATGTTTACAGAGGAAAGAAAACTTAAAGTGGCCTTAAGAGTAACTGAAACAATATTGTTAATTCAATACTTTAGCTAACGCTTTTCATTTTTAAACATTTAATAACATATATAAGTAGGGTAATGCACAAATTCAATTTGTTTTCCTTGGTTCCACACATTTATTTACTTAAAATATTTGTAAGACTTTTGTTAACAGGCATCAAAAGTGTCAAATAAGCCAGTCAAGATATGTTAAAATGGGATTTCCTTGTAGTTCTAAAAAAAAAAAAAAAATACATCTAGGTCTGTATCTATCTACAAGAACTTTTTTTCCTTTCATTGTCAGAAAACAAAAAATAAACAGTAATTCCATGTTGATTTGCATGAATTTTTGTACCATTTTCTTTTTCTAACTTAATCCTCTCCAGATATGTCTGAAAATCTATTTTAAGAAAACATCTTTAAATTTTGCTGAAATTTGGTACTTTGAATGATGTAGCTATTAATAGACCTCAAGGAAAGCCATTCAGGACACCAAAAGTGAGAGCGTCTGCAGATTTTTATGGGGAAAAAGAGGGATTTAGGATGCAGCAGGGAGGACTGCGCACAGACCAGAAGTTTTGGCAATTTAAAGCAGAATGTGAAAACCTGATTCATAAAAGCGTGTTTTGAAACAAATTATTTCTTGAATCTGATAAGCAAAATACTAGTTATCATGCAATGATAGTATGATTGTTGACTAGGAAATGGGCTCAGGGATATTGGATACATTATCATTATCTGACAATGATTCAAGATACTATGGGTTACAGAAAGCACACTGACACACTGTGTGTAGCCAGTGGAACCAAGCCCATTAGCAAAACCAGCCACCACCCAAATTTAAGAACAATGTGCACCGGTTCTTTGCTATGGCTGGATTTGCTTTCCTGTGGGAAATAAAGAACAGTACCATTTAATGGCCCTAGGTGACTGGAACCCACAGCATAAAATCAAAACTGGGTATAACTAGAAGTAGGTTCTAGCAGAGCCATTTGGCTCCATTAACCAGCAGAAAAATTCAGTTCTCTCCTCTTAATTGTCATAAAGTTAAAAATGTCTGTGTGGGTTTTTCTACACAAAGAGGATGAAGAGCAGTAAGCTGAAGCAGATCTGTAAACACCCCTAATCCATTTTGGCCATGAAACAGTTTACTCAATTTGAAAACTGCAGTAGCAAATGTAGTTTTAGGGCAGGGGCCTAAAGGTTTGCACAGGAAAACCTGGCAAGGACCATGCAGACTGACAGCTTTCAGGGACGTAATTACCTACTCTGTCTTTTCTTCTTATTGTAGAGTAAAAGTAACAACCTAATTTTCCTACGGGGAAAGACGCTTTACCACTGTACATGGGTACTAAGTGCAGAAGAGCCAGTAAATTCCCATAGTACTTTATGGCACAATAACCAACCTCTTTGAATACATAAACCTGATCTATATTCTAATCCTAGCTCCTTGGTTACACACCTAGAGCAAAGATTTACTTTCTCTGTACTTTAAGATATGACATTCCTGTTCATTTGGTTATAGACTGGTTTGAAGATTGTATTGCAATGACAAAATACAGTCTTTATAATTCAAGCTTACTATTTTGTCTGATCCATGTCTATTAAGGCAATTAAACTTATAAAAGTGACTTCTGTCTATGGAAAGAGATAATTCAGGACATGAGCAGCTTATAATATGAACAGAGATTTGAAGATCAAAATGCTTATCTTAGAAGCCGAGTAAAAGGGCCCATGATAACAATACTCCCAAATTATACATATTACTACAAAGCAGAAGGTAGCACATAAAATGAACAAAAGAAAACATTCTTTTCAATTGAGAGGACAAAAATGTAAAACAGATAAAAGAGGTTCTTTTTCAGACTGCATAATTACAGGATGAAACTTTTATCATGTGCTACCATTTAGGCTCAGGGTTAAATTTAATTTGGGAAGGGGAATATTTAGGTGACAAAAGTAATAGGAGATAAATTAGGCTGAGGTATTTGGTGGTGTTTTTGTAGGAATTTTGTCTAGGGCAAATCTCTTCAGAGAATTACAGTAGTGCTGGCTGTGCTGCTTTTGGGGAACAGGGACAGGGAGGTATCCATCCTTCTAAAAAGCACCTGGAGGTGACAGAGACAGAACAGAGAGCTAAAACTCCTACTTTGTTCCAGTGTTTGAATCTTGCATTTCTATAGTCTTTTGCAATATCCAATTCCTAAAAAGCTTTGCTTTTGCACAGTTCACTGTAGACTCAGGAATAATTGTTACTCTGTGGTATCACAGTAGCTATTGAACATACACACAAAGCCCCATAAAATTATTATAAAATACTGTGTGCATGTACATACATACAAATGCAAATTATATATAATTGTACAGTACATAGCATTGAATGCTATGTCAAGTACTTGTATATTTGTATATGTAGTTCTCAGTTTCCATGAATATTCATAAAATGTCATCATCACAAACCCAGAATGTTCTTCATGCTATATAGTTTAAATAGATTTTCTGCTCTCTAGCAGGGTTCCGGAAATTTGCAGCCCTACATCTATGTAGTGGTTAGGGTTTTGAAAACACACCTGAATAAAACTCAAATAATGAGTTTCAACTTCTGGTGACCCAAGAAGAAATTACAGAGAAACACAGAATGTCACAGTTGTTATCCATCCTCTCCATCATTTTCACAGTACAGAACTGGCTCTTTGAGCCAGTCTGAGAGGAACAGAGATTTATCCAAGAGCAGGACTTGAATGTGACAGCACAGCTTAAGACAAAAAACAGTATTCCTTTACACATATTACAATGAGTGAAGGCTGTCAACTTCAGACACTATCTCATCATTTACAGCTCTGCCCTTTTTTGTAGAGATATTTGTCCTTTACATGACTGTAGCAGGATGTAGGCAAATAGCAAGGGGGAAATCACCAACTTTTAAAATAACATACTGAAGTTTGATAACACACTAAAAGAAAGCATACAGTCTTAGGATGAAAGTAGCATCTTCTGAAAAACAAGCAAACAAACAAACAACTGTCATCATAAATATCAAATAGTTTACAATTTTAATCTATTACTATACAATAATACCACATTTTTGGTTCACATATATAAAACTTAGAGAAGACTCCTATATCCTATATGTTACATTTGGATTTCCAGTGACTGGTGTCTAGAGTAGCTAACTCTTCTGGAGTAACTCACCTTAGGAAAGATTAGAAGATTATTTTTTTTTTTTTAAAAAAAAAAAAAAAGAAAAAAGAACCCCCACTTCCCCAAAGAAACAAACAACAACAACAAAACAAAGAAACAAACAAACAAACAAAAAAATCACAAGCAGCTTCAATATTCAGAGCAATTCCAAATTCATCTCGCTAGATATAACAATGGTGGAGGTGAAGTAAAAGTAGGTTCTCTAATCAGGGGGTCCTAGGAAGCTGGGAAGCTAGGAGAAGAGACTGCTACTTATTAGCTTTCAGGTCTCAGAAAACCTTCATCTAAAGAAGAAAAAGATGGAAAATAGTCCCTGAAACACATTTCTGTGTATGCCTCATTCTGTCTATTGTTGTGTTAGGCTGTATATATATTGCTGCAGCAGGGCATTGGGGTGAGCAGTCTTGCTTTGGCAAGCATCTGGGGTACAAGTTTTTTATGTATTTTTATTATCTATAGCCTGGCATGAATGAGGGGGAAAGAAGGAAAAGTTGGTTGAAGGTGCTAGCTGTTGTCCCCTTGCCTACATGATGATTTCTGTAATGAACGAGGTATCTATATCCTTTTGCACTGGTGATGAGATAGGCTTACTGAACGTTTTCAGATTTCAGTTTAAAGCATATGTCATTCTGCTAAATGAAGGTAGTATTTAAAAAGAAATTGCAGGATGCTATTATTATTGGTATTGTTATTCTTTCTTCCCAGAGGCTCCAGGTACTCGTAATTCTCACTGGAGCTCTAAATACTCAATTCCTTCAGAAAAAAATCTAACAAATAAAAGTTAAGTATGTTCAACCCATGAATTGGGTTTACATGGCAAGGTTTTGGTAGCAGGGGCCTGCAGGGGTGGCCTCTGTGAGCAGAGCCCAGCAGCTGCCCATTGTCAGATCAAAGCCAGCTCTAGACAGCTCCAAAAGGGACCTGCTGCTGGCCAGAGCTAAGCCTGTCAGCGATGCTGGCTGGGCCTCTGGGGGAGCAGATTTAAGAAAGGGAAAAAAACTGCTGTGCAACAGCAGCTGGGAGAGAGGAGTGAGAAGCAGCCCTGCAGACCCCAAGGTCAGTGCAGCAGGAGGGCAGGAGGTGCTCCAGGCAGGCAGCAGCAGTTCCCCTGCGGCCTGTGCAGAGGCCCCTGGTGTAGTAGGCTGTCCCCCTGCAGCCCATGGGTCCCACACGGAGCAGATCTCCACGCTGCAGCCCGTGGAGGAGCCCCCGGTGGAGCAGGTGGATGTGGCCTGGAGGAGGCTGCGGCCCATGGAGAGCCCCTGCAGAAGCAGGCCCCGGGCCGGAGCTGCAGCCCGTGGAGAGGAGCCCACGCAGGAGCAGGGGTCTGGGGGGGGGGAAGGGGGGGGCTGCCGCCCGTGGGGGACCCGTGCTGGAGCAGTTTGCTCCTGGGGGATGGACCCCGTGGTACGGAGCCGTGTGGAGCAGTGCTTGGGGAGCTGCTGCCTGTGGGCAGCCCCCGCAGGCTCAGTTGGGGAAGGACGGCATCCATGGGAAGGACCCCACGGGGAGCAGGGGCAGGGAGGGACCGTGAGGGAGCGGCAGAGACGAAGTGCTAGGGACTGACCACAACCCCCATTCCCTGCTCCCCCGCGCTGCCTGGGGGGAGGAAGCAGAAGATAGTGGATGGTAGGGGAAGGTGTTTTTAGTCTGTTTTTAGTTTCTCACTGCTCTAGTCTGCTAGTGATAGACAATAAATTACATTAATCTCCCTCTACTGAGTCTGTTTTGCAATGAAGATAATCGGTGACCAATCTCCCTGTCCTTATCTCAACCTTTGAGCCCTTTCCATTGTATTTTCTGCCAGTTTTCATTTGAGGAGGGGGAGTGAGAGAGCGTTTGTGGAGTTCAGCTGCCCAGCGGGGTAAATGGCAGCTTCCTCTTACACCCTGATACGCTTTTGTCATGCTCTTTACCTGGCTGTCCTCTGATGCAAAAAAAACTGTGCCCATTTGTATCCATTTGTATATCAGAACATCATCAGAGACTGGAATTTTGATTTAACTCAATATGTTTAAAATAGAAAAGAGAAATGAAAAGAGAGAGAGTTCACAGTAACTTGATAGCTTTCACTGTAAAGGTTGGGAGAATGCGGAAATCTTTTCTTGGTGCTTCTGTCACCAAAAGGGGGAGCATATTAAGTCAGCCTAGAAGCCACACTGCAGCTCTGAAGAAGTGAATCTCAACAGAACTATAAAGAAGTAGTGACTGTGCCACAGTTAAGGGAAGCTGCTAGTTGTATAAAAGGCATTCTCCATCTGAAAATCCTGACTCATACAATTACATTTTCTGTCTCAGGGTGTAATAGGTCAAGCTAGTTTAAGTTGGGGCTCATTTGAGGAAATGAGATCTTCAGCTCAAAGGCTGACAGAGGTTTTGCTTTGGTACTATTGAGGATGTTACCATTAAATAAACAGAGGTAAGGTGAAAGATTTCCCAGTAAATAATAGATACACTGGGCAGTATTATGGGCTCAGAAGAACTCAGACTGGGAGAAGGAGAACATGAGATGAATTGAGCAATTCACAGCCAGCGGGATCTTGTTTCAAACCTTATTTATCTCCACTAGGTGTTTTCATTCAGTCAGCTAGGAACATTGAGGTATGATTAAGAGGCCACTTCATGTCTTCTGACACCTGTGCTGCAGACACCAGGCCCAGGTTTGGGGCAGAACACAAGATATCTAATCTCCTACTCCTTGTCCATGGCTTGTGCTTGCACTTACCATGGTCTGCTTGCCTTTGCAAGTGTACTACTAGAGTGGAATTGCAAGAAACTGGATGGAGTTTTTTCTGTCTTAAAACATCTTGCAAACATACAGTGACGAGGTGTAGAGTGTCCGTGTGGGGTTGTCTAGAATTATGAACACCATAAAGAGAGTAATGGAGAATATTGTGATGAATATTTTCTTTTCCTATTTGGTGGAAAGGAAAATCCATCTCATGACAAGGGGAAATGAGAAAGTCACCGTAACAGCTATCATTTGGCTTACCTTTGCCCTACAAATTCATTTCAAGACATAACCTTCACTTACCCCTCACAAGGGCCCGTAAACGACAGTCATGTTTGCCATCAGACTGCTGATAAATCCCATCTGTGCACCAGTCCTGAAACACTATCTAGAATTTAACACTGAAATTAGATATATTAGATATATTTTGTCCTTCAAGAGGTACATACGGTGCTTATCATATCAGAGCAATAACTTTACACCAGTCCGTTCCAGCTAATCTGTTCATCATTGAGAAACATGGAGATATGGCAATTGAATTTGGATGACACAGTAAAGAGGGCATATACCATGTTGCCTGGTCTTTACAAGTTTCAGTTTGCATCATTACACTCTTTTTTTTTTTTTTTTCCTATGCTACAAGCCTTTCATCTCTGTTTTACAAAGCTTTGAGTGTGGATGAATTCACGCTTTTGGCAGAATTCAAGGTAGCAGTGGTGACCTCTACCCTGAGCAGTTTATCACAGCAATACCCAGACTATCAGGTAAGCTTGTGGCAGTTGTAAACAACAGCAAATCTGGCAACTATCTTTATCTTTCCCTTTAGAAACAAAAAATGTTCTCAACAGGCTGTGGCATGAACATCTGATGAATGTTAAAATAAAGCAGACCATATCTGTATACAGAACCATGTAAACTGCTTTACCAATTAAAGCCAATATATGCACCTTCACAACCCACAACTTACAAGGTGACAGTGAGAAGAGACTACTAATAATAAAAAAAAGAAGCACAACAGATTCAGTTTAACATTGTTTCTCTATCTTTACACGTTCTTTTCATTAATATAGATGAGGCCTAAGGTTATGAAAGCTATGGAAAAGGTAAAATTTAATTGTGCCTGACAATATCTTCTGAAAAAGACTTAATTTTATAAGAAATATAAACAGTTCTTTAACTTTCAGATGAGCATTAGGTGACCAGACAAGTTCTGTAAGGTCTTGTCATGTAAAATCCCTCCGCTCCTAATTATTGGACCAGTTTGTTAGCAGGTTAATCCAAACTTTTAGAGGACTTTTTTTTTTTTTTTTTTTTTTTTTTTAATGGGTGAGTAGGGACAGGCATTAGTATATGCAAGACAGAACATCCTCTACAATTTTCTCCAAGGATCTTCCAATTTTCTTATTTTCTTTCTCAATCTAAGTGTTAAAATTTACATTGGCCAAACATTATCATTGTAAGTGAGCAAGGCAAATCTCCTCATATGAGGCTAAAAACAACAGTTTAGATGTAGAGCTTAGGGATATGGTTTAGTGGAGGACTTGTTAGCATTAGGTCAGAGATTGGACTCGGTGATCCTGGAGGTCTCTTCCAACCTAGACTATTCTGTGATTCTGTGCGTTTTAAAGTTAGAAGCCTAAAGACGGGCAACATTACTAATTAACTGGCCTGAGTTTTTCTCCTCATAGATAGGTCTAATAGTTCAAAAAACTAATGAAAATGAAAATATTATAAAAAATATTTTTACAGATAAGTATTTTGATGCAAGATACACAGAATATATATTCTTTCTCTACTGTTATGTGTTGTAGTATTTGAAGGATATGCACTTCTAAAGACTTCATCTGCTGCTGCTTTTATCAAATACTTGAAATCACAACAATATTATGACATCATGCATTTTTCCACAGCAACCAATTATATGTATCATTTGTATTCAATGAAATAAGAATGAGTACATGGAAGCTTAAAATACAAACTATCATTTTCATGTAAATAACCCTGTCATTAAAAAAAGGAGAAAAGCACGTGTTCATACAGTTAGAAGTCAGTAAATATAATGTATGTTTTTCTGTGTCTGTCACAAAGTGCGAGTACATACCTGAGTGAATAAACTGTCCCACATTCCACTAAATCCTAGTGAGTCCATATTTGATCACCAAAGCCAGTGTGGTACAAATAGCCTTTTCTGACTAGTTTTTCTATCTTCTAACCCTTCTCAAATCATGTTGTCTTTTCTAGATAACAGTATTTTTATCCTACCCACCCAGCTGATTTGATACTTCAGATACCATTCCTACATTTTTTCTCTCCAGGAGGTACCAAAGAGATGGCAGCCCTTGGAAGGTTTTCATTTGGAGGTTCTCGCCTATTACAAGATTTAAATTTTCACTAAGTGATCTAGCCCTCTTAGACATTAATTTGAAGGTGCTGAGAAATGTAAATAAAACACTACAAAACTAATGAGACCCTCTAGACATTATTTAAAGACAAACTATTGTCATTTTAGACATGGCTCACTAGTTCTTTACTAGAATACCTATACAATAAAGCTTGTTTAGACTACTTTAACTAAAATTCAGCTTCTAAAACTCTTGCAATATTCCCCGTAGTAGCATTTTCTATTTTAAACATCTGTTAAAAACCAGTAGCATTAACTTAATGGGATAGTCTGGCCGGGCTCTTTTGAAATTAATGAAACAAATTAGCATTATGGACTTTTAGCAGAGAATGAGAAGAGCTGATTAGAATACCACACATTAAAGCAACAAGCACATCTGTACAGGGGCACAGTGCTTGCAGCAGATAGCTTTCCACAGTGCAAAGCACATTTAGGGTCATACAGTTGCCATGTGCTAATACAGGTATTAAGGAAGTTCCTATTCCATCAACTGAGATATGCTTCAAATAAAATAATTGCCAAAATAAAAGCATTTCCTCCCTTCCTGCACCTTCTTCTGTCAATGAGGAAGTCACATAATTGCATAATGATAAATGACTGAGACACACTGTTCCCAGGCATTCATAAATGCTAAGAGCTGCACTGATCATACAATAGTGTAACGTGCTGCTATATTCAGTCAATGGAACAAAACAGCAGGGCTATGTTAATTCAGCCCAGCTGTAGTGAGTATCTACCTGAAACATTCATTGTTCATTTAAAGTAAAAATCAGTTATTCCAGTTACACTCCATGACTGCTTAGCAGTGCAACTTCTCAAGTGACAAAGCTTCAGATGAGGTAGATAACAGTGATAAGACAAACAGCAACCAGAAATTTTAAAATGTCAGCAGTTTTAAGTTGCATTGGCATTCAAAATTTCAGTTTGCCTGCAAATATCTGCCAAATATGAAGCAAAATCTCTTGAGAAGTTTCCAGTTCTTCTGGGTTAATAATGGGTAGAAATACTGTGGGGAAGGGCCCTCTCTAGGTCTGTCTACCTCACAAGTGCAATTCCATTCATTCTTGTCTCTTCTTATACTGAGGAATCCCAAAGGAAAATAAAGGGTAAAAACTAGGGGGAGCAGAGTTAATTAATTTCCTTTAAAATGTTTTCTGATTCAGATAAAATAAAATTGTAGAAACAACAGGAGCAAAGAAAAGTTAAACTGAAAGAAGATATAACTTCACGTGTTCACTGCTTTTCTCTGTAGTTTTCATTTCTATTTGTATTGCTATTCCTCTTTTGAGGTCAAAATTACTGAAGGAGGTTCCATATGGCTTGTGTTACACAGGTCAGATACTTACAATGGTGTATTTCTGGTCTTAAATTCTATTAATCTATCATAACGTTAAGTTATGCATTATTTTCCAAGTACAGTTATATTCTGTTTTACCACTTGTCTCCTTGACAGCTACTGTAACTCTCACTCCTCTTGAGTACTTTTCTCACTTCATCCCTTTTCCTTTCAGGTTTCTCATCTAGATTTTCTTTCCCTTATTCACCAAATCTGTATTCAGAAACCGTTGTAAAATGCTAGAACAGATTTCTTCTATCCACATTTTGGTCTGCTGATACCTTCTCACACATCCTTTCCTCCCTCATGTTGGGTCTGTTCTGATCAGAACACAGAGGGCCTATTTGTTTTGCTATTCTTTTGCACAGGGACTATCACGGCTGGTTCCAGTTTCCACTATTACATGGTACTGCAATAAACATAGCTAATGACAACACTGGAAGGAAGTTGAGTTTTCTTTTCATAAAAAGAAGTTAGAGACTAGGATGCACAGCACAACTGAATGCTAATCCCTTCACTATGCATGCTGGATGGTTGTGGATAAGTCGTGCATGAGCAGTCAAGCCCAGATAAGTTTAGAAGGAAGACAGAATACTTTGCTGAAGGGCTGCTGAAAGAATTTCAAAAAAGTTAGAGCTATCACAGCTTCTGGCAAGAGCTTCACAAACACAGTTTTGTCCAAAATGTCTCCTGATAGTTAGTAGGAAAGAATATGAAGCAGAAGACCTGAATGTATCAGGTCAGGAGGATGAGGTTCAACATACAACAGAACTATGCATCCCTGCATCAATAATTTATGCATTTGAATGCCAGACAGCAATCCTGATGTTGGCCTGTCAGGCTGTCATTAGTGATGCTACAGCTCACAGTGGGACCTGACAGCTACTGCAGATTCTGCAAATCTGAAATGCACCTCAGTATTTTTGGCTGTCTTGATTTGTTATTGGAAGAGTTCTGGTGATGTTCAACATATTCAAGTGAAAATCAGCAAACAGGAAAAATTGCAAAGTATAGGGATGCTTAACCAGGGCACCAAACTCTTTAAATATGCATGTTTATTTATGATCTTTGTGACTTTAGATTAGATTGCACACAGAATTAACACCCTTTACTGAATATGCCATGTCATCTCACACAACATCTTATCTGAAGTAAACAGCAGCTGGTGGAGTATGAGGTCTCTCATCAGAGTTAATAGAGCATGACCAAGAACAGGATTTGAAACGGGATTCTCAAATAAATGAGACTTCTTGAATAAAAGTAAGAACGAGTTTTAAAAACTTGCAACTTTGTGGCATGCTTTGCTGTTTGATCATTTCTATTTTGGAGTTATACTTTTGCAAGCTGGATCCATGACATTATTTTAATCTTGCTGATATTACTCCCTCTCTTCATCCACTTAAATTTACTACATATAAAAGCAGAAAGCACATTACCTCCAAGAGCTTTGGGAGGTTACATAATCTGAATCAATTTAATTACCATAAATAAATGTCAAATGGCTGAAATATATTTTCTCTGATTAAACTGTCAAGGACAAGAACATGCAGGAAGAGAGAGTCTTTGTTTTATCCCTGCTACAGTAAAAAAAAAAAAAAGGCGGTGGGCGGGAGAGGAAGAGTAAAGGAAAAATGAGTATCTTATGAGTGATCTTTGCATAACATAAAAGAGTGGCAGTAAATCCCAGAGACAAAAAGATGACCTAGTTGTCCACTTTATTAGTAACTAAATAATACTGGGGGGGGGGGGGGGGGGGAGGGAACAAAACGAACAAACAAAACCACAAAAAAACAAAACTGAATGGCAGGAATACTGAGCACTCACAACTTGAAACTGTGCTACCTTCAAACCTTTGTCTAATTTTTTTCTGCCCTCAGCTTATGAAAAAAACCACACACACATGTATTCATTTTCCTGATTATCCCAAAGAAAATCAGAACACACCAATGTCTTCACACTGTATGTGCTCAAAGAATTCATTCAAGCCCTCTAGAAACATTGGTTTCTCACTTTTGACTATCAGGGATTTTGAGGGGACAGGCTCAGTTGTCAATGACTGTGTTTCCTGCTGAAGTCTGAAGCACAAGACAATCCTTCTTCTGGATTCTTATCCAGAGACATAGTAATAAACAATATTTAAAAAAATATTTCAATACAGTTACTTTTAAGGTACCTACATTTACCTATATTAAGTAAATAAAGAATGGTAGATGAATGTGATTAAGTGGTAATGTTCATTTTGAAATTCAGTATAGAAATTCAGAGCCATGATTTCTAGCAGCAACACAGCACTTGTGAATGAGACATTTTTATACTGTACATGTGTATTTTCCCAAACATTATTCATTGTCATGGGTTTAGCTCTAGAAAATACAAGTATTATGAGTACTGTTCATCAGTGTCAAAACACAAGTGTACTTTAAATATTCTTCTCATGCATTATGTATAATAAAGAGTGGACTGACAGAAGTGTCAGAAGTAAATGGATTGGGAATAACAGTTTAGGGTTACCTACAGGAGATGCAGCCCTACAAACTGGAACTATCTCCAAATTACCTGTAGTCTTTGTCTAAACCACCTAAAGAAAAGTATATTTACATCAAACCAACAAATAGAGTTAATTGGGGTTATTTTCCAACTATTGCCTCTGAGCTGAACCTTAAATCATGTTGCTTTGAAAACAACAAAACAAAACAAAACAAAAAGACCAGCAACTTTGAACCAATTTAACACTACCTGCTACTATGTTAGAATCAGGAAAAGGCTCAATTTGTGCAGGTTTGGAAAACCAGTGACCAGACTTTTGTTAACAACCTGTTGGATTTTACTCCAGCAACAAATTAAGAACCAGCAAGAAGTTCCCTCAGTACAGGCAGCATGGGATGGTACAATGCCACGAATGATATGTTTTCTGAATGACAGGATTGGCGGCTCTCACCTGCAATCCTGGTTGGTGCCAAGACAGTCTACTGAAAACAGTAATTAATTCGTGAAAAAAAGAAATCCTACAGTGGCTGCTTTTACAGGTGCATTGTCTGTGATCAGGCATGCTTTCTGTCCCAGCAACACAGCTCCCTGATCATAACAAATTTGAATTGTCTATAGCTGATGAGTGAAGTGTCGTTGTCTAACTTTCAAAAGGCTAGAGTTAACTGTACACAATTCTTGCATAAACTTTGCTTTGGGCTGTGTTTATAGAATGTTAACCTAACTGCAGGTGGATTTGTTTTAGTTATTAGACTAACATATGCATTGAATTACCTGTGAGTTAATATAGTGATATGGCTGTATTGATTTTGCAGATGCATCTCCTAGTTAATTTCTTAGTTTGGGTTTCCAATCTGTATTTTGCTTCCCATTTTACTCTTCAGCTTGTGCTTGGTCCATGCTGTTCACTTGCATCTCTGCTAGCAAGTGTGTACAACATAAGGCACACCAACTTTTTAACTGTGCCATGAGAAGCTGGCTCCATGGAAAGTGATCAGTCTCTAGCTAAACCAGTACCTGCCTCCAGCAGCACCCCACAGCAACAACACAGCAAACTGAAGTGTAAAACAAAACAAAATCCTGTATTAGGTCTTTCCTACAATATAGTACAAGAGACAGTAAAGAACGCTTCCAGACATACTGCAGGTAGCTGCACTGCCTAAAATCAGTGTAACAATATAGCACAGCTACCACACACACACACACAAATACGTTCAGAGGAAACTGTTTAGCTTTTTCTCAGTATCTCTTGGTTGATCTCATTGCCGCAGTCTTGAACAACCTTTGTGAGAATGACTATTCCTATGATCACAACCACCCACGATACCCCCTGTGCTGCTCAGCAGAATATACAGGGGTTGAGAAGTCAATAGTGAAAGACTGAATCTGAGCATGGGAAAGTGGGGAGGAAAGGTGTTTCAACTTTGGCTTTGTTCTTCAATACAGTAATTTATTTTAACTGGCAATAAATTAATTTTCCCCAGGTCTAGTCTGTTTTACCCACAAAGGTAATTGGTACGCAATCTCTCTGTCTATATTTTAACACATGAGCTTCCTCATCCTCTTTTCTCCTCTTCTTCCACTAGTGAGCATCTGGGTGGGAATTTGGCTGTTAGCCAAAGCTCATTCACCACAACAATTAATAGCCTGATTAACTGTGGCACTGAATCTGAACTTGGAAGTCCTATTGGACTTTCATTGGCACTCTGAGAAAAAATGCAGGTCTCTCTGTTGCACTCTGAAGTTTGTCTAGCCATACATTTAATTTTTGGGACACTATCTGTCTACTGTCCCAGTAACTAGGAAGCTAACAACACAATGAAGAAAAAAAAAAAAAGTAAAAAAAAAAAAAGTGGGAAATCTACAAGAAATCCCAAAAGCACATATTTTATTTTCCTGTCATTGTAGTCTATCTTCTTGAAAAGACAGTAGTAGGACAGTAATCTGTAAATTGTTACAGATTATGGTCCACCTGTTCAAAATTATTACAGAATGGAAAATATTATTAGGAAGATTGTGGTGCCCATTTTACAAGTAAGAAACAAAATGTTTAATTTTCAGTAGCACTAGAGTATTTGTAGAAGGTTGTCAGTGGAATAACTGGGAACTAAGCCTTTTCCAAAGACCTGATCAGAGCAATAAAAGGTTAGCCATCCTTTCCCTTAACTAACTGATTAATGTTACAGCTGCTCTTTAGTCAATTGATAATGCCAGATTTTGCTCAAAAAATTTCCATCAAGGAAAAACTCAGCACAACCCTGGCAAAAATGAATGGTATTTTTTTTCTTTTTCTTTCTTTTTTTTTTCTTTTTAGTTTCATTGGATTAAAAACTTAGAAAACTTAGAAAATTGAGCCGCAATTTTTAAGGCAGAAAAAGTAGATTAGAAACATTTATTAACTCCAAGGATTGGGATGGACTTTATATGACACTTGCAAGTGCTGAGAACACTTCTGTCTCATGAAGATTAGTTTAAGTATCTACAGGGCAAAATATTATATGTTCCCTATAGGTGGAATTTATGACAAGTAAAAAAAACCTTCATGAATTAAGATTGAATGTACACCAGCACTTTTGAGTAT
Organism: Heteronetta atricapilla; assembly: GCA_011075105.1. NCBI lineage: Eukaryota > Metazoa > Chordata > Aves > Anseriformes > Anatidae > Heteronetta > Heteronetta atricapilla. Next base: position 47,364,995 of record CM021733.1, on the reverse strand, counting down.
CCTCATTTTAAATCTTATCAGAAAACCTGACCTTTTAGCAACAGAGAAACATTCTTGGGATAGATTTAACAACAGTCACAATTTTTCAGATTCCTGATCCCTGAATATATTGTCTAAGGGATAAAAGGAGGAGACAAATGTTTTAAGTAAAACATTGGTTACTTAAATACTTAAAAAAAAAAAGCTATACTTTCTGATTAATAATTCATAACACCCTGCTTTCGTAATATGATATTGTATATCAAAGTAAGATTGCACAGGATACATTATCTGTGTTTCAAGCACAAGTTTCTTGCTTAAGTACATATCTGTATCTTTTTCTTCAAATATATAGCTGTATTTTTATATAGTGAATAATATGGATTCTCAGAATCACAGAATCACAGAATTTCTAGGTTGGAAGAGACCTCAAGATCATCGAGTCCAACCTCTAACCTAACCCTAACAGTCCCCACTAAACCATATCCCTAAGCTCTACATCTAAACGTCTTTTAAAGACCTCCAGGGATGGTGACTCCACCACCTCCCTGGGCAGCCTGTTCCAGTGCCTAACAACCCTTTCAGTAAAGAAGTTCTTCCTAATGTCTAACCTAAAAATCCCCTGGCGCAACTTAAGCCCATTCCCCCTCGTCCTGTCACCAGGCACGTGGGAGAACAGACCAACCCCCACCTCACTACAGCCTCCTTTAAGGTATCTGTAGAGAGCGATAAGGTCGCCCCTGAGCCTCCTCTTCTCCAGGCTGAACAAGCCCAGCTCCTTCAGCCGCTCCTCGTAGGACTTGTTCTCCAGGCCCCTCACCAATTGGGCATTCTCATATGCCCAATTCTTCTGTTCTGTTTAAATATGAAGAATATTTTAGGAACTCAAGGGAAATTTATTTTAGAAGTACACATCAAGTACATATTCATAAGAAAAATACAGTTATCAAGGAAGGCATAAAGTTCTCACAAACTGTACCAGGATCTGTTTTGGATAGGACCCTTCTGATCACCGAGAACTCAGTTCAGTGTGAAACCTAGGCTAAAACATCTGATTGCTGAGTGACTTTCTAAGTATCTCAGACATAGAGTCTTCAGGCTGAGGAGTATCTGATAAAATTTCGTGAAGGACAGCATCTTTCTCTCTGGAGAAATTCCCAGCAAAGCTGTTGCCCAGTGCAGAAAGTGTTATGTTTTGATGCAGGAACTGCTAATTCAGCCCATTCTGGTACAGGAACTGAGGACTGGGCCAAGGATGTGATTTCAGATGACAAAATCATACTCCATGTCATACTCTTATATCATTTCTGCTGTAAGAGCTTTTTATATTGTGGGGCAAAACTCAAACTTAACAGCATTTTTATAAAATTCAAAGAGGGCAATCACAAGCAAAGACAAAGGACCTGTGGACAACCTACGAATATAAACATAGTTATTTGACTTGAGGGAAAAGCCGTAAGCCTGAAGTTACAATGATTAGCTAAGCCATATGTTTGCAAAATATCTCATTGCTTACCTGCCATACTTAATGGACTATCCTGACAATGTCCTTTGTTAGTACTGTGTAGGATACAGACATTATGAGAGGGATCATGGAAACATGCACTTTATCAACGTAGTACTTGTAGAGAAAGATGTAACCTCAGAGATTACAAGAAACTCTTCATCTCCTGGGATGAATGGAGGAAATGAAATTTCTGTAAATAATTTTGGGAGAATTTAGGTTGCACCTTCTGTTACATCTCTACAAAATCATTTATCTATGGGAAAGTCTCTGTGATAAAATAGGTAAGCCAACCGTCAACTCTCATTTGATAGTATTTGACAATGGAAAGCTTCATCAAAAAAACATATGCAGATGTTGAGAAATTCTCTATCCGGTATAAAAAGATATGTCTAACAACCACAGTAAATAAAATTGCCTCAGCAGTGAAGGTCTGTGTCTTTGAGAAAAATTAGGTTATTTTCCCCTTAAAGCAAACAAACAAACAACTCTGAGAGTACCTTAAGGAAAAAAAAAAAAAAAGGAAAAAAAATAGAAAAAGTTAAATTCTGAAAATTACTTTAACCTTAATGAAAATGATATAAGAAAACATACAGAAGATGCATGTCCATGCTCAGAGCAGACCTGCTACCAGTATGCTTGTTACCAAAGCTCTCCCACCCTAAAAAGAACATGTTATCGGTATATCAACAGGCTGTTTAGTTAAAAAAAAAAAATATACACCATTAAGACCTCATTGAATGACAGTCCTGACAGGCAAAATAAATCTAATTGAAGACCTCAAAAACAACCAGTAGAAAAATGAATAAAATTGATAAGGGCTTAATCTCAGGATGCAGCAGCACCTTAATGAAATTTGAGGAAACCACTAAAAGATAAAAGTTCTTTAGTTCCAGTGAATAATCAAAAAAAAATCTAGAACAAGCTTTCAGTACAAAGGCATATAGTTTAGTTGTATGGTACACCTTCTAAAAAACTTTCTGATGTTGCATCTATAGGATGCTGTTTCCAAGGAGAGTTTACTCAATACTGAAAAGCATATGCTTTTCAGCTTCTTGGGTGGAGGTAACTGAGTTTAAGGTGCCAAAAATGACCTTAAGGAAAAAAAATCTGGTGACAGCGAAGGGGTTTTGTGTCAATGGATCAAGGGCCACAAATTGTCTTGAAACTTACTTCGTGGGCTTGTAGATGGTTTTATCTATAGTTTGGGTAACCTGTTCTTTGTTGCCATGAGTGCTAACTCAGGAAGGAAAGGAACTGAAGGGAACATGTATAATCACCTCTCTCTACAACACAATCAAGAATACATCCTAAATATCCAAGAGAAATTTCAGTCCTGGATCAGAATTCTGTTGTCTTTTTAATGATCCCTGAAACAAAGAGTAGCCTCAGTGTAGATCCAACACTAAAAATTATTGTTAAAATAATCTAACTCATCATTTTAACTTCTCATCCATAATCAAGCATCATCAAAAATAATTGAAATGCTCTCCAGCAGTTTTCACCCTTGAACAGTGACACACTAACAAATAAATGTGATGGCCTGTGCATGAACTCCATAGAAAAAAATCATAATTAATGCATAGTTAAAGGGATCTAATTAGTTGATGTAGGAGAATATCAGTAGTAATTTCCATGACCTTATGGATTTACTATTCTGCAATGCATAGTAAGAAGTCCTGGCAAAAATATCTTCAACAACATCGCCATGAACATGCTCACCGCCTATAATGCTTGAGCTCTTATTCCAGTCAAATGGGCTCTTCAGTAACAAAGACAAGCATTTTTGGTTATCGTGTTATACAAAGTGAGAAAAGCAAATAGTATGCTTCAGCAGACATGATTTAGAATCTTTTAGTAGCATGTAGAACCATGAATATTAATTAAAATATTTACTTTGGTATGTATCATGTGAGCAGTGGTCTGACTGATGCTGCTTATTTATTCGGGATGAATGATGCAAAAATATGATGCTTACAAATGTCATATTCAAAGTCAGGTATACAGAACTACACCTGTCCAATAATATGACCCATCTATCTAAGGCAAGGCTTTATTTCAATGCTAGCAAGTGTTGAAAGATTGAATAAAGATCAAAACCAGCGTAAAAAGCTCCTTCTGCTAAAGAGGTTGTAGCTAATAATGAGAGGCTACTATCAAGTCCAGTTTTGCTCTTGTAAATGCCAAGCACTGAGAGACAACCAACTGATATTCACATTAATTAAACTCAGGAAATCTAAGACATTTAGATTGAGGTTGACAGAGAACATCAGCTGACAAAAAGAGCTATACTTTATGAGTCAAGCATAAAGGGTAATCTTAATCTTCTATGTATAATCACAGTCAAAATCTTTATGAAGATGCTGGTTGCCTGAGCAAGGACCCTGATTTGGTAATAAACCCATTCTGTTTCCAGTATTAGATTTAATGCAACATAACAAGTTGATAGTATCTTGCAGGTCAAAAGATGCAATCATATCTCCCTTTTTGAGCAATGGCATAACTGGTATTGAGGTCATTTCTGCATGCAAGTTTTCTAATAAAAACAACTAATTTTTCAGTACCTAAGGCTGTTGTAAACCCTCTGCAACCATAAGCATTTTCTGTGGAGCCCTCTTTCCTGAGAAATTAATTTACAACAACTCTAATACCTTAGAGATGCAAACATGACTGACTGATATGCCTTAGAACAGGCAGTGAAGAAGAAAGGGATGAAGGTTTAGAAGGTGGCAAAGCCAAAAAAAGAGACATTGTAATCTTGGGCTACAGTGCCAAGAATATTACATCTGTTTTAAGGACACCCTAAGTTAGTTAAAAAATATGGCAGTCTGCTCCCCGAAGATCACTGGCTTCAGGCACATACATACAGACTTTATTGAAGAAAGGAATAGTACTTTGTGCCTATCTCTTCAAGAGAAGTGTCTCCCACAAAGGGCTGCAGAACTGCTGTATCCATTCACAGCAAGCAGCAGCATCTAAAACAAATTTTGAAACCTCTCAGTGCCTCAACTGCAAGTAATGATACTGCAGAATATTGGGATCTGAAACAAATGGAGTATCAACATTTAAACATCTTCTTTTTAGTTTTAGTCTATTGCCCCTGAAATGCTCACAAACCTCCAGGTGAATAGGGTGCCTCAACATACAAGCAATTAATGTTTTGCTCTCCAAATGAAAATCTGGAATAAAAGATGATACCTTCTGGAAATCCCATGCATTTCCTACTAGAAAAGTCTTCTAAGAACCACAGTTGTGATGACCAGTCACAGACATTTAGGGATCTTGGAAAAAAACTGCAATTGTAAACTGATTCTCTGTAAGGAGAACATTGTAGTCCTTTCCTAAATTCTTGCAGTGGAACCCCCTCCCATGTTATTCCATATTATTTCATGGAATAACAGTCTAGAAGCACCTTATAATGTGCAGCTCAGAACTACATCCCAGCTGCAGAAAACTTTTATTTTTTTATTTATTTTTTTTCCCCTCCCCATAGAGGAATCAATATGTGAAGTCTGAGCTTCCTTGTTCTCAGCAAGCATGGCAGTTCCCAGATAGTAGAGGTTACAGCAAATCTAGTATCTCATCAGGCTATGCAGGACCCTCTTTCTCCTCACCTCAAAGCTCTTCTGCCTTTTTTCCCCAAAACTGCATTATGCCAAATTAAACATGCTGGATCTAAAAGCCCTGCACTAACAGGAAAAAATTAGAAGCTGAGTGATAGTGGTAGTTCAAGACCACGTGTTATCCGGAATATTACTCCAGGGATATAGTCAAATAGGAAGCTGATCTATTGCTCCAGAAATGACTAATAGACATTATGTACCACTACAGGAATTACTGCACTTCCTACTGGTAATTCAAGTAGGCTTTCCAGGAAAAAATAATCTGTGGGCTTTGAGGACAGTGACAATATAGTAGATAACTTCCTTTTGTAATTGCTCCACTGAGAGGCAATGCAATGGTACATGGAGAGCCATGGAGTGACAGGAAAGGACTTTCATCAGGATGAAAACCTAAAGAACAATCTGAATAAAATGAGGTCCTGGTAAACAGTAAAAAAGGCACATTTAAAACTTTGTGGTTCCATCAAAGATGGACCACATTAATGGTTATGCTGGTCTACCAGGAATACAGATAGGTCTTCAAAGAAGCTGTAACAGTAACAACAGACTTCAACAGTAATGAAAAGTGGATGGCACTCTGCTTTGGGCAGGCACAGAAGGACTATTTCCACTCAGCAGAAAAAAAAAAAAAAAAAAAAAAAAAAAAAGAAACAGGAAAGAGCATGCCTCATTCCTCTTGGAACTACAGGGGCAAGGGGTTTACAGCATGACCCTAATAACATTGCCTAACAGTGCTTGCACACACGTTCTCTGCAGAGTGAATATCCATATAGATAAACACTCAGAGAAACTCAACTTCATGCTCCTTCTCTGCCTTAAAAGAACTTTCCTTACAGTGTTTCTAATGCCACCGAGTGAGTGCTTGAAGCAGCCCACTTAGATTCATCATCTGAAAAGCACCGTGCTTGTTGATGTTTTCCTTTACTGTCTGAGAGTATTTTGGAAGTAGACTTGACTTGCCAAAACAAAAAACAATGATGGGGTGTAACAAAGAAATTATAGGAAGTTTAATACTCGAACCCCAATACTGCACTGGCTTTTGACAGATAGCCCACAAAGCATAGTAAAAAATCTGATGGGGCATACAGTGAAGAGGCAGAGCCCCATAGCCTTCCTAATGCAAATAACAAGTGTTTTTTTTTTTTTTTTTTTTTCCTTTAGAAATGAACAAACAAACAACAAAAAATAATTGCATTATCTGGATGAAACAATGCAAATTATCAGTATCTTAATTATAAGATAACTATGCACTCCTTGCTCTAAAGATGTAGATCATGTAACATGGATTCACACAAAACCTGCAACACGATTCAAGCACCATCTTAGAAAGACCAAGAAATAAACAGGATTGTAACTTTGAAGTAAGAAGTTAAGAACACATTTCAAAGCAGAGTAGAGAGTTCATGATTACTAATTATTTTGTTACTTTGCTAAAAAAAAAGGGCAGGAGGGGAATTTAACACTTTTTTAATAGCTTCAGCAGTTCATGGGTCCATTCCTTTCTTCTACCTATAATTCACACTTGAAAATCTGTTCTAAGCATTAAGGGCTACTGACTTTTCCTTTTTCTTTCCTTCCTTCCTTCCTTCTTTCTTTCTTTTGAGAATACTGCAGATACAGCAATAAAACTAAGTAATGAATGAAATATTCTCTGCAAAATACAAAAAAGTTCTTAAGTATGGCCATGTCAAATACTGCAAACTAGCTATGTTTATAAACAGAGGGAAAATAAAAATGACTAACAGCCATGAAAGAGTTAATATCATATAACTAACAGCTGCTGTCATTTTCTGTTTGCTATTGCAAGAATCTTTTTATCAATTAGTCCTGCAAACTTTTACCAATCATCTGTTAGTGTTGAATTAAATCAATTAATGTTTGGAAAAAAAGAGGAAGTGAACTGAGTTGCTAACAAGAGCCAAGACAATACAATCAAATAATTTCCCCTTCTTCCCTAAGAACTGATCACTTCAGCTTATAATGTCAAATATGGGTGTAGGAGAACTGGGGAGTAGGATGATAAAACAACTGCAAACAGTAAATAGTTTTTACTTTAGGTCAGTATAAATACTGATGGATTTTAAATGTTGGGAATGTTGATGGGGGCACCTTTTTATTGTTTTTGAGAACAGATATCCACTTCTAGACAGGGACTTGCATAATGCTTTTAATCTTTTCACCCCAGCAAACAAGTCTGTTTTGTTTATTTACTTGAATGTTAAGCACATTTTTTCATAGAAATGTCTCTTGCAAATTCTGTATGTTTTGAGCCCATTTTCTCTCTTGTGTTTTTAGCCTTTTGGTACCTTTCCTTTTTTAGGGCAGACTTAGCATGCAAAAACATAATTTAATTGGGCAATAAAGATCCTAATATTTTCATGCTTCTAAGAAATGTAATATGCTCTGCAGATCACTAAAAAAAACCAGTTCAATATTTTTTTTGCTTTTTCTCCCTCATTGTTTACTTAAGCTTTTATTACCAGCATGGTGCTCATGATGGGTGAAGAAATGGCAGCATGGAAGCCTTTAGTCCTTTGTATATGCACCAGCTAGGAATAGTTCAAGTGGAAACAATGCACAGATGCATTCCACTGGTGCAGATGCACTTCACATCTGACCTAACAGTACTATCTCTTCTAAAGCAAAGTGGCTAGTCAGGTTTCATGTTTACTCAATTTTTTACCCTTAGGTGAACTTCCTGTGCTATGTGGACTGTGCCAAATTGTGCATGATGGTTCTATAATGCTCCTGCCAACATACCAACAGCCGATCTTCAGAAAACTCAGTAGGATTTACATAAAAGTTTCCAAACCTGCATAGTCTGGTTTGGAATCAATATTTCAAAGTACTGTGAATCTGTATTTCCAGTATCTCTTCAGGGAAAATAGCTGATGAGAAAATGCTCATGAAGAGATACTAAAAGTGTACACAAATGAACACTGGCCTGACACTTGAATGTGCATCTGTAAAGATATAATTTACATTACAAGCTTTGATTAAGATGCTTACATTAGTTACAATGCATAATCCTTTATATTTAATTTCAAATTTCTACCATGGACACTTTTAGCATGGTATGTAGTGCAACATTATGTCCTGAAGCAAAAATCAAAGCTACCATGCAGCAATTAATTCTTCAGCAAAATCATCCATAGTAGTTAAGATAGCTAGTTCCTGCTTTCCTGGAAGTGGCTAATTGTCTGCCTCCAAAGGGTACTGAATAAACTCCTTATTTTTATTTTACTATCTTTATCTCAACCTATGAGTTTTCTTGTTTTGGTTTTTCCTATTTTGTGCCCTGTCCTGTTAGGGTGTGGGGAGTAAGTGAGTAGGTGAGTACCTAGTTGCTGACTAGGGTCAATCCACCAGAGTATTGTTTTTAGCCATGAGGTATAAACAAGTGATGTTTTGCCATTGCTAAATAGGCAAGCAAGAAAGGCTAAGATTTTCTAATACCACTTATGGTAATACTTTCATATGCCGTATTTCCGGGTTGACTTGGAAATCAGTCAGTGTCTTCACTTCCATACATATTTTCTTTCTTTCTTTCTTTCAAAACTGAACCCAGTTATGTTAAAGTGTCGCATAAGAAGATGGATGGAGCATGAACATAAACTGAGGTAGAATACTTCAAGACAAGTGAAATTATTCAATCACATGACATAAGCAGTATGTCATAGTTTCAGTTCACTTATATGTAGGTGTTATCACATTAGATCTCACATCAACAGAAAGGCAAATATTTAAGAAGTTGAACATTAAGGCTTGTCATTGCTAATCAAAACCTTTTCTGACGTGAGCATATGCATGAAGCTGAACAATTTCTGGATCTATGCTGAGTATCTGCAAGGAACAGAAGTAGTTAAAGGAACAAAATGGACAGAAGTTATCCGTTCCTTTATAATGAAATATCATTTCCCCTGCTGTGTTCCATAGAAGAAGAGAATAATGAAGCATCTGTCAGGTCCCATGCAATTACAGCAAGATGTGGAAGATGAGGCAAAAGATCTCACATTCAAGACACTGGAGGACATATTCCTCACCCTAGCTATTGCTGAATGACCTTTCATTTTAACCTCTTTGGATTTCAAACTCCTTAATTGCAAATTGGTCATACCAGCATTTATAAAGCACTTTACAATCTACAGACAAAAAGCATTGCCCAAGGCCCACACACATACTAGTGCTATCAAACCTACTTGGTCAGCTACTCTAGCCATAAAAAACAAAAGCTGAATAGTTGCTCTCTTTGCTAAACACTGACTGGTCATTGCTAACAATTGTTTATGGAGTTACTGTTATTGGGATTACTACTACAACCTCTATAACATTTAGATACGGACTAAGTGCCCCATACTTCTTAAACACAGAATAAAAAGACAGTCTACATCCTATAGGGCTTAAAATGTGATTTAAAACCAAAACAAAACAAAGCAAAAACACAACAGAACACACACACACAAAGAAAAACACAGCCATGATAAAAGAACAAGAATAAACAATGTCAGCAAGACAAATTGACTACTATGATAGCCAGTAATCTTACCTCATTTGTAGAATTCTTAGATAGACTAGCTAAACAGTGCAACAAGGTATATTCATTTCAAGGACCTGCTGCAGTTACATCTTCATTTTAAAAAAAAAAAATAAATATTTTTTGTTAGTGGTTTCTACAGCTGCTTCCTTCTCCTTTGCATTTTCATCTGCTCAGAAAACGAAATTACCTACTTGCCATAGCCTATTGCAACTTGTTATAGATTCACTACCTCAAAGATCATTGAAAAGAAAGTAACAGCAATATTAAGTGTGCTGATTTTTTTTGTTGTTCTGTACGTAAAAAGGACCACATATTGATGAGATGTATATCAGTTGTATATCAGATGTATATCGTTGAGAAATCTGCTGTTTTAATTTGTTAAAGAAAGGTGTTGATGAGAGAGCTGCATAAAGACGAACTACAAAAAAGAATTAAGGTCTAAAACCTACCAAACCCAACAGACTGAATAAATATGACTAGCACCTTTGGAAGTTAACCCAGGGGATAAAATTTGGCCAGTAACATAGAAAAAAACTAGTGGACTACACAAGAACAAACACATCAACAGGAATAACCTACTTCCCCTTCTAAGTCACCCACAGGAGACCCCGCTGCATGATTTTGTGGCTCTTTTCTCTCCATGGGGTTTCTGAGACTTAACACCTGTCCTGGGTGTGAGCCAAATGAGTACATGATGGCTCTTATTCTATCTGAAATCCTCTGCAGATATCTATTACTTAACTTAATCACAAAATGTAAAGAAACTCCTTTATAAAAACTTAATGTACCCTGGCCTCCTCACATGCTAGAAGTGATATTTTTTTTGTACTCTGGTTGTTGACTCCTTCTCATGAAGCACTTGCATCCCTAACTCTTTCTAGTCAGTAGTGCTACAGCATTGGAACTACATATGGATATGTGTGTGCATAGAAAAGGAGATGTTTGTAGCAATACAAGCATTACACATACCTCTAATTTTCTCTAAACCAATTATCCTAAGTAGATTCTTTCTGTCCAGTTCAATATATCATCTTTTGATTCACCACAGTACAACAAATAACAGAAGTTATTATTTAAAACAAACTTTTCATTTTTTAATTCTCTTAAGCTCTTTGTTACTACACAGTCAATTTACAAATACAGTTAGCAATATTTCAACTACCAAAATAAGAAAGGTGCACATAATAATAATAATAATAATAAAATCATTCTGCTTTCCTCAAATCTCTTTTGGAAGAAAACTGCTCACAACTCAAAAGCAGAGAAATAGCCATTTTAAAATAGATTCTGCCTACATCCATCATCCTTTTCTTCTGTTTGTCAAGACTCTACGGCCTTGAGCTCTAGTTTAATTCAAAATGGTAAGTTAAGTTCATCCTTTATTTAATCTCAATTTAATGAATTACTGCTAAACAGTCTTTCTGGTAATTTATTAACGCAAAATAATGGCTTTACAAGAGGTCATTTTGAGCTTTTTTGAGGTAGAGAGAACAGTCCACAGCATTATAAGGTTTTCTTTCATCTCAGGCATATCTCGTTATCCAGGCATTGTTTTTGTTTGTAGGTTTCTACAGGATAATATTTTTCCAGGAATAAATTTTTGGTGGTTCCAAGAGCAACTTAAAAATCAGGAACAGATATTTAGTATTATTTCAGTTCAGTTTGATATTCACATAAATGATTCTTTGTCAGCTGGGACTCTGTAGAAAGGTAATATTGGATGAGAGTCCTAGAATTTCTCCTTCACTCTTCTGGTGTCCTTATTAAACTGCTCAGGTTAAAAGCAGAATTAAACTGGTCTTTATTATAATTATAGACCTAACTAAAATGTCAACCTGCAGCTTAATATAATTCAGTCTTCACATACAGTTGGAAACTTGTATTTTAATGCTCAGAAAATGGGGTTTGCTTTTTGTTCGTTCTAGTGGGAGTGAACTAGTGGGAGTTCAGACCTATTCAGGTTAATCATGTGCAGTGTAACATCAGCTAAACAATTCTTCTATATCAGATTTTCAACTGGATGCAGCTGTGGACTATTTGGAGCAATTAGAGTCAAATTGTATTGATATGAAGTTCCTTCTCAAGGTCATGGCAAATGACAAATGAAAAATGCTGATAACCTATGACACTGGTTTCTTTAGGAGAGAGCTGGGATGCATAATCATAGTCTGCTTTTTTGGAGTCGAAGAATATTTGACCATTTTGAAACAATAGTAAATATATGTAAGCATTATATAATACTCTATTACTAGCACTACAAAATACTGTAGAAGATGGAAAGAATTAATGTTAGAGAAAATAAAGGCTAAAATTCAGGAAGCTTTTTTGTCCCCTTGTTCTGCCATTGCCAGGGGGTGTTTTGATTAAAATATGCAAGTAAGATTTTTTTCCCATCCATTTTAATAATAATTTTCTCATTCTTTCACTATGAGTTAGTTGGTCTGCTAGGAAAACAACGTATAGACTGAGCTTATAGACTTACCAGATAACACAAATTATGTTCCTTAAAAATACTCCCCTCTGCTATGATAGGAATTGACAAAAAAAAAAAAAAAATAATCACATCATAATGAGTGATGTCCACTATACTCACTGGGAACCTTGCCTGGTTACTGCATATTATATTACAGCTTCATATCTCAATAAAAATAACACTTTATATATATATATATATATATATATATACACATCTGCTTAAACTAAAATTACTACAAACTCCAACCAATCAACTTACAGTAGTGTAACCAAGTGAGTCTTTTAAAACATAAATTATATTTGCAAATTGAATTGTTTACATATATCCCTAATAACAATAGCATCCAGTGACCTTGGACTCCAGAGGAAATTCTTAGTGCCAATACAGAAGAATTATATGAAGTTCAGATTTTTTATGTATTAGTTATGCATTTGTACAAATCACAGATTCCTTTTGTTGTTAGAATTAACATAGAGAATGAGGTAAGCCTGGACCTCTAATTTTATTAAATTTTTGGAATTTGGTAGTAAAATTGGATTAGGTGATCCAGTTGGTATCCAATGCATACCTCAAAGGCTAATCATTTTGCTGGAGTTCTCTTAGTATCAAACCTGAGAAGGAAATTTAAAGCTTTACTATCTTCTATCACACTGGCAGAAAGAAGCAGCTTGAGGGCAGTCTGTGTCTTACAGCAGTCAAGTACCTCTGGGAGTGAAGTGTTCCTAATGAATGCTACCATATACAGCAGAGAGACTGTCCCCTGGTGATAATAAAAAGATTAAGTGGCTAAAAAGCAGCAATCAGCAAAATAAAAGATGAATGGTATGCTTTTCAAAGTGGAAAAGAAAACAAAGTACTGGACAAACAAAAAATATCAGAAAGACTTATCCTCAAAATTGAGATATAAGGGATGGCATTCTGGCAAATAGTAATGTAATAGCTTCATAACAGCTTTTCTGATGCACAAAAATGTTTTACCTGGATGTCCATGAAGTAAAGCCCTTCCTTTCCAGGTGTCATAAAATCTCTTCTAATTGCCTTAGAATTCATAGAAAGGAGTATTTCTCTTTTGAACTGTCAGTTTAGTTTCTTTCCCATTCCCTGCTTCCCTCACTCCACTGTCCTCAACAAAGCAACAAATAACAATTTGAAAGGGAGTAAAATGGCAAGCAGTGGCATGTGACTCTTCTCAGTACAGAGGAAGTTTCTCGTGATTGATCTGCAACAAGACAGGAAGCAGAACAACTGGCTATGAAGAGGTAGAATACCAAAGACAACTGCTTTCCACAGCCACCTCTTTTTGAGTGCTTCATGTCAGGACTAGAAGGAGGCAAGATCAAACATTCACATACCAGCTTGAAAGTCATATTCAACAACTAAGACCATAAGTATTATCATTTCAGTTCTGTGAACTTCCTTCCAATTCCTGTTCACATAACTTTCTGTGAATGCAGCCAACAGCAATCAGACACACAAACACAAAACAGAATTACAGAATCATTTATATTGGAAACGGACTCTTAAAATAATCAATTCCAACCATCAACCTAACACTACCAAGTCCACCACTAAACTGTGTTCCTTAGTGCCATGTCCACATATCTCCTAAATACCTTTAGGGATGGAGACTCCACCACTTCCCTGGCAGCCCATTCCATTGCCTAACCACCCATTCCATGAAGAAATTCTTCCTGATATCCAATCTAAACCTTCTCTGGCACAACTTGAGGCTGTTTTCTCATGTTCTATCACTTGTCACCTGAGAAATGCGACTGATACCCACTGTGCTGCAACCTCCTTTAAGATGGCTGTAAATAGGGATGAGGTCTCCCCTCCTTTTCTCCAGACTAAACAGCCCCAGTTCCCTCAACTGCTCCTCGTATGCCTTATTTTCTCCTCCCTTCACAAACTTCGTTGCTCATCTCTGAATGCATTCCAGCAACTCAGCAACTCTCTTGTGGTGAAGGGACCAAAACTGAACCCAGTAACAGAGATGTAGTCTCAACAGTGCTGAGTATAGAGGGACAATGCTTCCAGTTCAAATACAAGTATTACCAGATTCTTTCTGATGTCTACGCATTTTTTTTTTCTGTTGTACATTAGATAAAAACAAATATTATTAAAATGCTCCATAAATGTCCATTATACTTTAAAGATGAATATTTACGGGCAAGACTTCCTTAGCAGACATAAATCAATATCCTCCAGTGACATTTTTTAGTTGGGTCTGTCCCTGTGTCAGCTTCATTCAACGAAATCAATTTGTGGTGAAATAAAAAGAATACTTTAGATTTAAGCTTTTGTTTCTGTTTTGGTAGATACCATATTCTGGTGGGAGAACATTTTTCTCTTTCAGAGAAGCCTGTGGGCTGTTCTTCTGTTATTCATTCTGACTTAGGTACGAAGACCAGCAACATCAACAAATGCCTTTGCCTGCTGATAAAGAATTTTCTGAATGCAGAGGTGTGGTTATTATGGCTGATGGCAGCTGTATTTCCACAGTACTGTGAAAATAGCAGAGTGCATACATAGATCAGATTATGACATCATTAACTAGTAGAACAGCCTATGCCACAAGGATCAATCAGAGAAATCACCCTTGCAAAAATATGTATTTTCAGTCCATCCATTTCCTAGAGGAAAAGAAAGAAAAATCAGGGTACTGGATGAAAGTTAGTCTTCACATAGCCTGGTGGTGTGGATGTGGTGAAAAAAGTCCATCCTGGCCAAACCCAGTACACCTGTTAAGTATGGGATTTTCCCATATAGTTGAAGGCATTTCACTGAGATGACTTTTGCTGCAATAATCCCATGGGAAACACATCTACTCAGAAGCAGTGGAAAGATACTGTGCAACTTTTACCATATTATTTATTTCATGAATGGGCCCTGAACAAAAGCTATTTAGGAAATAATGAAAATAGTAGTATGACAAAATTGTTTATTTAGCAGAGTGGGCAGCAACACTTAAAAAAGCACCTGTGATCTGGTTTCTATAAGGAAACCACCAACAGCCCAGAACTATGTCAGCAGTGCTCTTCAAGCCACCTAGAGCATATAACGGCCAATAATCAAACTGCTGAACGCTTTTGTACTTAGGCTCTATCCATGCTGTTGGCCTTGGCAATAACCACATTTCTTGAGTCCTCTGCATGTCAGGTAGCCTGACTTGCAAAACAAAATGTAAAGTCCTAGTTTCCCTAATAAGGAATTTTGGGATTTACAAAGCACTCTACAATAATGCAAAATATAATGTAGTAAGTTAGTATTATTATCATATTGAAGTTTAAATCCCAACATTTCAAAGACTGAGCACATAAAAAATGTTTTTAGCATGTTTTGTTATAATAGCTTGTTTGTCATACATTGAGGAAACTGATTTTCACTTTTAAAACCTCAGAAATCACAGAATCACAGAACTGTAGGTGTTGAAGGGACCTCAAAAGATCATCGGGTCCAACCCTCCTGCAAAGCAGGATCCTCAGGGCAGGCTGCCCAGGTAGGCGTCCAGATGGGCCTTGAATATCTCCAGAGAAGGAGACTCCACAACCTCCCTGGGCAGCCTATTCCAATGCTCCGTCACCCTCACTGTGAAGAAGTTCTTTTGCATGTCAGTGCAGAACTTCCTGTGTACTATTTTGTGGCCTTTTCCCCTCGTGCTATCTCCACAAGCCACTGAGAAGAGATTAGCTACATCCTTCTGTCTCCCACCCCTCAGATATTTATAGACATTGATAAGATCCCCCCTCAGTCTCCTCTTCTCCAAGCTGAACAGACCCAGGTCAGCCTGTCCTCATAGGAAAGATGCTCCAGGCCCCTATCATCTTTGTGGCCCTCCGCTGGACTCTTTCCAGGAGATCCCTGTCTTTTTTGTACTGGGGAGCCCAGAACTGGACACAGTACTCCAGGTGAGACCTGACCAGAGCAGAGTAGAGGGGGAGGATCACCTGGCCATGCTCCTTTTAATTCATGCCAGGATCCTATTAGCCCTCTTGGCAACGAGGGCACACTGCTGGCTCATAGTCAACCTGTCATCCACCAGGACCGCCAGGTCCTTCTCCTCAGAGCTCCTCTCCAGCAGGTTGTCCCCCAGCCTGTACTGATACTTTGGTTGTTCCTTCCCAGGTGCAGGACTTGCTCTTATTAAACTACAAAATACATAATTTTGTTAAAGATTTTGTTAAAGACTGAAATAATGAAAGAAAGGAAAATGTCAAATATTGCAACTCGGTATATTGAAGGTATATCATAGATGAAACTGAAGCCGAGACTTTTATAACTGCATTGTCATTCTGAGGATGTCATATTAATATTGATCTATCTGGTGAGCAAATCAGTCAAAAATATAAATTCTTTTTAAAATACAATTTCTCAGTCATTGATTTCCTTCTAATTTAGAAAATCAGGTATATTGAATACATGCATCTATAAAGAATAAGCGGAATGTTTTAGCATGAGAAAATCTATTGTGCTATCAACCATTATAGCTGGCAGGCAGGTAGCGTTTGCAACTTAGCTTGCACATACATTGTACCTGATATCAGCACAATATAGAAAGGATTTTCTATTACCTCTTCCAATCATTTATAGAGATCACAGCTGTAGGATTAGACCTTAGGTTGATTTTTCAGGTTGAAATCCTTTCCTAAACCTTGTTGTTTCTGAAAGATAACATTTGTCTGTCAACCAATCTGACTTTTATAGATCTGTATGTTAACTTGGTAGAATAAAGTAATGAGATTTTTTTTTTATTTTTTATTTTTATTTTTTTTTTTTAAGAAGCATAAAAGAAACAAATTATTTCAACACTCATAGTTAAATCTCAATTACTGATCAGTTTCCTGGAAAATGTCTTGTAATAAATCTGCTAGCGTCTCTTTCTCAGAGAAAAACTGATGGACATGCCTCTCTAGGCCAAGATTTGTAGCAGGACTAGAGCGTGCCCTTGGCTGGAAGAAGGAAAGGACACAAAATTGAACTGCTGCAACCAACTGGTACTATTACATTGTCAGATTCATGATCACAAAATCTAAACTCCTCTTTTATTTAAACAGGCCTGGAATTCTTAAATGAGAATAAACAGGGTAGACAACCATTGATAACCAAACAGAGGCATCACATAGATCCTGTGAAGCCTTAAGATGTTTAACTCCTATTTAGGCTCCTAAATAACTGTGGACTTGAATGTACTGTTAGAATCTTCAATATTCCTTTGATTCATGCCCAAGCACTCTAAAATGCCCATGGAAATTCCAGCCAACAACAACAAATCTTTCTTACACTGAGACAGCAAACAAATTTGAGAAAGCTGCAATCACATCTGTTTTTTAACTTGAAATTTACTGTATCAAAACACAGCAAACAGTACTCTTTAGTACATTAAGCACAGGTAAATTAAAGTACCTATTAAATAGCTTCAGTATCACGGATATTGTTGCTATTGCTGCTGGTTAAATGATGATGCTGAGAGCACAAAAATTAGCTACCTTTATGCAATAGTATTCTGGTTTAAAAACCGCCAACCCTTTGTGTTTCAGGAGACCTAAATTATGCATGCAAAAGATTGAGATTTTCATGTAACATTTGGCATCAGTTTACTTTACTGTCATAGCTGTCAATTTATAAAACATTGCTGTATTTTTCTATGAAATGACATACGAGTTGATACAATGGAGCCTAGGCCATTCTGTGGCACAGTGTCAAGCCTATGCACTAACAAAAGAAATAGAGTTTTCAAGGAAAGGATGTTGACTTCTCTAAGTGATTGCACTCTCCCTGCTCTCCATCTTCTTCCCCCATGGCATAACTTTTTAAGCCTTCAGCTAAAATCTTGCTGTTTCACTAAGTGTTGCTCATACTGTTAGTCTCTGTGTTCACAATACTGAACCTTAGAAGGGCATGGCAACCCAGGATATTTATGTAAAGCTGCCCAAATTCAAACTCTTGGGTGTTAATTTTCTGAACAGTATCTATCTCTTTATTCAGTTGAAACACACAAACAAACAATAATAATAATAATAATAAATGTATTTCTCTTGGAGTGATCTTCCTCAATCTGTCATTTTATCAAGGCTAAGTAAAAAAGCTGGCAGCTACTTCTTGCACTTTATGGATTGCTAACATTAAGATAGTAACACTAACAAATACGAAAGCCATACGTACTTGTATGCACATCTTTAAATAAAGAAACTAATAAACATGTTAAAATAAAATAGAACTGTAACAGATCTCAGCACATGGTGATGCATATGTATAACTCTTTCAAGGCATGGAATTCACCCATTCCTACCCATTGAACTGTGAGTAAATCAGGTATTTTATGTATTTAAGACCACCGCATGGCTTAATATTTGGACTACAGCAACACCTGTAAGCTCCTGCTTCCAAAGACCTGCACTCTAATACGATATCTTCTTCAACAAAGACATGATGGCTGATGGGGTAAGTAGACAGTACGTTTCACTACCTTATAAATTGTCTGAATAAAACCAATAAAACCTTTTCTGTAAACAAATTAATCTAATTTAATTGTATTGGATATGGACCAGCTCTCAATATAAATAAAATGAGATAATGCTTAGTCAAACTGCTGCCTGCGAAGTGTATCACATATGATCTTCCTCTGTCAGTGCAAAGGACTGTGGGAACCCCTTTTTTCCAGATCAGAACAGAGGTGTGATGGCTAATGCAGAAAATCTTACAATAATTGTAGTTAATAATAATTACTTGTATACTAGAAACAAATAAAATAAATTTTAAATTAAAATAGCCAGGATGCAGAAAAACTGCTTAATTTTCAAATAACAGTAGGCATAATATTTTATTTTCTCTGTCTCAGAAGAGGCTGTTTCCTTCTGCAATCATAATTATTAGGATAAGTGCAATAAAAGAATATTAGGTTCAAAATTCTAAAGGTATGTAAGATAATTATATGAAACATGAAGGGAAGATTGTATCTATCCAACTCTCTCTATATTTGTAATATATATCAGTAATAATTTTATGATCAATTAGTTCTAATATTCTTCCAGAGAGTTAATCTAGGGTTAGCCTTATTAAACTTAGGAAGGAAGGACAAAACATTCACCTTTAAACCATTCAGCACACTGAAAAAGACCTTAGAAAATGTGATCTATAAGAATTTTCTCCTTATGCTATTGGATCAATATACTGTACTGTGATATTTAATAGTTAAAGTCTCTTCAAAGCATTGCTATTTTACACGTCCTTTGTATTGTAAGAGCAAAGTTGCAAGTAAAGTGACCACTTTATACTTAATATTAAAGTGAAGGGGAGAAAAAAGACTGATCTGTAGACATTAGAAAAGTATAAGGCAAATAACTCTCAAAGATTCTTTTTTTTTTTTTTTTTTTTCTAGTTTCTTCCACTGGGAATCTTGTCATTCCCCATGTTTTATCTAGTATTTTTGGCATCATAAAAAAATAAAGCATCCCCCATCTTCTCTAGCATAACACATAGTAAATAGATTACATAAATAATTGCAAATAATTTTACTGAAAAAAGATCATTACTTTTACTGAACAAGGTGACTGACACATGAAGAGTACAGAACTAATCTGTTGTGACTAAAAGCCTAATTTTGCAAAAATCCACTCTTAATCCATCAGTGTCCAAGCCAATACAATGAAGGTTCAGTGACACTGTCTGCTACAAACAGCATAACTGAGGAACGTCAGTAAAAATACATTTCATTTTAGCATTTGAAATTTAGGAGTGTATGAAGAAAGAGGCATTATAACCCTCATTTTGGTTGGATTTGAGGACATTATTGTCCTACAGACAGAATATTATTTTTTCTTTCAAATACTTTCATAAATATCATTTGTAAATAGATCCTAGCTTATCAGTTTGAAGACTATCTATATTTTCTGACTTCTTAGGTTATTAATTCTCACCATGCTGGTTAGTTTCTTCTGCCTTTTTTCCTCTGACACACATGATTTTAAAGACACTAAGTCTCTGCTTTTTTCTATTACTGAAAATAGTTTGCTGTCTGTTGTAAGAAGAATTACAGAGATATCCAAAATAGTGGAGGCCTTCTGCACATATTATATATTTTTTCTGCTTTCAGTGTAACTAAACCATCAGCCCAACATACTCAGTCATCATGTCTCTACTGTAAAACCTGCTCACTTTCGCTTGAGAATAATGTTTAAGTTCAGTAAATCAGTATTTGTCCTAACACTATTTTATACTGAAGGAAAGATGTTGAATTACTTTTTTTTTTTTTTTTCCTCTGCGATTCCTAGTGTATTGCTTAGAATAATCTTATATTTTAAATTTGAGTTAAAAACAAAAAAAAAGCAACCAACCAAACCAAAACAACAACAATGACACACACAAAAAACAAACAAACAAACAAAAAAAACAGAACAACAAAAAAAGAAAGCTGATGAATTTGATCTCTAAAGAGACTGAAAGGGGAAGACACTAATAAAGTAAAAGAACCACCAGTTAGCAAGCAAGTTTATCTATATGATTTTTCTTTCTAACATTGCTATTTCTAGGCTTAAAATAATGATAGTTGCTGCACAATAAAAACAATGTTAAACATAAACATGCTATTTAGAACTCCACTGCATGTATGGTTCAATGTACTTCCAGTATGCACAATCTGCATTTGGCATCTTGAATTTCATCTACCTGCTGTCCTATCACTTATCTTTATTAGCAGTTGGAAGAGTTCCTCGTGATCTGCTCTGGCCTGAAATTTTTAACTTCACTTGAGAATTTAAATAAAATGAACCAGTATTCAGCATATTTGAGTTATCCATGCTGCTTACTGATTTTAATTGTGGAGATGTAGATACTCTGCAATTGTGAAGAGCAGTTATACAATATCTGATATCATGATGGAAAAGCTAGCATGGAATAATTTTATGTGAAAACAAATGTCAAGCTCAGAGCATGCAAAGTAGTTCTTTCCAGTCTACTCAGCCTGGTTAAGATTGACTTAAATGAACTATATTGTATTTTGTATAATGCACACAGCAGACTGAGGGAGTGTGGATAGCAAACAATTATTTGTTTATCTGATTTTTGCTTGTTTTTTTATGTGTAGACAAGAGGACTGAAGAAAAGGAAGGTAAGAGCTTTAAAATATGGATACAGGAGCTGCAGAGAGGCAGGAATATAGTGTTGTCCAAAACCATGGCCAATAGAGAAACAATATGAATGAATCAAAGCAAAAGAGATGTAATTTATCTGTTATGTGAACCTTGTAGATGTAAAGGACAGATAAGTAGTGGAGGAGAAGCCAAACCTTTATCACTGGAATTTCTTGGAGAACAAACCTGATTACTATCTTTTAGGCATTGCATAGCATTACTGACTTGTCCTTGTGAATGGGCAGGGACCTATTACGCTTCCAGACTCTACAGATTCCAACTGTGCATGTCAGGCTGCAAATTCTTTAAAGGTTTCATATCTATATTTATATTCCTTTTCTTTTTTTTTTTTTTTTTTTTTTTTTTTTTTTTACAGTAGTGCCCCTCAACCAGCTGAGAACAGGACACATGATGTTAGAGCTGTATGAACAATGCAGCTGTAAAAATTGTCATGTTAATTCTCCAAGGGAGAGGGGAGACAGAGAATGGAGGGGGAGGACTGTTTATTAATATCCCTTTAGTGAGGTAATGTTAAAAGGGATTACTAAAATGGAAACACAACCACACATATTTGGAAAGTCAATGTGAGGAAGCAGGTTTCCACAAGCCCCATATGGAGAAAATTTTATGTTCTACCAAATTATTATCCTCATAATAACAATATATATTGGTATGATATCAATACATGTACGCTTTACTTAAGAGACATCAATTATCAGCTTTGCTCGGCTGACACTAAGCAAATGCTTCTATATACCCTGTTTCCTCATCTGAGATAATGTCACAGATATGTTGCTTTATATTTCTATTTCCAAACCACGGCTATACCAGGTGCAGAAAATTCTAATGAACAAAAGATGCTGTCCCTGGCACTTGCTGATTTAGCCAGCCAACATACACGTCACCTTTTGATATAAAGGTCTCAGTGATGTAATTGAAATTGGTAGGGAAGCAAATTATGTGGAAAAATGGCATGCAAAACTCTAAGCGTCTGTAACTTAATTAACAAGATCTGAACCAGAACACATCAATTACTTCAGTTCAATCCTTATGCAATCCACCAAGTAATGCTACAGTATGAAAAAGAAATGTAGTATTACTACAAATATAAATAAAAAATAAATATATCATAAGAGATAAATATATCATTTAAATATATCATTTAAATATATCATTTATCTCTTTAGTCCAAAAGCATTTGCACTGTAAAAATTTTGAAAAAATCACTAAAAGGTGAAACATCAACTTTTGCTACTTTGCAAAATGTAGATCTCACAACAGGCAGTAGAACTGATATAAAAAATTAATATGGCTAAAAATCTCCTTAGCCTCTCTCCTTTCGCTCATCTCTTATTTTATCCAATCCCCCTACTTTTCCCACCTGACCTGAACTGTCTTAAGAAAGAATAAGGAATTCAAATCCACATGCTTGGGATATTATAATTAATAACTGGGAAGCTAATTAATATCTAACTGCTTTGCATTATGATGAAATATTGTCCTTGATCTGCCTATCCTGGCACTTGAATTTGCAAGTTTCTGGAAGTCGAAGTAGTTTTAAATTTCTTAACATACTCGGTACAGTTAAAACTTTGTGTCCTGATCCTGCAACTCAGGCACACATGGAGACATCAGCAAGCCATACTACTTACAATTAAAAAGGAATTAGAAGAAAATAATAGTGGAGATGGATTTTAAGAGGGCCTAGTTAGATCAGTTAGGAAAACAGACTTGTTCTATTGTACTGGGTCTAGCTGGGATGGTAACTTTCCCTGCAGCAGCCCATATGGTGCTATGCTCTGCACTTGTAGCTAAAACAGCAGTGGTATCACACTGGTGTTGTGTCTGCTGCTGAGCAGTGCTGGCACAGCATCAGGGCTTTCTCTAGCCCTCCTAGGGGGTGGGCAAATAAGTGAAAAACATCACCAGGGCAGCTGACCCAAACCAACTAAAGGGATATTCCATACCATATGATGTCACACTCAGCAATAAAAGGTGGGAAAAGGAGGAAGAGGGGAGGGGTGGGCTCTCGTTGCAAAAACGTCTGTCCTCCTCTCCGAACACTGGCTACATGCGTTGAGGTCCTGCTTCAAGGACGTGGTCAAGCATCGCTTATTTGTGGGAAGTAGAGAGTAATTTTTTTTTCCCTCTGCATTTCCACATAGCCTTTACTTGTTTTGTTATTCCCTTTCCCCCTTCCTCTTCCCCTTTTCCCTTTTTTCCCTTTAGTTGAATTGTTTAATTAATAATAATATTGTTAATAATAATAATATTGTTAATAATTGTTTAATTAATATAATATTTCATTGATAATATATTTTTCTCTTTATTAAAATTATCCTTATCTCAACCTGTGAGTTGTTTTTTTCCCTTTACTTCTTCCCCTCCTCATCTGAGGAGGGGGAGTGAGAGAGCGGTTGTGGTGATCAGTTGCCTAACACGGTCAAACCACCACATCTATCGATTAAGAAAGAAACAATGAAACTATTACTATACAATTAATTCTTAAATAAAGTGGTTCTACCATTCATTTTCCTTGCCACGAGTTTGGAAAACATCTGCATGGCAAAGGAAAACATGAAAACTTCTGAATGTGCTTTGCCCTGGGAAGAAAAAAAAATTGCTGAAGGTACTATACCAGAATATCAGAACAGAACATTTGTTTTCTGAACTTCATTTCTATAATCACGATCACATCTTTGTGTCCATTCAGTTATGTCCAGACCTATCAAATGAGAAGAATCACTGTACTGCTTTTGTTCTGTCATTTTGTTTTTACTCTTAGTCTCAATTTGGGCAAGATAAAAAAGAAAGAATGTTACGGTTTGGGCCTGTAAGAGTTCCAATAAACATACAAATATATTTCTAGATATACAAGCAGAACACTTTTAAAATAGGCCTTTGTACTAAAACTTAAAAGACTGTCATGGTGACAGCAGACTACGTTTGTACCATTTCCCATTCTCCTTACAGTTCCCGTCATCGCTACAGATTGACAACGCAGCATTTTTTTACTTTTGTTTTAATCCATGGCACAAGAATGAGCTATCAGGATTTTAATGCTCCATATATTCTATAAGTTAAGTACAGCTCTGTATGGCTTTGACCTTTTCAATATTCTTTAATTTGACTGACTGGCTACTCTAATTTTTCCCCTGTTTACAGTCTCAGAAACCTGTGGGAAAGAAGCAGAATGCTCAGCCAATCAAAATACTGAACACTGAAAAGATCAAAGTAGTAAAACATACTACAGTCTTTCACAGAATATATTAGGCATTAAAATTTTGATATCACACTATAAAAAGATAACATTTTTCCCTGCAACTCTAGATACTATAAAAATGGAGACATTGTGAAGCAAAGGGTGATATCGCTAAACCAAGACACACAATTTATACTACTTGAAAGTTTTTGGTTTAGACTGTTACGCATTTCCTCAAATAACTCTCTCCTTCCTAGCTTTCAGATCAAATAAAATTCAACTTTAGTTTGATATCTTTAATACAAACTCATGACTTTCCAGTATGCATTTCACAGTTTTGGAAACTGCAGGGATAGATGCTTCTACTAAACGCATACTTTTATCAATAACAATCAGTATTTCTAATTTGCACCATGTGGAAATCTTCATTTTCATTTTTTTTGTTCATAGACACTGGGTGAGTCTAGTAACATCAGGGCAATTTTACAAGATTGTTAAGAACTCAGAGACTCATCTTGCACTCCACCTCGTGAGTAAATAGTAGTAGGAGCAGGTGACAGAGAAAAATCCATTGCTTTGACAATACAGTATTTTACTAGGAAAACAAAACAAAACAAAACAAAACAAAACAAAACAAAACAAAACCATCTTTGGTTTTATCTTACCATGTCAGAGATGTTAATGGTATACAATGAACAAAATAAATTAAAAATCAAATGTAAACAACACTGAGATGATATAATCTGAATAGATTATGGATTCATTTCCAAGTAATCACTGCATCTTAATTGGGTTATGGAACTGTAATATATTACCCTGTTATCACAATGCATGTTTATCTAGTTGCTAATGAAAGAGACTTATACAAGATGAAGAGCACTAATATGATTTGATTTGTAATTCTTTCCTTCAAAATTCCAAGAGAACGGGCACTCCAATTGTTGATATTCTCTCCAAACAGGGTATTCTATGTGCTACCTTTTGAACGCAAATTGCCAGTGTGTATCCTTAACAAGTTTCCAAAGCAACAGATTGCTAATTAGAAAAGTTTGTCCCTATAATTAGGATTTATCAGAACCTCTGCCTCCTCTTTAGCAGCAGGCCACTTATAACAAAGAGGTTCAAATATTACAGTAAAGTTGTTCATCCTGCTTGCAAGTCTGCATTTAGTGGTATGATCAGACAGCAGGCGCTGTCACCAAGGAAACAAAGAGAGAAGCTACTTCAACATCTACCTTCGCACTGGAATAACAAATATGTCTTATAAGATAATTGGAAGTTAAAACGTTTTCAAATAGGATAATAATTTATGTTACAAAATTTATAATTTAATAACTCTAACTGGCAAAAAAGATAAAAGACAAGGGTGTTATCTAATTTCTTGCACTGTGCTGGTGAGCAAGGTTTACAGGCAATGGTGCAGAGTAGCAAGCATGAATCTTCCTCATCTACTAGTCACTCAGTTATATGATCTCATGCTGTGTGCTGTGCTGTTCTGTTTTTCTCCCTTCATATTGCATTATAGTTATCATGTATGACAT
This sequence comes from Heteronetta atricapilla, assembly GCA_011075105.1. Classification (NCBI taxonomy): domain Eukaryota; kingdom Metazoa; phylum Chordata; class Aves; order Anseriformes; family Anatidae; genus Heteronetta; species Heteronetta atricapilla. The sequence goes on along the minus strand of CM021733.1, from coordinate 47,339,005 downwards.
CCTGTTTATTTTTCCTTTTATCTATCTCATGACCTCCTTCTTGTACCAGCTCACTAAAATGTCTCAACAGAACCGCAACATCATCTTCTAAAGGTAAATTCTTTTACCATTCCTGAGGAAAATGCTATTCTAAAACCCATTTTCTGCATGAATTTAGACAGAAATACCTGTAACAAGAGGTATATTAAGACTCCATCTAATACAACTAGTAAGCTAGGTTGGGTCGAGCAGAAATGACTGAAGTGTTGTATATTAACAAAACAAAAAAAATCCAACAAAAACCAACAAAGCAAAACAAACAAACAAACAAACAACAAAGTCATTTTTCCATAAAAACAGTGGATCTAATATGACAATAAATACATTTAGACTGGAAATTGGATTGTATTTTCACATGCAGAGGAATAAATTTCCATAAAAGGAGCCTAACAGTAGCACTTGAAGAAAAATATCCTATACTGAAATACAAAGGTACATTGTCTTTTTTTTTTTTTTTATTGCAGATCATTTTTCTGCATCAGGTTTTATAGCCATTCATGAACATACAATTTACTTTTGCTCCTGACTCATAACAAAAATATATATTCTGTATGTCTAGTAAAGTGGAAGGACTGACCCAGAGATGTTTCAATGAGTCAAACAGCATAAAAGCTAGTGATATTGCATAAGACAATCCCTCACCAAAGCAATTGCAGTAATTAAGAGCAAATGAACCATTATTTAAGACCAAATTTTAAGACCAATAGAAACATTATTTCCCATTTCAAAGCACCTCTAGTTGCTCAACAGACAGCAGAGGATCTTGTGTCTCAGTTGCTGATTATGGAAGTCTATGCTGACCATTGCCAGTCAGCTTGGCAACATATGTCTAAAGACCTTGGGAACAACCTCCAAAACACCACCACCACATTTATGTTCTCCTTCATAAAAATGCTAACAGGAAATTTAGAGTTACTAAATTATAAGTGCTGTACTTCAAGGAACAGCTGAGGAATGAAGTTGCCAAATCTCAAGCATTACTATGTGGCAGACAGCCTAGCAGAAATCAATCAATTTCTAAAGAAAAACCGCCTTTAGACAAAGTAGAGATTTAAGGAGAGATGGCAAGTAGAAATGAATTTCAGTTCCAAGTAGAATTGTTACTGCAATCAAAAGATATTCCTGCTTGTCACTATACCATAAAAATAGTTTTCTGAGTCATATGGTAAGGTATTAAGTCAGATAGAGTGAAGACTTTGGCAAGAAGGACTCTTTATTCACATCTGTAACCGAAAGTATCCCTTGCGGTTTGGTGGATGAAATGGTGATTTCTTCAACTGATCATTTCTATCAACCAGGATCTAGAGCTGTCCTCACAATCACAAGCTTAAATTCACTTTTCTTACTGTCCAACTGAACACACAAGAGGGTGTTAATAAATATGTTTAGAATTTGGCATGTTAATAACTTTAGACATGGAAGATAAGTCTTTTTAGTCTTTCTCTGGGGTCAATGGTGAGAGATTAGTTCTTCCAAAGGATAGCTCAAAGCAGAAGCCTAATTTTGGGGCTCTGTATCATTTGCTGGAGGACTTGCTATTCTTACTTATATGGAAAGATACATAGGAAGGGCACATGGCTTCACAAAGACAAGACTATCCTTTTCAGGGATCCATGGCATAGCTGTGAGAAAACGTTTTCACAAATTAAGAATTGGAAAAATAAAAGTCAAAGGACAAGGAACAAAATTAATTTGGGGGAGTTAAGACAGAATGCATTGGAAAGCCAGTGTCTTACTTTTTGAAAACGTACTTTTTATCTGGCTTTTGAGAGTCCATGTGTCCTGGTTCTGGCTAGGATAATGCTAACTTTCCTCCTAGCAGCTGGTAGAGTGCTATGTTTTGGATTAGGATGAGAAGAGTTGATAACATGCTGATGTTTAATTGTTGCAGAGCAGCGCTTACACCAAGCCAAGGAGTTTTCAGCTTCTCACTCTGTTCTGCCAGTGGGCAGGCTGGGGCTGCAGCAGGAGCTGGGAGGGGACAGACCCAGGACAGCTGACCCAAACTGGCCAAAGGAGCATTCCATACCACCTGACATCACACTGAACAATTAATATGGGATGGCTGGCTGGGGTGTTGGGGACTGCTGCCTGGGGATAGGCTGGGCATCACTCAGTGGGTGGTGAGCAATTGCATTGTGCATCACTTGTTTCGTACACATTATTAATAGTAGTACTATTATCATTATTATATTTCTTTCTGTCCTAATAAACTATCTTTATCTCAACCCACAAGCTTTTACTTTTTTCTGATTCTCTCCCTCATTCCACCTTGGGGCAGGGGAGTGGGAGGGTGTAAGCGAACAGTTGCATGGTGCTTAGCTGCTTGCTAAGGTTAAGGCAAACAATCAAAAAACAACAACCAACCAACCAACCAATCAACCAAAAAAAAACCCAAACACAACCACCAACAACTATAATAACCCTCTCTTGCATCCTCCACTTTTACTAAGGTCTTTTACAATATTTTATGATCCATCCCCTTTCCATTTTTGGAACTGAAGCTTTTCTGAGGCTTGCAAATGTTCTGAAACATTTTTCATGTGAGAAAGGCTATTTCCATATTTCTCTGCTCCTACAAGCTGCAGAATTAATGGGTTTCTCTCAAATGCCTCTTGTAGAGAGATTTTCAATGCTATTTAATAAACTCAAGAGGCCTGGATAAATACCTAGATCTATGTTTGCAACCAACTAAAACAGCTTTTTAAATTTACTGAATGTGTACTGACATCACAGTCATCAGGTACCATTAAATAACTGTAGTGAAGTAGTTGACCTGTGCCTTACTGTTGAATATGAGAATCGAAAAGTGTTTATAAAGGTAAGTTTAGGCACAGAAGGCAGTTTTCTGAGGCTCCTTCTCTAGTGAGTGAATGGAGGAAGAAGGTCTTCCAAACTGGGAAGCCCAGCTTCTGAGTTCCAGATCTCCTTGAATTCTGCAAGACAGCTCCTCTGTTTCTGCCATCTCTTCAGCAATATTTAAGTGGAAAATCTAAGGTAACTCAAGAAATAAAATAGCAAAATCTTGTAGAAAGAACATCAGAATGAACGATATGAGTATGACTAGCAATAAATTCCAAACATTTATCTACACTATTTTCCACACTATTCCATGGAGGATTCAATGGTATCTAGGAGCTTTTCATCTGTTTCATAAAATGGTGTGTCATAATAAGACTGTATTTGAAAATAAGAGGACAATTGAGTACAAAAATGTGAAGAAGTCAAGGACATAATGAGTGGGTAGATATAGGTGAAGGAATTGTCAGAAGCACCAACTATTTATCTGGCAGTTGAATTCCTCATTGAAATTTTTTCTTCCTCTCTGATTTAATTTATCTCTTTCCTTTTTCTCTGACGCACTAATATCTCCCTGTAAACTTTCTCCTGTCCACTACCTTTGGATGATGACTTTCTTGCCCTGTGGGGAGGGGAAAGAGAGGAAAAGGTAAAACTCAGAGAAGCGTGCATGAAAAATTCTAGGACAGATAGATTTGTAAATTCATAAAATTGTGAAAGGTATTAAGAATTCTATTTTGTTATGTAGTGGTGACCTGCAAATGTTGTGATAAATACTTGTTATAGGCTTCTTTGTATGACAAAAGCCTATTGAAGAGAAATCTCAGAGTTGAATTTCTTAACAGGCTTCCACATTCTGCCTGTCTAGATTTCATTTGCCCTTTCTAGTGAATACCCACACATTTCTTATTCTGCATTTTTTCATAGAAGAACTGTGGTTGGAACATTGTTATTTTTTTCTCCTGATAATGAACATACAGCTATTTCATACCAAGCAGTTTAATATCTCTCTGTGGGAAGTAAGCAAATTCAGCATGAATTTGACCCCAGATCTCCTCCACTTTTTCCCTTTGTCTAATGGTTAAAAAGAACATAGGTTCAAAAAGAACAATTAAATCCCAACTGTTGGGCATCATAATTGTCAGCATTTTTTTTTGTCAGAACCCTAGAATACAAACGATGTTTTCTTGATAGTGATGTTATTTTTAGTTGCTGAGAAAGTACATAGAAGACATTCTTACACCAATAATAGTGATTGTAACAGTGTCAGTTGAACTAGTTAGTGGTAAGAAGACACGTGTTATGTAGTTGTCACTGAAATATTGTACATATACAATTAACATTAACACATTTTCTTGTTAATTATTAGACAATTCATATAGCTATTCATAAATAGAATATGTTCAGTAATCTATGAGTAAATCTAAGGGAGTATTATAAAGTGGATTTATTTATATCTAAATATGATAGTTAATATTCTGGCCTCAACTTAAATCTGCATACAAAAAAAAAAAAAAAAAAAAAAGTTAAAATAAGCTATTCCAAAACCAACAAAGAAAGAAAGAAAGAAAAACCAAACCAAACCAAAACAACAACAACAACAACAAAAAAACCACCAACCAACCAACCAACCAACCAACAAGCTGCTTTAAAATGTGATGAATGCAAATTGAAAGATATCTTTAATATTGCTTATTATTAATATTTTCATACTGTTCAAGACCAGTTTATAATTAGAGTGGATGCAGAACTAAGTTCTCTGTAGGTAGTCATATGCAAGAAAATGTCATAATCACATTAACTCTATAATTGGATAATATATGGCCAATTAAGAAGGAAGACTAAGGAAGAAGCTGTGAAAGCAAGTGACAAGTATAGTGAAATGTAGATCAAAAAGGGGAGGGTTAGAACATGTGGACTTCCATCAGCTGTTGTTCACATTGTATTTGTCATTATTTGCCTTCTAGAGTCAGGCAGCAACTTGAAGCACCAGAGATACAATAACTGAATTTCAAAGAGGGAGACCATTAAGGCATAGAATTATTTTAATTGCTTTTACACTTTTTACCTATGCTGTCTATGCATATATGCATCACACTCCTGAGTTCCTTCTGCCTCATTTTGGAGCCTCTTCATTCTCTTTCCTTCTGTCCTGCAAGATACAGTCTATCTCTCGTGAGCTAAAAGAAGAAGGAATGAAATCACAGGGACATTCAAATACTCTTCTGACCAAGTGCCTGGGAAGAACATGCAAATCATTTGTTGTCTGCTGACTCCACCTTGCTAAGCAAGGGCCTGACTGCATGGCTAGCCTAAGGAGGTGGACTGTAACCCTCTGTTTTCCATTGCATTTTAATGACTACAACTTGTGATAGCTTAGAGACCCAGGAAAGCAACAGAACATAGATCTCCTTTACTCTTCCATTTGAAAATGACAGGAAATGTCAAAACACCTTAATAAACAGATCTCTATGAACCTACCAAAACATTATTTCAATTTCTCAAAGTGCTGGTTAAAAACATGGCTGGAGCTTTCAGACTACTGATAACTTAGATAACTAGCCAACAAGTGGCTGTTCTGTGATGCCTACCAAAGGAAGTCATGCCCCTCTCTGATCAGAGATAAGTTAGCATTGTGACTAATACAGTGAACGTGCTGCAGAATACAGCAGTGAGTATGAAAATAGCAAACACTAATTTTAAATCTCAGATGTCACCAGACTTGAACACAAAGGTGAGTTGCATTGTCTCTCTGAAGGGCATCGCATCTTGGGAAAACAAAGAGAAGTCATAGCTTTATGCACATATTTAAGTCCACAATAAACTGGATGTCCTCTTTCCGGCTGGGATATAATTAACTTTACTCACAATGGATGGTAATAGTGATGTGTTTTGGATTTAGAATAAAAAGTAATGCTGACAAGACACTGGTGTTTTAGTTGCTTCAGAGCCATGCTCACACAGAGTCCAGGACACTTCTGCGGCTGGTGCTGCCCTGCCAGCGAGGAAGCTGGGGGTGCACCAGGAGCTGGGAGGGGACACAGCCAGGACAGCTGGCCCGGGGTGAACAATAAAACTGTTAATAAAATTGTTAACCAAACTGTTAATAAAACTGGGATGAGTTTGTCAGGGGGGCTGCTGTTATTCTGCCTGGGCATTGGTCAGCTAGTGGTGAGCAACTGCACTGTGCATCGCTTGTTTTGTGCATTCTTGTTCTTACTATTATCATCATCAGCATCATTCCTTCCTTTTCCGTCCTGTTAAACTTCATCTCAACTCACAAGTTTTACCTTTGTATGACATTCATATATGATTCTCTGCCCCAGCCATGAGCGAACAGCTGTGTGGTGTTTAGCTGCCTGCCAGGTTGAACCACTACACTGGATTACTACAATTTGCAGAACTAACAAAGACAAGCACTAGAAGGTGTATTTTGTATTTAAAGGATGATAGTTTCTTTCTCACTGGAAAAACTAACAAACAATTGAAGAAGATTTTATATCACCATGTGGTACCCATAGAGAGGAAATCTTAGTAACTCTGGAAACTAGAGAAGCAACAAAAGCTGTGGAGGAAAAATCTTGATGCACTGGCAAACAAATAGAAAAAATAAAACTGGCCTTAAATCAGGAAGACTAAATAGCAGAAATGGAACATGTGGATTTTAAGGCTTTTTTTTTCTTTTTTTTTTTTTTTTTTTTTTTTGTCTTGTGTAATGAATATTATGAGCTCCATCAAAATGCCATGCAAGTTGGTCAGAATATTTCTAGTGATTTTAGTGGAGTTCAGAACAGTTCAATTCCCGTGCCACACAGATTTATGTGCACAGAGTAAGAGTAAATGTACTGCAAAATCAGTGCACAATTTACACTGCTAAAATGACGACAGAAAAAGCAACGACCTCTGTGCTAAGCACATAGTAGAAGTAAAAAGCCATATACAACTAATGTTATTTGCTGCAAAAACAGGAGGATTGGTAGACATAGGGAGGAGTGATGCTATGATCACTCATTGTACATACGACACAGTAAATTTTCCATACAACATAGTAACTTTCCCATATAGTATGTTATGTGAGAAACCTTCAGGAACAATCTCTTGTGCGCTAAGGATCAACATCCTATTTTTGCTCTCTTTCTTCTGTTGGTCAGGAAATATCTAGTTATCTATATGCATCTGCTGCTCTGTTGAGTTTGGGGAAATGGTCAATGACAAAAGTAATGTCTGCTTGATTATTCATCAAATTATTCCATAAATACTACTGAAAAGTAGGATCTACAAGAAATAATCTCATTCTCTAAAAGTCCAGAGGTACATATGCTACTACTGTAGCTGTTGTTGAAACAAGCTACCTGTGAGGGACTTAGTCCATTTAGTCTTTAGTGCCTCCCAGGGCACTTGAACTCGTAGTTCCCAGTAAACCTGGACAGTCAATGTGCACTTCAGAAGTTAGCATAAGGAAATGAATTTAAAAATGCATAGTCACTAACTCAGATATCAAAACAGAGAAACATAAGGACCGTTGGCATGATTTGTTAGATGTCATTAGCTTCCTCAGTTACAGTAGATATAAAATCAATTAGTAATCTAGAAACATAAAACATTTAAACTAACTTAAATAGCAGTTTCCTAATACTGACACTTTGTGATTTGCTAGACATAGTTTTCAGACATGCTAAATGATAGAGGTGGTAGGGTTCAAGTTTGAACAACATTCAGATTTTAGTGATTCACAATTAATTGCTTTTCTTTGTAATTCGGAAACCTAAATGCATAAAACCTAATCTTTCCGTGGGATCTGGTATATCTTCTTGCTGAAAAATACAGCACTTGCTGAGTATTAGGCTTACAATATTCTAAATATGCATGCCAACATTTTAAACAATATATTTACCTACTGACATAACTTTCTGATACATATATTATGCCACACGCTGCCCGAGTATGTTACAAAATTTATAGTCGTACTCTGTCACACGTTGCTTACTGAAAACATCACAGCAGCCTGCTAGTGGTTTAACAAGATGTGAAATGATAAATATAGGTTTGGAATGTGAACAACTTGAGTCAGACCCCACTGGCACAGATTTATACGGCACATTTTTTTTTACTCCCTTGTGTTTCAATCTCATTTTCATCCACAGATTTGGAGTATATTTGGATATTTTTTTCCTTGTTCCTTTGTGCACAATTACATTTTTTATATCTAATTCTGTTATTTTTTATCAGTTGTCTACCATGCACACACATATGGGCACTGACTAACAATAAGACAAGAGTCTTGATACTCCCTCAGTGACACAGTTAATAGGCAGAAAACCTGGATGTGAGTTTACATTGCAGAAGTGGAAGTCATCAGCTATGGACATTCCTTCTAGTGACTTTACTGGCTAGCAGTAGCATCAGCGCAGAACTGCATCTTCTCTTCTTCCCCACAGAAGTAACCCTGACTCTTACTGTCGACTGAATCAGCTGAGGGAAATCAATGGGTTCTCGATCAGGCCTTTGCCTGCTATGTGCCTGTGGAACTAGTTGAGAATTTCCCCAGTTGAAGGAGACTGCTTTTAGGGTTTGTTTTTTCTCTGCTAAGAAAACATTATTACATACTGGTTATATAAAAAAATAGAGATCACACATTGTATAATTTAATCAATTTTAAAAGTAGAAAAAATGTAATGGTAAATAATTACGGCTTGTTAAAGGAAGATCCATGTGCAAAATTGTAAAAAGTGTAATGAAATAAGATATTCTTCTCTATATGTATTAAAAAATGTTTTAAGCATTTTTTTTTTTTTCTATTTGAAGCTTCTGACTTTTTTATTTAGTGCTCTGTGCTTGTGTGCTTGCTTGGATGACTCTTAAAACTGCAATGCAAACAGGATCAAGTCTAAAGCTAAAGATCTGCAGCTCATTTTCAAGAAAGAATCAACTCAATAAAGATACATTTGGGCTAATATCAGCATTTACAGGTCCACTGTGGGTTAATGGGTTAATCAGGTACTAGAAATATACCCCCAGAACAACGAAAAACAAATCACATTCATTCAACAAATTCCCTGTGTTGAAAACCTAACAAATATATATTCTGTTACACCAGCTAACATCATCTACTGAAAAAGAACACAAAGTGGGAAATATATCTTTCTGCTTGTATTATGCTTTTTTGTTGTTGTTTGTTTTCAATTTTTTCTCCAACTCCCTTCTCATGTAAGTTAATGGTAAAATTTTCACTATTTCCACTGATCAGAATAGGACCCAAACTTTGATACTGAAACTTTTCCAGTTCTTGTTGAAAACTAAATCTAAATTACTCCAACACAAGGCCTGCTAGCGAAGAGGCAAGTTTATGAATCTTTTTCATATCTTAATAAAATATATTCAAGCCAATATGTGATTCTAGCAGAGAAAAAGATACTCATCCAAGATGTAATGACCCAGGAAGCATGTGTTGTGGAATAATAGAGAAAAAACCAAACCAAAACAAAACAAAAAAACCTGATCAACTGTTTTTGGACTTTAAAAGACTACCTTGATGTTAAAGCCACCACCCAAGTTTTTTGTTTGTTTTTGTTTTTACATAATTTGATTGCTTTGCTTTGCAATATATTACCCCAACAATTCCATTCAACAGTTTGTAGTGCAGCAAAAATATTTCATAATTTGCAATAATTTACAACCACAGTATTCCATAAACCACCACAATTTGAAACCTACAAGAAGATAAGACACACTACAATTTTGCTATCTTTTTTTCCCTCTCTTTTTGGCATTTAATTTAAGTAAGCTGCTGATTGAATTTACTGAAAAACTGACAAACAAATGTTCAGCTGTATTTTTGGTCACTTTACTACTTTTTCTGGCAATTTACACTGCAACTGTACAGGAATATAACAGACTTCATACCTCCCAAGCATCCCAGTGTGTCAGTTTTTTACAATTAATAGTGAAAAATGTACTCTTTTTCAGAGCAGAGGGACCATCAATCACATGTACAGTAACTGCATTCAGACGTTTAACACGTGAGTTAGTAGCAATCATACAACACAAAATTCTTCACTAGAAATCAGAGCACTTTGGGAATTAGAATCATTCACTGTTCCCTAAACTCAGAGTAGCACAGACTCTGAAACAACTGCCTGGCTGAATCAATGTGTTTTCAAAACCAATTAGATAAGTTCATTAAAATAAACTTTTGCACAGAAGCAATTTTAGCTTTTTTTATCTCATATTTGCCACCCTCCACAGGGAGGCTGATTTTTTCTTAGCAGTTCCTCCAAATTCAATACTTAATGAAGATTCCCACTTTGGTCATAAGCAGACTCCAAGGTCCCTGAAACACATCCATAGCAAAATTGCCTACTGTTCTTCTCATTACCAAGGATATGGAGTAAAACTTAGAGTAATTGGAAATGAGCATAAACTCAAGCAGAATACATTTCTCAAGCTTATATTTTTTTATTATCTTAAGCTGCTAACAGAGAGTTGGAATCTCAGGTCTACATTTCCCGTTTTCCAAGAAAAATGAATGAAATAGTGCAGAAGGGTTGTAAAATCATTTTCTAAGAACCCACTACAACCAGAAAACAACCCCAGGCTCAAGTGCTAAAGAGGACAGACCTTTGAGAAAAATCTGTGAGGTCTAAAATCTCTGAGTTGGGTGAAATTTGGTGGTGGAGTATCACAACTTGCAACGTCTCAAATGCTTAATTAAATTTTGGCCTGTGACCTTGTTTACATTTTACTGAGGTTGCTCCAATGTTTGGAGAACTTTGACTAGGGGACCTACAACAAATGTTAAATCCTTTTTAGTGTCTTGTTGGATATGATCCACATTTTGTGCAGTCTCTCCTCCATGTGCTGTACAGAATTTTCCTCAAAGAGGCATAGAACATTGGAAATACTTCTATTGCATTTCAACTGGCTCTTGTCCCACACTAAATCATCAGGTTGCCTTTGACCACATCTCTGAACTCTGGATTCTACACATCTGTAGATATCTGCAAATTTTTCAACATTCAAACTATGCAAACATTGTTCACCAACAGTAAAGACAGAGGACTTTGACTCCTGATCTCTGCCACTGCTGGGACAGATAAAGACCTTGCTTATCCCACTAGTGCACAGTTTTTTATTTCTGATATAAGTTCCTCTCTTGCTTCCTTTCTCTCTCCACTTCGTGTATTACATCACTATTGTGCAAGAAGGCCAGTGGGCAAAATAAAGGAAGAAATTGCAGGGAGACACTGGAGATGTTAAGAACTAAAATACATTAATGGTGAGGCATGAGAGGATATCCCCAAATACTGCCTTACATGTCACAAAAAGGTCATAGGGTATCTGTAAGCAAAAAAAAAAAAAAAAAAGCAACACAGTCAAGACAGTTCCACTATCATCAGGAATAAGGAGACAAAAGCCTAGGCCTGAAACCTAGTTCTCCAGGCATCCCAAGATGATTCCTTCTCTTCTCTACAAAGTATTTTCTGCTTAGAAACAGAACTTACTGCTTGGTCTGCTTAAAAACAGTAGTTTCTGTTTTTTAAGAACAGTGGTTCTTTTCTCTGCTTCTGCTTCACTAGGGAAGGAGAGAAAATAATCCGGGGAGCTGGTGAAAATGGAAAATATATTTTCACCAAAAATGCAATGGATAGAGAAATGGTCTCTCTGAAAGCAGGGCAATTTCTCCAGTTATCCAATCTGTTGCAGCCGTAGAGTAATGTCAGATTAGAAACAGCAGAGCATGCTATGTAAAGGGTGTATAGGAAATTTTACAGCATCAGATAAGCCTGGGAGAAAAGCCAAATAAAATGGTATGAAAGGACACATATTTTCAAATAGATCAATGGACTAAGCCCCCTGTTTAGCTCTAGTTTTCACTGAATCACTGACTGCAGAGTTAAGACTAATGAATCTATAATACTGCAGGGAGGTGATTAAACTTTAGCATGACAAATGTTTGTGTTCCTCTATTTTCTATAATTAGCAGTTGGAAGCATTGGCTTCACTCATTAAGAGAAAACAGAACCCCATTTCTATAAAATGGAAGTTGCAAAATCTAAAACATCATTTATGACATGAATAAATTGAGAAAGGTGTTTGAAAATAAAGGTAATTACTGCAAGGATTTCTAAGTCACCCTCTGATGGCATCCATCTGCCTGAAAAACAATATCATTTGTGGCACCAGCTACACAGCTGCAAGAGATGAGCTACTTCAAGAAGTGTCCATCCTGATTTAATACTGGTTGATGAATCACAGCAAAAAAAATAAAAAATTCTACTCTTTAAATATTTATCATATTGTTTAAATATTAAAGGTGAAGTTTTCCTTCTGATTGCTAAATCAGTATTATACAGTTTGGAAATTTGTTTACAGTCTCTTACAATAGGATCATTACCTGTCAATGTCAGATATCATTTTCCAGCATCTGCCTGGTGACAGCTGTCTTGCTGTGAGATGACAAGTGTAATTAAAACTTTGGTTTCAGATACAGTTTGCATATTATTTTATGGATGTTCAGGCTGTAGGATGGAGCAAAACTTCTTTAACTTTCCTTTAATTCTGGCTTAAATTTTGCAGCCTGAAATTAACAACCATTGTTGGAAGTACTTCTGAATAATTGTATTTCTGCTTCTTCAGTGAACAATGCACAAAAACAGGGAAGTTGTGCAAACATAAAACAAGGATATGAAGAGATTTTCTCATCTGAATGTGGTCAGTATATTTTATTAATATCAGGAAACTGAAGAAATCCTTCAAAATAGCATTCGTTAAAAATTGTAAACATGAAGATGTGTAAAAGGGCAATGTTAAGTAAGGAGTGACTATTAGTCAAGGCAGTGAAAAAAGCAAACCCCATTTTACCACCAGAGTGCAATAAATTATGCACTTTAAAAGTATGACAGAAAATCAAAACCAACCTGAATCTGTCATTTGAATAATCAAACAACAAAGAAATTTCATGTCTAGATCCAAGCTTTGTGGATGGATCTACTACCATAAGATGTGCGACCAAAGCTAGAGATCTACACATTTACAAATGATGCAGATCTTCCACTATGTGTAGAAATATGTAGCTCAGTTAACTCTTTAAGTGAAACTTGGCACTTCAGAGTTATTTTTACCTGGCAGGTAAGACAGAAGCTATATTGCTGACAAAGGCATAGGTGTAGCAGAGAGGTACCTAAGTTACTCTGTGAGAAAGGCAATTCTTAAGCTGTCATTACTGCAGGCAGAAAAAGTAAGATATTTTAATTCCACAGTTCAACTGAAGTCCTATGGTGAAGATCTGAAAGGAAGTGGTCTCCTCTCTAAACTTCCCTATTAAAATTAATCAAAACCTTTCAGAGAACTTTTCTTAGAAAATGACTTTAGCTAAACACAAAACCACATTATATTTCTAGGAAAAATGTCAGATCCTCCACTTATCTCCCATTCACTGTGTAGGAATCTCAATGAGAATCAGAAGTAAGGACTGTTTCTACCACTTTTTCTCACAATATGAGCAATTTGGGACTAAGTGCCCCAGGCTATCAGAGGAAGATGGGGACACACACTTTACAAAGGATACTGGAGCTCAGGAAGGTCTAACATTGTAAAGGTACATTCTGAAATGCAAAAAATGCACTTCATTTTTTCTTTTCTTAATCCTTTCCTGAAGGATGTGCAAATGTTGGCTCTTGGAGACACTGGTATTCCACAGTAGGTGAACTTCATGCACATACTACTATAGTGAAGTTGTGTTCTATGATGTCATAAGAATTTTCAGGCTTTATGACTGATTTCTAAACCTACCGTTAATTAATTCTGGAAAAGTAATAAAATATATGACATATGATTTCAGTGTTTATTCTTTGAAATCAACATATTCTGTCACAATATTTAAGCCACAAGGTAAAAACAGACATCTACACATACATTGCCCCACTGTTCTACAAATTTATCTGCAGCAAATCAAGAAAAAGATACAAAAAGCCCCACATATTGAGCCAAGGTTATTTCTCATCTTTCTTGTCCACGGAAATGTAGCTCTTAAGAAGTTCCTCATTTTATGACAAGAAAGTGGGAATGCAGAGGCATCCAAGGGCTGTTCTGTACTGCCATGAGAAGCCCAAACAAAACTGATGGAAAGTTTGATATAATTTTTTTGAAATATCTTGATTCTTGGCTACTCTGGAATGCACAATGGAATTACTTTAGACAATGATTTGTAACATTATTGAAAAATGTGTAGGTTAATTTAGATAAATAATTAACATTGATTTACACTCTATGAATGCTTATAAATTCCAGAGCTTCTCAAACGCTTCACAGAATTTTCTTCCTTATGTTCCATTCCCAGTTCCCATGCAACCTCTACCAGGATTGCCAAGGAGTATTCGGAAGGAAACTTTATTAGTCTTCAATATTACTGTCACTACAGAATCCCTTCCTGGCAGAAATGGGAGCCCTTTCCAACACTAAACCCCTTTTAACTGGTTTAAGGGCCAGAGCAAAAGTGAGGCTTTAAACTTCATCTCACGTGAACTACGTAGCAGCATATTCCATGCCTCACATCTTTGGATTTATCATTCCTGTCTCTAAGACAGTGGTAGATGGCAAAAGAAGATGGTGATATATTCTTTTACAATTTGAGGAAAGGACTGTGTGACAGACAGCAGGTAAGAACTCAATACTTCAACAAAAAAAAGAGAGTTTCAGTTACAAAGATACTAATAACATCAAAAACCAAATATAATGTATGAACTGTATTTTGGAGTTACTGGCAAAGAACAATACTATAGCAAAATCACACTACAGCATTTATATAGATATGATTTGGAAAGGTGGCTGCACTTTAACCAATAACGTAAAAAGTGTCTAGACTGGAAAGAGTATTAAAATTAATTGTGGAAGTATAGATCACTCTATCATACACTGTCCAAAGACTGCAAATGCAAGTTAGCATTCCATCTATGTCTAAGGCTAACAAGATAAAATTGCAGAAAAATTAAGTTACTGTCTGACAGCACTGTACATAATAAATAACATATGTCCTCCATTCCATAAGGGAATTAAAAGGGCATACATTTATTGTACATATGCCAATTTTATCTCTGATGTAACTCTATGGAATTAGACAAGGGGTCATTTGGCCAAATAGCACATACAAAGAAAATAGATCAGATTTTAAGGCCAGTGCGCAAGCAGACATCAAAAGTAAATGGGATTACACTATGCCTTCATTTTCCCAACAGTGCTTATAGCTAATAGTGTTTCCAGTGAAATCACACTAACACCATGCGACAACAATAGGTGAAGAATATTTCAACAAACAACTACCATGTGTTTCTGTTAAGTGCTTTCATGACATGGCAAGGCAGTAATAAGTTTGCAAATGAAAAGCTTTTGTTTTGTTTTGTTTTGTTTTGGGGGGGAATATAGGAGGCATAACCTGTCCTCCTCAGTTAAGCAAAATTTATAAGAACAAATTTTAGTTCTACAGAAAACAACAGATAGAATGTCTAATAAGAGTATTTGATAAAGGCTTTTCAGACATGTTCTGCTGGTGTGGCTGATTATCCCTGGCAAATCTGCACAATTCTTTCACTGTTTGTTCATTGTTGTTTTGGTTTGGTTTGGGTTTTGTTTGTTTGTTTGCTTTTGTGAGAAGAAATTGGAATGGTATGGCTCTCATAAACTAATCATGTAGAAGGCCCTTGGATTGAACAAGGGGAGAATTCTCTTCTGCATAAAAAAAACAAACAAACAAACAAAAAAAAAACAGAGAAAACAGCAAAGAAGCAAGGCAGTGGTATTGCTTCAAAGGAAGACAATGAGAAGAAGAATAGTCTGAAGAACTCTTTCAAGCAGAAACAATAGGGATAAGTTTAACTAATCTGTACAAACTTATGGCATACTGATATAGTTCTGAAACATGGTGAATCTAATGGACAGAGAGCAGCCTCTACAACAAACAAATGCAACCGACTGAGGCAAGAAAACTGAAGACCACATTCCCACAACTCAAAATGCCATTAAATACATGAATGTTAGTATTCCTATTTATTTGTAATGCTCAGAGAGCCATGCACCTTCTAAAATTAATAAGCAGTGCTCCAAACTACTCCAGCTTCCCCAGATTTAATCACCATTAAACCATTTATGATGGTTCCTCCACAAGGGACTTAATATTCTTTGATATTCTTATGTATAATTACTTCTTATAATCGGTGCATAGCTATTAAGTGATGTACTGCTAAACCTCCAGGTTTCAAATGGATAAATATTAGCCTAATGTGCTCAATCAATGCATAGAAATAGCTTTAAGCACTTTTCCTGCAAGGGAAAATATTTACCATATATCATAGTTAGATTAGCTTGAGGCACTAAGCAGCCAATAGAGGAGGATTGAAAGCCTGGAAATCACTTTTAAAGTCCTTGCATTTCTGTGAAGGACATCTTCAACAGAGAGGGAGAAAAGAAGAACAGAGCTCTTTTACCTTGAGCCTCCTATAAAACCAAGTACTTAGGATCAGAACCATGTCAGAATATTTGCTTCATGAGACACAAAACTCTCCTTTCTATAGAGAAAAATCACTAGAGGATTCAAAGAGCTTCTCATCTCCTTAGTTTACTGAATTTTTCAATCTAAATGACAGTTAGTGGCTCTGGAGTAGGTTATTAATAAACAAACCTCCTTCACTGAAGTTTACACTGTAGCTGGGGTCATGCTTGGCAGGATTCACAATGAATACATTAGGCCTAATCGCATAACTCTTAAAATAACTTTTAATATTAGCAATCAAAAGAGTACCTTCAGCATTTTTCATTCTGAAGATTTAGGGACAGATAGAAAAAATCCTATATCCTAGAGAAATTCTAGTATAGTATTCAAACTGAGCTGTTTGATTTTCTTCTTCATCCCCATCTAATAACATAAAAATCAAAAACAAACCAAAACCTGCAAATTGTATTTTGAATGTCTGAAGTCAGAGTTTTAGGGATTCTTTATGCTCAGACAAAACCACTTGCTTCAAGAGTAGTCATATGATAACGATAATAATGGTAGACTAGATTTTTCCATTTAATGTTTAACTAGAACTGCATATAAAAAGTTAGAAAATTACACAACACTTTTCTTTCACTATGAAGAGGTAAAGTTTCCCTTATCAAATATATCACATGCAAATAAGCATCTTTAAATCTTTTGTTACTTTTTGACAAATTAATTCTTATTTTCTCAAATGTGCTGAATGTGAACTGATTGGACATATAAAGTCTGTTGAATATATAATTTTCCAAATTGTAGACTCTTTATTATCTATTTGATTTTATTAGTGTTCATTTATTATCAAAGCTGAAGATTTTCTTACATATGGGAACAAAAATATAGAATTCATGAGCTTCTCAAAATAATGTTTGTATTATTGCTAAATGTGTTTGTTATTTTCACTATAGCACTCAAAACTTCTGCCCCACAAGGTTTAGCATTTTTAATACTATTCATTTTGCCTCTCTAATTGTTGTTTTCTAATTGTATGGCAAATAGTTGACCATCAACAGGTAAAACACTAAATTATGAATTAATTTAAAATAAAACACCCAGACGTTGTTTGCTTTCCTTTTGAATTAGTTTGTGGCTGAGAGCTATTAAATTTTACAAATTACTCAACATTCAGTTTCTTGAAAGGAAATTATATATTTGACTTGAGTTAAAATTATTCATGAAGAAAAGTTTACTTTCTACAGGGACTGAAATAACCCCCAATAAATTCAATAATAATTGTTACATAAGTTGTACTGAATAACATTAACAAAAATGAGCAATTATTTGAAAACAGAATGCGAGACGGTCAAGTAAAATGATCTCAACTGTGGTTTTGAAAAGAAAGATTTTGTAACTTTTGAAAGCTAGTTACACAATGTAAGGCAAGCATTTAATCCTTTAATTCAAGTTCATAAATCATTTCATAAATTATTTCTTATTTCACATACAATGGAATGGCTGACACCAGCAGTGATACAGGATACTTCTTCCTTTTCTTTAGCAATTTTTCTGTGCTTTTGTAATGGATTTGTTGCCAGAATAAATCCAGCAAGGACAGAAATGATACATTTCTGCAATTGCAGCAAGGATATAGGACAAACAGTAACTGTGAGAAAGGTTCCATGCATTGTTATGCCTCAGTCTTAAAAAGAATAAGAAGATGCAGGTCAAAATCGGAGTTTTGGTGCTTTAATTGAAAACAAAATAAAAAAGTGTCAATTTTCTAGCTCAGTTTTTGCCAAATTCTAATATGACTGAGCATTCCCTTCATATTTCCAAATAAAAATGGAAGAGTCACTTTGAGCCAGAATTTCAAGCACAGATAACAAAATTTCACATTGCTGCATCATGAGTGCTGGTTTCACTACATTTCCTGAAGGCATTCTTCATCTTTCATTAGCCAAAAAGCTGCCTCCAGGGCTGATGGCTGCCAAGTCAGTGAAGAAGCCAACCACTGACTGTAAAGAGACTAATTTCTTCTACTGCAGAAGACAGTTCCTCTTGTTCTGACCTGAAACGCATTTACTGACTGATGCAGGGAATCACTGTCGTTTCTTGATTGTTACTTTTTATTTTATTTTATTTTTTTCATTTTTTTTTACATGTCCTTATTAAGATTTTCTGATCCTGTTTTCTCTTGCAAGATTTATAGAACAGATATCTACCCTTACTAACATAAAGTTTAGTTCTAAGGTTTTACAAAGTAGATTTACATGCATTGAGCTAAATTATGTATATCTGCTAGGAAGGAAGGAAGGAAGGATGGAAGCAAGGAAGGAAGGAAGGATGGAAGGAAGGAAGGAAGGAAGAAAAGAAGTAAGGAAAGAGAGAAACCAATAACAATGACTTAGACTGAAGGATATTTGCACAATTAAAATTCAAGTTAAGAATAGATCTGGCATACGTCTGCAAAAGCAGATCAGGACAGGAAGCAGCTTCTGTGAAATAATTTTCCACTTTTCTTCCATTTTCCATACTCGATACACTGTAGTTATTTCATCTTTTCCTGCCCCACCACTTACATTAGTTTGTTACCTCTTCAAACAGAAAAGAATGAGGCTATTTTTGCAGCTCTGATACTTGGTATACTGTATCTCAGAGAAGAAGGGGTTTTGCACAACACCAGCATAGACTATAGATTTTTTTATCATTATTATTTTTATTTTTCTTGCAAATGCAGTTTAAATTCAGTTGATATGAACAAGAGCCCAGAGTTTCAAAAATGCTAGCTACTCATCAGCTCTCACTGTTCTCAGTGGGAAGGCCTGCGTGCTGAGATCTTTTGAAAAAAATCTGTATTAAATGCCTGACTTGGAGCTCTGGAGTTATGAAGCATTTTTTAAAAACCTGGCCCAAGATTATTCATTGTTGTATTATAAGGCAGGATGGTAAGAGCCTTTGTCTATGACTATTTACTATACATTTTTACAGTACCATAAAGAATTATAGGAACATGCAGCAAAGATAAAATGTGCATTCATGAATGTAGTTAACAACCAATTAACATTATGCAAGTAAATGTGCTATTTGTTTGTTACTGCATTTTAAAAGAAATAATATTTGCATGCTCAATTTACCTCATACGAAAAGATCTCATGTGTTGATTCTCAAATACATTGTGAAAAGAAATGTGCATTTGAGATCAATGGCTAATTGCACATGCAAACATTATATTGTTTTAGTTGTAATAGTTCCTTCTGCCCATAAAACTGCACAAAATCAGTTTATGCATTCAAATAATCTAATTTCACCAGGTGTATATTAAATTGAATTTGCCATTGTAAGATGCATTAAAGGACATTAAAAAAAAAAAAAAAAGTGACTACATACAAATCTTATGTTGCTCCACAACCAATTTGTTTAGATTCTACTATTTTTATTAGATTGTAGTTCTTAACTCATTGTTGAAGTGCAGTTCAAGGATGAATGAACTACTTTTTTTTTTTTTTTTTTTTTTTTTTACCAGAATTTTTTAATCAAACCTTGCTAGAACTCTACTTTTGTGTTAGTCACTGATCAATGCAAAGAGGTTTTACATCATCACATAATTGTAGCCAAAACCTTTTTTTTTTTTTTTTTTTTTTTTTTGTCAAAAGAATGAATCCTTAGAAAAAATCTCTGCAAAACCAGAAAACCAGAAGAAAATAATGCAGAAGTGGGGAGTACTACCAAACATAAACATATAAACATCTCTTTCCCAGTCTTACTATTTTAATGGTCTTACCACCTTTCACACCTATATTCAAACAACACTCAGAAAAAAAAAAAAGAAAAAGAAAAATAGAACACATATGAATTCTGTAAGACTGATAATTTCATTTTTCTTGCAGTACGATTTGTAAATGTGACAGAGAATTTTCATAAGCAGAAAGATGAGCATTAAAAAAGTTTACAAAAAGAATCTTGAGGAAGGAGCAAGAAGTAAATGGGATGAGTGGCCAACACTGAGAAACCATGAAAAGAAGTATTTTCAAATAAAAACGCAGCAAGGCATAGTCATGTAACCTTTAAGCAGCATGGAAAAATGGCTGTTTTGCTTTGCACTCTAACAGTCATCAGTCCTCTTAGGGAATTAGGGAAAAACAAAGAGCTGAAAATTTACACCAAAGAATGTAGACATAAATCTTTATTTAAAAATGATGTAAATTCCTTAGTTTAGGAAGTGGGAGAAAGGAAACGTCCTGAAACGGTAAAGCTGTTGAAGAGTTTTTCACTGCTAATCACAGTTACAGTAATTTGCTTAATTTTATTGTAGTGATTTTCCAGAATTTCGTTCCATCATGACAAATCTTTATTTTTAAGTTTGGAATTTTTAACCCTTAGGTGTCCTTTAACAGCTAAATACTCAGATAGGCATACACCAAACTTTCCCTTATAAGGGCCATAAAGATTTTTCAAACCTTAACTAAAGGATAATTCAACAGTTTCTGGCTCCCAAATACAAGTAATTAAGAGACACAAAGTTATATGTACTTTTATTAAATGTGCTTTAAAGCTTTAGTTTAAGCTAGATGGTACAGCGGGTAGGTGTGGGTACAGTGGGAACTGTGGGTAGGTGATGCAAATTTTTGAGAAAAATACTTATGTTCTATTGCCTTGAATTGGCTGGTAAAACATCATGGCTTGTAACAGGCTACAAAGAGCACACCTGAACATCAAGGACTCTCAGAAAGTTTGTAAGAGCATCAACAATAAGCAAGGAGAGAATCCAATGAAACTTTGTTTTCATATTGTATGCTAACAATTGAATACCCATCATTGACAGAGAAAATATTTTTAGTTGCAGACAATGTATGTGTAGTAGTAGTCTTAAACCCAACAAATATGGCACTGCAGTGCCACTGTTTCATTCATTTTTCATAGTGCAATCACGGTATATTGGATACTGCACAGACTCCACATTTTTGGTACATAGTTTTATATCATACGGGCTACAAATTCCTTAGTGTCTCCATTTGAATGAATCGTAACACAAACTTTGGAATGAGGCAACTATATCAGTAATTCTGCACCTGGCACAGCACATGAGCTGCATATTGAGGGAACTGGCAGCTTTGTGATTCGTAAGCAGACCTCAGTGATGAACTAATAGCTGTGTTAGCTGCCTTCTCCAGCTCCTTGGGCAGATGGAGAGCCAGCAGTGTCATAGAATGAACATTTTAAAATCCTTGTTGCAGATGAAAGCAGAAGTGCAAAATGTGATTTGCTTTTTTGATGAGTATGTCCAGGACATCACCTAGCATACATAAAGACCTTTGAAAAACCCCATTACATCTGCCAGTGCTAAGAAACCAAGAAATTTTATCCACATTGTAGATCTTCCCCTTACATTACTGAAACCAACAACTTAGCCAAAAATAAATAAATAAATAAATACAGACAATCAGAAAAATAACACCTTTCTCATTTTCACTGGGGCTCTGGACAATGGTGAACCTCCAGGACTCAAAGTTTATCTTTTCTCCAACCTGACTAATCAGGACTTAGCCTCTTCTCTTCTAGTGTACTCTATCAATTTTACTGCTTCTGCAATGAAAATCTGAGATTCAAGAGATAGACTCAGAAATCCCCATTTCTCTCTAGAACTCTGTAAAATTTACTGTGGAGAAGTACTGAGGAAATGTTTCCAAGGAAACCTCAATGCAAAGAGAACTTCACCTCATTTTATTTTTTATATATGATATCAAGTTCAATGAGAGCTCTCGTATGGCTTGCAAACCTTTCAACTGAACTTTGGCCAGTTCATGATTTTTCAAAGAAATGGCACAAAATAAAAGATTTTGTTTTAGAAGCTGAAATAGAAACCTGTGCAACAGGATTGTGTTTGACTGAATTGCATCTGTATTCTACTACTTTTCTGAGGACAGAAGTAGACCTAACAAAAACATTTGGGAGATAGGTATTTCTGAATGCATGTTATATATATATATATATATATAGCCTAGATCTTACTTTTTGTAATATGAGTATCAGTGGAGCTACTTCTAGGTTACTTTTGGAAGCTATTGCATATGGATTTAACTTCAAATGAACTACTGAGAAATGGTTCTATAAAGGCCTGTTACAGGGGTTTTGTCATAGATCAAACACAACTTTATTAACCAAATTCCCAGGGAGCTCCCTTTTCATTGGCCTGGAGCCCTGAGAAGCAACAGTATCTGGGAAGCCAGCCACTGACAGTTTTTGCTTGCTCTGATAATTGTAAGCAGCTAGCTGCAGGCTTCATTTTCATTTCTTTCCCATCTCTTTCTCTCCCTTCCATTACCAGCTTGGTAATGCAGAATTGAGCATTCACTTGAATAAGGTCTAGAATTCCTAACCTGTCCTCCTGGAGAGACTTAAATTGCCTTACTTCTCATGGGAATGGTAGAAGCCTCTTCTGAAAATGATTTAAAGAATGAGTATACAAAGTGTCATTAGGTGCCAGATATGCAATTGCTATTAACAGTCAGTAGTGGCCACAGACCTGTAGAAATGTTCGAATACTCCAACCTTACAAGGTAAAATGGAAGCAAGCAAGGATTTCCCAGAAACCAGACAATTCAGAATAAAAAGTCCAGAACATTTCATAATTAGTAGCAACTCCACTGATAATGTTTCACTCTGCAGTTAGCATGGTCTGGGTTTCCTATGGAGAATGGGAAAGACCAAGATCTGATGATCAGGGAGAGAAAGCTCTCCTGCCCTGTACAAAACGCTCCCTGTAGGGGGCAGGTCTGGTTTCTTTTATAAATATCAACTTGAGTAGGATTTGAGATTTCAGTAAAATAATTGCTTTTGTGTATAGTAAGCCACAGAGATACCAAGGAACTTGGTAGGCTATCAAGGACACTGGAAAGCAAGGTCTTATGCTAGACACTCCAGTGGCATTTAATTCACTTTATCAATTTACTTGGCATTTACAGAAAAGTTGCAAGTAGAAACCTGCCACGTCTTTTTTTTTTTTTTAATTATTATTATTTATTTATTTATTACAGTAAAAGGTTCTTTTTTGATATGTGGAGCTATTCAGTCTAATGATTTCATACACTTACACCCCTCTGAAGCCTAGAAAGTGCTCCAAATATTCATCTGAATGGTAGATTCAGCACACAACATTATTTTCTTCTCTAATCCAAGTCACACCAATAACTGTTACTTTAAAATGTACTTCAGTAGACCATTATCAATAAAATACTCAATTTGCCATGACCTTTAGAAAGAGTGGGTATTTTAATTTAAATTGTATATATACTTTAATTAAATATCAGCTGGGGGAAATAACTGTAACTTAATGTCTGTCATTTTCATTTTCCATTGTAGGGTTAATATGCTTGCAAAATTTGTTCTTTCCCCAACTTTTTTTTTCCCATTTTTTATTACTGTTCAAACCAAAATGCATATAATATCTATAAGGATATTGATAATCACGTAAGCTAAAAACACCTCATTTTGAAAGTGGTTCCATTGCCAGCACCACAATTATAGTCTCATAAGAAAAAAAGCAAGCTGAACATAACCACTAGCATGTGGTATTAATGTATAGGTCATTTATTTGAGACTCACACAGATTAATGTACAGAAATAAAAACTCTATTTAAAGATATAAAATCAAATTTAACTTACTATGAAGTATAAGTTTACACAGGCTGGAACAAGCCTTGTCTGTAGTTTATCGTATCAATGTTTTTGT
This sequence comes from Heteronetta atricapilla, assembly GCA_011075105.1. Taxonomy (NCBI): domain Eukaryota; kingdom Metazoa; phylum Chordata; class Aves; order Anseriformes; family Anatidae; genus Heteronetta; species Heteronetta atricapilla. Next base: position 47,314,970 of record CM021733.1, on the reverse strand, counting down.
CTTCTTTAGCAGCTAGGTGTCTTTTCCAACTATTCAGTACAAACCAGGATAGCCTGCCTTCTCTAGCAATGACTACTAGGCTATGCACAGTAGTGAGTAAACAAGAGCCTTCGCCATTCAAACTGACTTTTGTGGACAAATGGGAAAGGGCTATATGCCTGTGCAATACCCATCCAGCTGACCACATTCCTCTGAAAATAGCACATTTCTCCTGAATGGAGGAATGAATAGACTGGATCAGAAGGGAAAAAGAGTGAATATTTTATTTGGAGGACATCAAGTGGAGAAGATAGATTGTTTATGTGCTTTTTGGAATGATTAAAAGGAAAAACAGTGAGCACAAACATGAGAAAATGGGAAAATGGGAACTTCATTGACAACACAAGCCTGCCCCAAGCTTTCAGACGGTTGTAGAAAGGGAGAAATTCTATAAATGACACTTCTGAAACACATTCCTTAAATCAAGAAATGCTGTAGTCTGCCAGTAGCTTGAGACTGTAGTCCAGACTTCACAATAGTTGAGATGCTAAATATTAAAGAATGCTTAGTTTTGAATTACTTTCTTCAATCATTTATCACACACTACTTTGTATATAAATATTATGATGAATCAAAAGCTTTCATTAAAAAAAAAAAAAAAAGTTTTGTTATGGCAGATTTCTCATCTGAAGTGTCCAGTGAAAATGCAAGGTGGTAGCTGTTCTGCAATAAGCAACAATATAAAATCCTGCCCAGGAAAAAAAATAAAAAAATAAAAAAAAAATCCTTGCTCTCCTTGCTTTTCTTCTCGAGTAGTATAAATACATTTTTGTCTTGGGACATTTCTATGTTTTTCTAAGACATTACTAACCAAAGCTGGCTACATCTAAAGCCCACTTTAAAATAAGTAACTGTAGAGGATCCAGAAATTAACATCTGGATAGACTAAATTACTATTTCAGTGAAGCCAAGAAAGTTCTGAGAAACCATGAAAATCTTATGCCTGTCAAATAAGAAATATATTAAGGAGCAAAGAAATTAAAAGGCTGTGTTTTTTTGGTTTTGTGCAAGTACCACTTTGTGGGTTGTAAAGAGTGAGGAAGTGCTTCAGAAGTGTTATTTTAGTCTGCTTGATTACCACTTGTGCCAAAGGTAGCAAGCACTGAGTGGGATCAATAAGAAGTCTTTGGCATGTAAACACTATTTTCACAAATTGTGCGGTTTCCTTTACAGAAGGATAAAAGCACAGTGAATGATTGCCAGCATCTTCCAACAGTCCGACATGGAAAACTGGAGTATTATATGAGCAGTCCTGTCTATGACTAGTATCTTGGCAACAAAAATGGCAAGTAAAGGAACAGGAGCCAAACTCATCAAACAAGAAATAAATGTGACTACGTCTAACAGGGTTTCTAGCATAAGATAAAGTGACCATGTGATTTTCCACATACACAAATGGATATTTATTCCCATTAGCTAAACTACTAAGTAATTCAAAAGCATGCAGGGTACGAATGCTTGACCAATTCAGAAATACTTCTTCCTTCAGTTTCCATCAATTACACTCATTTCTTGAAATGGCTTATAGTTTGCTTCTTTACATTTCTTATTTTTTACTTGAATGGAAAAAGAAAAGGAGAAAAAGAAAAGGAAAGGAAAACAAAGTGAAGTTTCACTGGTTAATCTCATCCACAATTCTCTGCCTCTTATTACACAAAAGAGTGTGTGTTTATTCAACTTAACTCTCAAATATGTATACAAGTTCCATATGAATACTTCCTATTAAATGAAATATGGTCAATGAAAATATGTAAATGTGTGTACTGAGACACTGCTGAGACACTACTGTGTACTGAGACACTACTGTGGGTAGGAAACTGTCTTGGTAATTGGGGGAGCCTTACTTTATGGGGCAAATCATTTCACCTATGTTCAACTGGAAAATAACAATAGAAAACACACTATTTGTTTCAAAGAGGAAAAAAAAAAAAAAAAAAGGAAAAAGCATTCCAGAACATTCTACATAATCTTTCAAAATTATGGGGTCTGTCTCATCCTACAAAATGACTGGGAGAAAAATTCTACTTTAACAGAAGATGATGAAGATTCAACTTGGCCCATAATATAAAATATTCAAGAATATATTATCATAGAATCAAATCATCCATCCATCAAATCATGGAATGGTTTGGGTAGGAAGGGCCAAGATCATCCTGTTGAAACTCCCTTGCCATGGGCAGGGACACCTCCCACTAGATCAGGTTGCTCAAAGCCAACATGGCCTTGAACACCTCCAGGGATGGGCCATCCACCACTTCTCTGCAACCTGTTCCAGTGCCTCACCACCCACTGAGTAAATAATTTCCTCCTTATATCTAATTTAAACCTACCCTCTTTCAGTTTAAAGCCATTACTCCTTGTTCTATCACTACATTCCCCAGCAAAGAGCCCCTCCCCAGCTTTCCTGTAGGCCCCCTTTAGGTACTGGAAGGCTGCTTCTCCCCAGAGCCTTCTCTTCTGCAGGCTAAATAACCCCAATACCCTCAGCCTCTCTTCATATGAGAGGTGCTCCAGCCCCTTGATCATCCTCAGTGGCCTCCTCTGGAATTGTTCTAATACTTCCAAGTCCTTCTTGTTCTGGGGACCCCAGAGCTAAACACAGTGCTCCAGGTTTGGTCTCATGAGAGCAGAGTAGAAGGGAGAATCACCTTCCTCAACCTGCTGGCCATGCTGCTTTTGATGCAGCCCAGGGTACAATTAGCTTTCTGGCCTACAGGTGCACATCACTGGCTTGTGTTGAGCTTCTCATCAACTGACACCCCCAGGTCCTTCTCCTCTGGGCTGTTCTCAATGCATTCTTCACCCACCCTGTATTTGTGCTTGGGATTGCCCTAGCCAAGATGCAGGACCTTGCACTTGGCCTTGTTGAACCTCATAAGGTTCACACAGGCTCACCTCTCAAGCCTGTCCAGGTCCCTCTGGATGTCATTGCTTCTCTCCAGCTTGTCAACTGCACCACACAGCTTGGTGTCATTGCTGAGGTTGCACTCAATTTCACTGTCCATACTACTAACAAAGATGTTAAATAGTATGAATCTCAATACTGACCCCTGGGGAACACCACTCTTTACTGATCTCCACCTGGACATTGAGCCGTTGACCACAACTCTTTGAGTGTGACCATCCAATGTTACTTACCCCCCAAGAAGTCCATCCATCAAATCCATGTCTCTCCAATTTAGAGACATGGATATCCTGGGGGACACTGTCAAAATACCACAGGGGACAGTATTGAATATTCATGAAGAGTAGTAGGGACTCTTTGTTTCAGGTCTAAAAGCTAAGAGGTTTTTAGTGAACAGTTGGAAGATTTTTTTTTTTTTTTTTTTTTTTTTGGTGGACAGTTTTTGGTGTATCACTAGTAGCTTGGGATTTTCCAGAAGACAAAACATGCAGGAGATTATGAAAAATGCAACTATTTTTAACAAACTGCAAACTTTGAATATTTGTATGTAAAAGTACGTAAATATACTTCCTGTAGAAAGCCTATGAAGTATCTCATGTTGCTCATAATATGCAACCCTTAAATTGGAGATTATTTTGTTTAACATATAAATATATTTAAAAATGAGAAAGAACCTCTATCTATACATGGCTTGTTACACGTTCTGAAAAACTTCCCTCAAGTAGCTTCTTCTCCAGCCAAAACCATTTTTGTTCTTTTGGGAAAACAACTAGCTTTTAGTTTAAAGATGCCTGTGATGAAGAACGCATCACAATAGCTTGATTTGATATTTTACTGCCTTGACAGTTAAAAATAATGTATTTGCTTGTCTTCAGCACCTCAGCCTGATAAAGTGAAAAACCACTATTATCAAACTTGTCTCCTAGAGATAAAACAGCTCTGATTAAGTCATGCTCTAAGATTTTCACTATTAAACTAAGACCAGGCTACTTATTTCTTTGTGCACCAAGGAACTATTTTCCTGTGACATCTATTTTCTCCTCTGTTCTGATTTATAGGACCCTTTAGCTAACGGTCTGAAGTATTCAACTTCTTTAAGCATGGAATTTAGAACTGCAGAAGCACACACAGCACTGCCATAAAAGGGATTTTTTTCTTTACATGATATTCACCTCGTTTACAGGATCACTTTAGCTCCATATGCCATGGTACTGCACTGAGGCTAATGTCTGATTGATTATTTACTATGACCTGCTGAGTCTTTTTCAAACTAAATGTTTCTGAAGAATAATTTTATTTTTGTTATATGATTCATGCTCCTATGTTATATATCGTTATATATGATTCATGTTCCTTTTCCCACATATGCCTTAATGAGCCTTAATGAAATGCTCACTTTTTTCTTTTCTCAATTTATCAACTTAGCCAGATTGTTCTGTATCAATGATGTTTTCTTTGTATTATTTACAGCTACTCAATCTTTATTGCTTCTGCAACTGTTTGTTTCATAAAGTTAAATACAATCAAGAATGTATTTATTTTATACCTCGTGGTTCTGCTTCAAAGCTTAACCATGATTGCTCATTCACAATGGCATTCGAGAACTGTCACATAACCAAAAATCATGCCATGTATTTTGTGCTCTTCTAGTACATTAAGATCTCATGCCTTACTAAACTGTGATAAAAGGCTTTTAGAAACCTATTATTCAGTATTATTCCATTTCCAACCATACTGCAAGAATTATAAAGATTAGTTTGAAAACATGTGTTTTCCACAATTCACTTCCAGTAGTTTTTAGTGTTATTCTTCTCTAGCTTATCTGAGTCTGAGAGCAAAGTGAAAAGCCTTCAGTAACTTGTGTTTCCTGGTTCTCCTTTCTGAATCATTTTAGCACATTAGCTGTTCTCTAAAACCTGCTGTATATCAGCATTAAGAGTCTGGAAAGCATCTCAGCTAGCTCCTTTCAAGTAAAGCTGTGCACCGAGTCTCAGTCTGTGACAAGTGATATCATTCTTTTTTAACATCCCAAATGGAAGAAGAAAAAAAGATATATTTTTTTCTGTTTTAATAAATGAAAGACATCAGAAAACTTGTAAACAAAGTTTTCTTTAGAAAATGAAGCAGAACAATAACAGAAATGTATTATAATACTTGTCCAATAGACTCTGGCTAATCTTCTTGGGAATCTCTCTCTTCAAAAAACAGACTCCTCATGCTTGGATGGATGGGAAGTCTTGCCAGGAGACCCAGATGTGCCAAGAAGTCATTGTTTATTTACAGGCTTTTAAAGCCACTTCTGTCAGTAGTGTCAGCCTCAAGATAGAGACTGTGGCATGGAGAAAGACTGCCTCCTTTCTCACAAAGTCTTCCTGAATACAGAAATTGTACCAGCTTAAGGGCGGGAAGAAGAATAGCCAGCAGCCACCCTCTCAAAATAGTTGAAATGGAGCTCTCTCCAGGGGCAGGAGGCCCTCTGGGAACTACTGCAACAGCCATGGGGAGATGTTGTGGGACGTGCTGCAAGGACAGCCTGGTGCTGCTGCCTGCAGAGCTGCCTAGGATCTGGTGTGTGGCCACCTGCCCTTCTTGGAGTGTCTTGGGGTTTGGGCCAGCAGCAGGCTCTGATACCCAGGAATCACATACTTGTCCAGCTATTGCTAAACCCCTAGTTTCCCAGTACCCTTACAGTTAAAGTGAACAGCAGATTTTAAGCATGATCAACCAGAAATTTTAAGGTGGCACATGCTAGGGCTGAATCAGATTTAGTATCAATAAGGCTCATTTAGGATAAATTGCAACACCATATTTACCCTGTCAGAACAAACCTTACAGTTTTGTTTCTCTTTTAAAAATCTTTTTACCTGCAATTTCTAAACTTCAATGCAATTACACTTCTGCAGCTGCAAGCTGATTTAGATTCTCTTTTGTTGTGCAGTACCAATTACTTACAGTTTCCCACTTGGAATTTCCCAATTGAAATCAGTAGGTTTTTTTATTTTTATTTTTTTCTTTTTTTTTTTTTTCTTCCCCCCAGCAAATATACATTGACTGCAGCAATTATCAAGTTTCTTTAGCTAAGCTTTGCATTGCCTTACTTCTTACTGCTACATGTCAGTTGGGTTACCATGCTCTGATGTACAATAATTACTGTTTGAATAAAACTGAAAAAAAGGGGG
>CM021733.1:47229449-47308747 GCA_011075105.1 Heteronetta atricapilla | reverse complement strand
CCCCCCCCCCCCCCCCCCCCCCCCCCCAGCTTCTGACACACTGTTCATTTTTCAAAAACGTGTTTAACTTGGAAATTAAAAAGTTAAATGTTTTGCAATAATATTCACAAAGGCTTATTATTGATGTAGCTTAAGGTAAACTAATAAATTAGAGATGGCATTTCCCAAAGATTTTTCTGTACATTTTCAAAAGTAATGAAGAAAAAAGGTCTAAGGTAAGACGTATGACTGATACATTAAATCAACAGGAAAGATAAGCTTAAATAAATAAAAAATAACACCTCTCCTCCCTGAAATAACAACTAGAGAGTGTTCCTAAATCCATAGAAAAATATATTTGCAACAATTATTTTTTAGATGAAAAGCCTGAGACTGATTTCTTAAAGCATTAATATTTAATAACTTTACATTTGCACTATGTTAGACCTCTACTTAAAATTGAAATTGGCTTACAAATTTTTATAAGAATCAGTGGTCTTCCACACACTTAAGGGTACATTTCCAGCACTCCGCCTAGGAATTAACATTAATAGGATTTATGCAACAAAGTCCCTGAGCACCACTCTAAATGTTACCCTGCCTAGTTACTAATTCAGTGGGGTAGCATGAGTGTAAATGAAAGCAGAATTTTGATCTAGTTGTTTTATAGTATGAACTAAATATCTGTAATAGTTTGATTCTCCCCAGTCTAAAATAGCATAGTTGTATTAAAGCAGTGATTTGAGAATAAAAATTTTCTTATTTGAACGTTTATGTTGGGAAGTAAGTTTATTTGCATATACCATAATTGGAAATGGTTAAATTCACAAGCATAACATACTATGTATCAGTACTAAAAACTGGATCTCTGTGGTACAATAGCTCTTAAGAACTGTTATCTAAAAATAAACTTAAGGCACAAATTTCAGATCTTGGAATATATTTTTCCCAAATTCTGAATAGTTAAATTGAAGTGTTTTGGCTTTTTCCCATCTTCACTACAATTTCTAATAGATAATATATCATTAATGACAACTCGTCCTGGTGGGATATTGTATTCATTTTCTACCAACCTATTAATATTTTCTTTATAGCACATATTTTCATTGAATTTTACATTTTATTAATGTGTTGATATTTATATTTATTTATTTAAAGGAGGAACATTATTCAGTAACAAAGAAAAAAAGCTTAAAAATAACCTCCAGTAAAACCCAAACATACAGGAGAACCTGTTGCACCTCTTCTAAAACAGAATTCCCAGATCTCAGGCTTAGCTTGAATACATTCCTATATCTTTTCCTTGTATGTTTTGACTTCAAGGGAAAAAATAGAAAACATAAATAGAAATAAAAATAGAGGTTAAACCACATCACAGAAATGTACTTTCTAAGTCACCAAGTATGCATATTTGCTTCTATGGGCAGCTACTTCTTACCATTCCAATCCTAAATCTATCATGCTCTATCGTAAAAGTGTTAGGGCTGTTGGCATCTACAAAACTTGTTCTAGAACTGCAAGTTTCAGGGATTAGAAAAGTTATGTTCTCCATCCTTAACTGATCTTCGGACAGTTTATACCCATTTTATGTGAACATAGCTTTTTAGCTCTTCTTATGTTCCAATATTTGTTGTCTCTGCAATAGTTCTAGACAGTGCTTACATTCCGACTCAAATCTTCATTTTTTTTATTTTTTTTTCTAGATTAAAGAGACCAAACTCTTCTGGCTTCTCTCTCATTCTCTTGGTCACCCTCACAACATCTTACACCTCTTTCTGTTTTAAACCTGATTTCTTGACATGTCATGGCGTGAGCACCTGCATAGATTTCCATGAAACGAAAGATTATCCAGAGTTTCTCAACCTCTTCTATTTCCATATATATTTACTATTTGGCACTGTAAAATGTCCTTCACTGTATAAAGCTAATAAGTCAGTAGAAGACTTCTCATATCATCATGAATTTAGTACATCTAGACATGCTGCCATCAGCTGTGACAGCTGAGCTGCGGTAACTGCCTGCATGTCCAATCTCAACACACACTCAGAAAGGTTAAGCAAAATCAAGCAGTGTCTTTACTGCTCTGCACTAAAATCAGATACAAGGTATGTATCACAACTCAGGTGACATACTGCAACTCACAGAGCAAAACACAACCCTGCAATTCTTCAAATGTTACCATGTTTTATCCATATTGCTAATTTCCTTTGAATTATTACGCCACACAGACAAAAATGTCTGATGAAATGGCAGCCACTGTTGGCAAGCTTTAGTATCATCTGCATAGCTAAGACACTAAGAGTTCAGTATAGTCATCAGACACACAATTATAAATGGTTTTGAATGGCTTGCTGCTGTTGCAACTACTGGTACAGAACAGCACACTAAGACAAAGCTAGCATCTGTATTCTCATACTACAACGGCAAATGAGATGAAGTGATCCCCTAGGAGATCACAATACTTTTATCTACAGGTCAGAACAGAGGTATACACTTTCCAAAATTTATAATCTCATTCAGGCATATGGACATATGGGTGGCTAACAAATGCTCTACAAGATAATTGTTATTTTCACATATTCTTTGTAACAAATACATTAACAAGGTGTTTCTAAATGTCATGCTTTGAATAATTATAATTTAATTAACATAACAAATTCATTGTTCACAATAACATTCCTGAAGCCTTAGTTGTGAAGGCCTATGCCATGCCTTGGCTTCATCTTTCTGGAGATATTTTTGTCCTCTAATCTTTTCAATATCCTTGGAATTTCATATATGCAAGCCCATGCATTCTCTTCTAGCCACAATCTTTGCTATGGCATTAATTTTCGATCCTGAAATTTTAATATTTAGTTGCATAGTCATTAATTCACTGACTTTTTATTCTTGTCATGCTTTGTGTTGTGCTGATGTGCAACATGTCTTTGCTTGGAACACAAAGTACTTTAGAGCTCACCACATGCACATAAATCATTATCCATGTAGGAGCTTCCCACTTTTACTTGTTTTAGGAGACAGAAATAGAGGACAGTGAATGTGTTATACAATACAAAATATATATATTTGCTATCCCTTAAATAGTTCATAAAATCAAGTTGAATGTAAACTATAAAGAAAAAAAAAGAAAAAAGAAAAACAGAAAAGTAAAACAAAACTTGGAACGTGTATATTTCACACTCAATGTCAGATAAAATTATCAGAAAAACACGGACGAGTAGTTTGTGTGGTTAACTCAGTAACAGAACTACATTTTCACCTGCTACTATCAAGACACTATAAAAGAATTTGCAAGGTATTAGGTACAGAAGAAGGATAAATTTCTCTTGGAGTCCTGTTTGGGCTGCTGCTGTTGAAAAAGTATAATTTCTCAATCTGCCTTTTGTTTTTAAGTCTGCCTATGCTTTATCTCTCTTTGATTAAATATATGTATTCATTATTTCTTTGTGTGTATACTTCACATACAATACATTGAAATAAGAGAGCCCACTGCATAATATGCTCTGGTGAGGCCGCACCTCGAGTACTGTGTTCAGTTTTGGGCCCCTCGCTACAAGAAGGACATCGACGTGCTTGAGCGGGTGCAGAGAAGGGCGACGAAGCTGGTGAGGGGCCTGGAGAACAAGTCCTATGAGGAGCGGCTGAGGGAGCTGGGCTTGTTCAGCCTGGAGAAGAGGAGGCTCAGGGGTGACCTTATCGCTCTTTTTAGGTACCTCAAGGGAGGCTGTAGCGAGGTGGGGGTTGGCCTGTTCTCCCACGTGCCTGGTGACAGGACGAGGGGGAATGGGTTTAAGTTGAGCCAGGGGAGTTTTAGGTTAGATGTTAGGAAGAACTTCTTCACTGAAAGGGTTGTGAGGCACTGGAACAGGCTGCCCAGGGAAGTGGTGGAGTCGCCATCCCTGGAAGTCTTCGAAAGACGCTTAGATGTAGAGCTTAGGGATATGGTTTAGTGGTGGGCTGTTGGCGTTAGGTTGGAGGTTGGACTCGATGACCTTGAGGTCTCTTCCAACCTGGAAATTCTGTGATTCTGTGATTCTGTGATATGTACATAAATTTAAGACATATAATAGGGTTAGCTGGTTTTGAAGAAAAACATATATAAGCCTGATAAAAGCACTATTATGATACACTTGTATTCTACCTAGTAGCATCCTTGGAAATGCGTTAAGTTCTTCATGGTAGTTGTTTCTAATGGGAAATGAATAATTCAGTGGCCATAAAATGGTGATTTCAGATTTGGGAATTAAAAATACTCCATGGGACAACTCCTTGGCCATCAGCTTCCAGGTAACCTTGACCAAGCCAATGACTTGGTGCTTCAGTTCCCCATCAGGAAAATAGGAATATTAATAATTCCCTTCTTCATAAGTGCATTCCAAGAGCAGTGATAGAAGTCATACATGGAAGTACATAGGTATAAATTATACCTAGAAAAAGATGTTATTTCTATTGCCTATTAATAGGTAGGAATAAGCCAACACTTGTGGCTTACGTTTCTCTCATAATTGAATCATGTCTATTAAGCACTTAGAACTTCCTCATACTTGTTATTCAAGTGTTTGTCTGGGATAAGGGAACACAGATCTATACTTCTGTAAAATGTAAGGAAAAATAAATAAATATGTATTTCCCCTACTGCTACTTCAAAACACAGCAACTGTGGCTGAGAAAGAAAGTAGCAATTTGTGAACACAAAAGCCACAAGGCAGATATGAATTACACCAAACCTGACATTTTGGGCAGAATTCTTTCTGATGGCTATGTGGAGAGACAGAATTCGGGAAAAAATACTTTAAAATTATATGCTTTAAAATCATTATGACAATGTAGCTATAGTCTATTTTTTGACTTGTCTAAATAAAAAAGTTCATATAGCATAATAAAAAAATCACCATTCAATTTGTGATGAATCCCAGATATAGATTCATAGATTCATATACCATAAAATAGATCATAGAGCATAAGCATATAAATAAAGTGAATAATCTAAGATGGCCAATGCCGTTCTAGCCCCTTTTGTATACAGTCATGTTAACAAGCAGAGTGAAACAAGGATTCAACAAATCAAGAATACAGAGGTGCTGTACTAATCCATGTATTTATCTAATCCTTTGCTTTTGACCAAAATTAAAACAACAAACAAAACAGATATTTCCAGTCTCTAACTTTAATCCTACTCATTTTTTTTTTTTTCTGCATAGATTATTTTCCATGGATTGCTTATAGATAAAACTAGAGCAACATATTTATAGCATGAATGTAGCATATTTTTACTCATGTCATATCCTACAGAGGGGATTGCTTTCATAAAGAGAAATAATAGTACTTTGAAATTAAATAACACAGAGTCTCTTCTTATAGTCAAACATTTTCATTCCATGAATTTTTCCTTCTTTTTGCCCTTCTTCAACAAATGGAGTGACAAGAAACATGTTCAAATATGCGATTCTGCACACATTGCAGCAGAGAGATAACAGAATACGTTAAGAATCCCTGGAGGAAAATTACAAGGATCAAAACTTTATAGGACAAAAAGGTAATCCTTAATGTAGGCATGACTCCAGCTCACTGAATGTCTATAGATCACTGTGAAGTACATGCAAGTATTTACATCTACTGCAGGAACTCCCTACCCTACTCACCTCATCCCAGGTGTAATCAATATAAGCTGACACATGTTAAAACTGATAGAGGTATGTTGTATTGCAGAACAGTGAAGGCATACCACTGCCAAGCCTACTATTTTGTGAGGAATACAAATCCGGAAGTACACAGTATGTACACACAACCTGCACTTAATAACTGGTAAAGTGAAGATAGAAAAACGATGAGCACAAAGGAATTGTGTCGAGAAGCAAATCTCTTCCAAACTGAGTGAATGGCTAGCAGCAATAATGTAGCCAAGTGTGTAAAAATGGATGATGATCTTGAAATATACCTACCTGTTCAAGAAATTTCATTTTTTTAAAAGAGTTTTCTCTTTTATCTAAAATTAATTATTTTACTCTGCCAAATATTTCTTACTGAAACTAAGTAAGATCAACCAGACAGCTCTGGAGGAACCTCACTTAAAATGCATTGTATAACAGCACAAATATATATTAACATTTCAACTACTTATTCTCGAATAACTTGGACAGAACAATAATAGGTACAAAACCAGAATGACAGCTGTCGAGTGCTAGCTGAGAATCTCAGCAGCAATCTAGGCAATGCTTGCAATAGTTTTTCATTTCTGGATCCAATACAACTGAACACGTGCTCATGTGGTATCACATTCACCCAAGGACTTCAGAGCTATGCCAGCTAAACACACCTGGCAATACTCCTTGAGCTTTTCTCTTACTCCAGACATTAAATTTATAGAATTTGGCTTCTCACAGAGCTGAGTCCCTGAATGCTGAGTCTGAAACATTTGCTTCTTAAAAATAGCAACCTCTGTCTCTATGAGCAATTTCCTTTTCTTTGTGAAGCCACCTAATAACTGAATAAAGGCATGATCTAGTACTGCTCCTTTAAGTACTATCTGCTTAAAGGAGCAGACTATCTGCTCATTTTAATGTCATAATGCATTCTTACCTAACATAAAAACTAGATATTTTATGGGCTTTTATTTAAGCTTATACGATTCCTCATGAACGATGTGAAGCTTTGTGTTATATCTAGATGCTATACCTGATTTCAACAGCAGGAACCACAGATGTTTCTAAAAATATTTGCAATTAGGTGATTTCATGAAATGCTACTCTTCCTCTTCTTGGATTTGCTGCCACAAAGCATTAATTTGTTGTTTTGATACCACTGGGCCAGATACTTCATAGATACTGAAAGTGCAGCCAATGTATCAAGTGCTTAGCGGTACAGACATCAGGTGGCAGGCCAACAGAGTGCCAAAGATGCTGGCAAACTCATTTCTGAACTGCTAGCTTGGTTTGGGGAAGGCTATCACAGCAATCCCAAATGCACTGGTAATACATTTTTTTTTTTTTTTTCAAATAAATACTTCATCCATTACTGAAATTGCAGGCATTAAGCATTGGGTGTTAGCCTGTTCTGCAAATGGGGGAATTCTGTTAATTTTGGGAACTTTCTGAAAAACAACTGGAAAGGTCCTGGACACAGGAAAACAAATTGCTTGCAATAGGTTTAACTAAACTCAAAGCTACATGTGATAGCATCTTGCTTGGCAAGAGTGGAGCCTTGGTTCCATCAAACAAACAAACAAAAAAATTACCAAAGGCATTTAAAGTTATGTCACTATGAAGCCAAACTAAAGAATGTAGCAATAACTGAAATGCACCTGAAGAAGGAATAAATCTCCTTATATATATAAAAAAAAAGATAATAATCAGAATTGAATGCAAGTTAATGCTCAAAGTTGTGGAAGCACTGGTTTCATGGTTTTACAGAATACAAGAGAATGTAAATATATATATATTTATTTAATGATACTCAACATTGTTCAAAACCAGGCTTGTTTCTTTTACTAGAGACTTTTTTTTTTCATTATTGCACAGGGTCTAGGAAAGGGATGCCCTTGAGGATAAATAAATCAATGAATAAATACACTGTGCCACAACTGCAGGTTTTGTCATTATGCTTAGGTCCACTGAAGTCATAGATGACAGAATAGGGCTTGCTTGGGACAGCACATTCAGATGCCCCGGGTGCAAATGCAGGGCACTGTGGTCAGGATACTTCCATAAACCAGTTTCTTTGAGGAAAACAGATAATTTCCATATACATGCACACAAGGTGGGATTCAGAGAAATGCCAGCGAGTTTTTCAGTAAAAAAGACAGTAGAGAAGACAGATATCACTTAACTTAAAAGACTCATATAGAAAGGACAGGCAAACAAAGATGTTCTTTGTGAGGGAATGACTTTTAGAACTCTGAGTACATGCTATAAGATGAGAGGTGTTCGTTTCTTTACTCACTCTTTGAGAGAACTGATATTTACTTCAGCCTTCCCAATAATGTGAACCTTCTATCTTTAAGGAAGATGGGACATACAAGACTGTACCCAGGTCTACTCCCAGTTTGTTCTCTTTGGTTTACTTTGCTTCGTACTTTTAAAATTAAATCTTTATTTTTAGAAGATCAACATACACATTCTGTAAGTTAAATTAATTAGGAATCTGGGTAATTCATACCTTCTTTCTGCAATTTTAGAAATAGGTTATTCCCTCCCATTAAAACCGTAAATTCATATGTATTTGAATACTAAAATCACCCCAATTTTCTTTTCAGCCTGTTATCATTCAAACTGAAAAATCCCTTTTTTTTTGCAGGATCTCATGCACATTGCCTATGGATCCCAAACACCATCAAAGATGTTGAAATGCACAGGCAAAAAACTTTTGCTCCTTCCCCAGACAAGCAGGTGCTATCTGGCAGCTGAGAGAAATAACCTAATCTTTTGTCATCAGAGAATCCTTCAGAAAAGATTCATGTTGCAATAGTAGGGCATTCTTTTTCAGTTTCTGTCTGATACTAAATTTGCAGCAAGATGAAGGAGCTCCAGGCACATAAGGACATGTAGACAGGGAGAAATGCCCATCTGCTATTGACACAGCCAATTAACAAACTGAACACACGTTGAGAACCTTTGTTTATTTTTCCTTGATGTAGTTGCACTCCTACCATAAATCCATCAGAATAGTCGCAAAAGAATGATAATAAAGACAGCAACAATTCTACCTAAAATGGAAAAATACCAAAAAGTCACCACTTCCAGAAAAAAGACTCCTTTTCAGAAAAGCAAAAACATTGTTAACACAGCTATGATAAATGATCATGTCCAGCCCTCTACCAAGTTTCAAATGCTTATTTTGCATGCCACCTGTGCAATTTCTCTCTGATATCTCAGAACTATGCTATTAGAACTGCTATTGAGGCTACAGTTTAAACTAATTTCAAACCGAAAGTTGTATTTATTTTGAAGCCTACTTTTTAAGCAGAGAAAACACAAAACTAGTGTTACTTAATCTGTAGCTGATGCTTAAGGGTCTCTGGAGACATTTCCTAGCGCCTTGTGTATCTGGGAGATTGCCTACCTCCACCTGCCAGAGCTGCTATTTGCAATGGTGCTTCCAGTCAGTAGAGATTAATGACATCGAAATTTTGGCAGAAAACAGAAATAAAATTGTGATCCAAATCAATTTGCAGCAGTGGTAAAAATCATATTGAATCTGATTCAAGAAGGGCTGGCAATGTCTATTCCAAAGAGGTTTATTTAGTTTTGCAGAAAAGAATAAACAAAATGCTATTGGAGCTTGAAGAGGCAGAAAGCTCTGTATCAGACTGATTGGCACTAATGATTTCAGAATCCAACAGAAGTTTTCTCTCCCTCAAAATAAGATTATCTTAGAAATAATTGAGTCACCTGCATAACAAAACTATGCCTTGTACAAGGGAAAACCAGGTAGTATGAGCAGCTAATCTTTTTTTTTTACTACATTCTTCAAAGAAGCCCATCACAAGCTCTTTCATTTTATTTTAAAGCTACACTATCCTATTTTGTTTTATTCCCAAAAGTATGACTCTGGAAAACAACCACAATCTCTTGCAGTACTTTCGTTCTTGGAGAAAGTAATTGAGGAAGTAGTGACAATAAGAACTACAGTGTGTGACATCTGTAAATAACCTTTATGTTTTGCATTCGGGGACATAGTATGGGAATCCCCAGTGACAGCAATGCTCATAATTTATGGGGAACAAAAAGAGAGAACAGGCACAGCAAAAATCAGATCAAAACAACAAAATAACAGCAAAGAAAGCAGGAGAACCCGACACATAATATTTGAAAGACTATTATTTTCAGTTCCAGCTTGGGATTTATAGATGCAGAGCATTAGCTTGCAATCTGGATTGAATCTATGCTAGGAGGTTCCTGGTGCTCCAAGTCAGTGAAGGATGCTCAGCATCAGAGTACTTCACATATCCAGGGACCAGTCTTTTTATGAGTTTCCGAGTTCTAATGATAAGCAAGAAAGGTTACGCCTTACTCTCCAAGGAAAGGCCTACAGAGTGGAGGTGGAAAGGGAGATTAAACATTTACACTTTCATCTTAAATCTGTTAAAGATTTAATGTTTAGCCCCTGAAGATCTTACGGCATTACCTGCAGTAAAACTAGGAGGGGCCTTAACTTGATTCATAACAGCTTCAGAGTTTGCTCAAATCTTGACTGGAGATTAGGGTCGCCAACTTTATAATAAGCCATAACAAATTTTCAGCTTCCCACTCTTTCTCCTTTGGTCTTAAACACATACATGGACACAGAGACACACAATTCTTGAATAGGCTTATTCCAAAAGCTATTAATTATACAGGAAAATTTACATTGTGTTGTGTATCTGAAAGAAAAAAACAGCAAGACAGAGCTCCAGGTCAAGAAAAGCTCACATATTGACCCTCAATTCACTGAAGTCAATACCAATATGCTAGTAATACCATGGTATTTTAAGAACGCAGAATGAGGGACCACGGAAGTAAAATACTGCCGTTGTATGACAGCCTGCAACTCTTCCTGTACAATTTGTAAAATTATTTTACTTAATATTACTTTATACTTAGTAGCAATAAAGAGGGAGAATAGAGTAGAGCATGCAAGTACATGTAGTTGTAATAGGGGGCTGTAGCAAACAATTTAGTGATGCAAAACTAGAGAGAAATAATCCTATATATCCCATGATATAGTATTAATAAATGGGATTCTTAAGCAGAGCTGTAAATAATCCCCATTTCTCTCCAGCATGAAAAAATAGCCTGGTATTTTGCTCTAAATGGAGCATTACAATGCCTTTTCTTTGTTCAGCCCTCCACAGAACAGTGTGGTGTGTAAAATCTGTCTAAAAAAGCCGTCCCTCTCCCTCTTTTTGTCTTGCTGCTACCATGGATATGACATCATTTTTGCCAACCGTTGCTAAGTCATGAACAGAGGGAACATTTCCTTTTCTCACACAGAGGGCAGGGTACGAGCCAGAGCCTCCGAGAGACACAATGTTCTCTTTATGAAGCCAGGGAAAACAGTAAGAGAGGGCTGCCGATGGTCTGGGAAATGGCGTACAGCCATAGCGCACACAAAGCTGACAGCACTGCCTGGCCAGCCTTGGTTCTCACTAAATCAGTGGCCTATTTTCTCATCCCAAAGAAAGGAGAGGGAGGGAGAAAGGAAAGCAAATAAAAAAGCCCCACATCTTTGCTGCCTGGCCCTTGCTGAGGCCCTCGCCCTTCTCATCAAGGACTGCATTCGCATTTGGAGAATGGAAGAGGGAGTGCTTATGATAGATATGGAGCTGCTGCTCCTGCCCTGCTGCACGCTGTTCCTACCAACTGGAGGTGTCACAGGTGGGGGCAGAGAAGTTGTCAGAAGGGAGAGTTCGGTCTGAAAAGGATACAGAACTTACAGCCAAACTAAGAACCACTGTCACACATATTTCTGCATGTCTGCAGACTTAAATGCAGGTCCTGATGTCCCTAAGTCAGTGTTTCCCAGCAGGCAAAACTACTGCTGACATCAGTTTAGATATCATGAGTAGGGATTTTCAGTACAGGAGCTTTGGTTGCTTCCCACACGTGCATAGCTACAGTGACATAGATTACATGGCTACAGTTATACTGTTCAACACATCAAACTTTTAGGTAACTGAAAAAGTTCTGCGTTTTCCTTATCAAAGAAGACATCAACAAAGCAATGTTTTCTGCAATACTTATACAAATCTGTTCATGATGTTGTATAATTGAAGCAATGGCTAAATTTCCCCCAAGTCTGAAAACTTTCATAGCTCACACTGTAGGAACTGGAGTGAGAAAAGACAAATGTTCATATTTTCTTTAACAGAAGAGAGTGGTTTTATTTTTTTCTTTTCTTATTACAGCTATTCATCACTTCCTAATTTAACTTATAAAAGGCAGAATACTTTTGCTTACTTCTATTCTAAAAGAAAAGTAGAATTTCTTGCATCTCAGATAATGGCACAAACGAGAAAATCGATTGCCCTTTGTTTTTTGAAGAATATGAATGCAGGGTAGGGTGATGACATTTCTCAAAGAATGCAGAGGAAGAGAAAGAAAAGAGGAGGATGTTGCTTCCTTAGGACAGAGGATGCATGGAGTTGAAGTCTAAAGTAATTCTTTTCCCTTCCACCACAGGGAATTTCCATTCCAAGCCAGGGTTTCCATAAACTGCCATTTTCCTTTGGGATGACCGTTTACTGCATCTAAATTACCTCAGGAGTGGGTAAAGATTTCAAACATTTATTCTATGATCCCATAGCTCTTAATTTGGACTAGAGAAGAAGAAAAAAACACGTTGAATCAAAGCTTGCTTCGACTGGCTGTTCCTGTACAAGCCAGCAGGGGACACTAAATGAGTGAAAGATTTTCACGTTCATTTACAAATACATTCAGTGGCTCTTAACATGGTTAGTGTTAGAAAGTACACACCTTAAGAAGCAAAGCCTGTCCAAGGTGAAGCCTCCCTTCACTTGCATCTTTGGCCTTACTATGGAAATATTTTTACGTAATTTATTTTTGTTAACACAGGCACCTATGTCACAAGGCACAAGATGCACCAACACAAGAAACAGCAAACAGAGCAAGACTGTATTAGTTAAAAGGTACTCCGTGTGTTTGCATTTCTGAATGTAGATGAATGTGTAAATCGTCAAGAGAAGTTCTGAGTGTGAACTTAGCAAAATAACAGTTATCAATTTACTCAAAAATGCACTCAAGTAGTTTGACCGGATAGGATTAGAATACAGTACCTAGCCCGTGGCATAAAAGAGACTAAACTTCTAGCTCTGGTTCATTGTAAGATAAAGTATCATGAATAAGCAGTGAGCTTCTGTCCTCAGTCATCAACGAAGAACTTGATCCTGCCCTCAGATAGGAAGGCAGGTGTCTTGTAAAATCAGCTACTCTACTAGCACTGCCTCTGATATTACAAGACGCCAAGAGATATGTGCTGGCTTACTAAAAAGAAAACTTGAAGCACATAAAAATAACCCTGCTCTGACAATCCCTGCTTGCGAACAAAAAAGACATGAGGATTGGAAAAAAAAAAAAAAAAAAAAAAAAAAAAGAGCTAATGGAAAATAACCCTGTGCCCCCATCTCCAGGTTAAGAAGAAAAAAAATGTCAGTAGATATACATATAAATTCTCAGAGTTCAATTGAATCACAGCATCAGAAGCAAGGAATTTATATTAAGCCTTTTAGAACACTTTGGAGTCCACTGATGGCATTTGTTTTGAGTTCACTCGCGCCTGAATGCCCAGGAAGGAAATGAAGTGAATGTGCAGTGCCGAGTTCGCAGGATATGTTGCTTGATAGGGTGCTGGCATCAGCAGGGTTCATTTTCTTCTCAGAACCCCAGAGCAGCACAAGTGTATTACTGTGTGCTTTTGTGCAACACTAGGGAAGCTGGAACAATTCCACAAACTATATGGATGAAAAGATGTAATGCATCACCCCACAAAAATGCATTCTTTTCTTCTTCCTCCCCTCCCGAGAAATTGCTTAGGAGGGAAAAAATGTGACCTCCTTTGTAAATTTCTCCCAGTCCTTTATTTTGTATTTTCACTGAGTTTTCTTTAGTAGAAGATAAAGTTTGAACTCAAACATTGTAGTAGCATAAGAAAACTGCTTTTGCGAGGAGAATTAGTAGTGCTGCAAATCTCTGTGCTGTTATACAGGGAAACTCCATCCAAAATGTCTTACAGCTTTTTAGAAGAGTTTTAAAATAATCTATTTTTCCATTGTTTTGATGGCACCTGCTCAATTCTCATTTGTTTAAAAACCTAAATTTCGTACTCCCCCTAAAAAGTAGGAATTTGGCTGACAAAACCAGATTTACATGAATCAACACAAGAATCTGAGGATTAGCAGGAAAAATATCCTAAAACAAATAATTCATCTTTGAGAGTATCTTCTCATCAAAATTCACAACCCTGGAAGTCTATTTGCATTAATTATTTAGGACAGTTTACTAAGGAGAATATGAATAGCATGTCTTTTTCTTTCTTTCTTTTCTTTTTTTTTTTTTTTTTTTCTAGATGAACAACTTTTTGTTAATTAGATACAGAATAACTAGTATCATCAGGAGGGAAACATGCAACTAGGGAAAATAAGCTACTAATGTAATGAAACATTAAAAGAGATAATGAACCTAGCCAATAGATAATTATGTATTTTTGTCAAAGAAAAGTATGATTTTTCATATTTGACAAGGCAAAAGCTTGTAGATTCTTTGAGAAATTGCTGTAAAGCACTGAATAAAAGTTCCATAATGGACATAGACAAAACTGGTGTATAAATGAATGAAAAAGAATGCAACCAGAAACTGAGCTGCTTCCTCTCTGTTTCAGCTAACATGTATGATGGCAGGGTGAAAAATGAGTAGTAGGGAGTTTGATGCATTTGCAGCACAATTATATTGTATCAATGGAATGGAAAATGTTAAGGTGACTTGGTTTTTTTCCTAGTGAATTATATGGGCACCATTAAATAGTCAATCATTTTCTAAAATCTGTACACTGCAATATCTGAGGCATTTCAAAGCTTTAGACGCTCCAAAAAGGAATGGCAACCTCTG
The DNA here is from genome assembly GCA_011075105.1 of Heteronetta atricapilla. Classification (NCBI taxonomy): domain Eukaryota; kingdom Metazoa; phylum Chordata; class Aves; order Anseriformes; family Anatidae; genus Heteronetta; species Heteronetta atricapilla. Next base: position 47,294,171 of record CM021733.1, on the reverse strand, counting down.
CTGAGGAATCCTCTACTCCTTGTAGATACTACTAATGTCAAGAGTACTATGAAGAAGTAGCAAGTTACTATTGTGAATAAACATAGTAAACTGGACCATTAAGACTCCACAGGGTGGTTAACGATGCTAGGCAAATATGTAACCATATCTACCAACATCCAACTGTTGGACAATTCCAGAACGTCGTCACAAAGGACCATTAACCTTTAATGTTAGGAGGTGGATAATTCATAGATGAAAAATCATAACAAATAAATGAAACTTGAGGGAGCTTTTGAGGTTGTTTCTTTTGAATAAAGCAGTCATTTCAAGGAGCTTAGTATAAAGAAAGTGTTCCAGTGTTTATCTAGGGATTTAAAAAGCAATTTGAATATAAAAGTAATGAATTGGACTTTCTGTATCAGAATTTTCCAGGGCAGTGCCCAATCCCCCAAAATTAAATACAAAACCCACACAGTATAATCTAACCTGATGCAATAAGATTTGTTCTATGTATGTCCTAGGACTATTTTATTCTCAGAAAACACATCCTGTTGAAGTGCATTTTTTTAGTCTGGATATATTAAGACATGCAGTGAACATGTAATTGACTATTTTCTGAAAGATACTAGGCTAAAGGGCTCTGTAAGAAAAGTCTATTTTCAAATATTAAAAACAAAATCACTCTTATGAAAGTATTTTTTCTTTAAAAATATTTTCTTATATGTTAATAGTGAAAATCTTATATTTAAAACAAACCCTACTGTATTACAATTGTACGTAACTGAAATACTTCAAACATTTTACATAACAGGTAAAGATATACTTACAAATGCAATATATTCAATATAATATACAATTGTAAGGATTCAAATTCTCTTCCAATTAGAAGCTGGAGTATTTATGATTGAAAAAAAAAAATGCAAAATCCTATTCTGGTAAAAAAGAACTACTCAAAGTATCAGTGAAATGAGTGCTATTGAACTGTAGGAATATTTTACTTTCCCGTACTTCTCTTTTATAATGCCATGAAGGAGCTGCACTGAATGACAGTTTTTTATCCCAAGTAAACTCTTTCAGTTATCTGTTCATGCCCTTTCCGAACAGCAGGGGCTGCTGTGTAGTAGGCTATGTATCCTGAAGGCTAAATGAAAGGAAATGGAAATCACCTACAGAATAAATAAATTAAATCTTGTAGTATGGCCCATGTATTAGAAAAGACTGAGCATAATGAGACATCTCATCAGTGTAAAAGTAAAAGGAGAAGTCATATTAATCTCAAATCCTCTTGGAAATGATCCATTATAGCCTGCTGCTGAATTTCGGGAAGAAGCTCTTCCACTATAAGTTCGTGGACATTTTTCATTACAGCGTGCTGCCAGGAAGCCCTGAATGACAGCATTTATGAGTTATGATGGTACAGATTTAGAACTGTGGATGCTAAGGCATGTTTCTGTTTTACCTTCTAGTAAAGTCAGGCTCGTCATAAGATGACCAAAACTGCACTGATTTGTACTCCCTAAACTTTAAAACTGCATTTCCCATTCAAAGAGTGAAGTTTTTGTTTTGAAAGAAGCACTCAAATATGTATTACTTGGAATTGACCCCACAAAATATGTAGAATTTTAGGTCCGAGGGTTTTATCCAGTAATAAACTGTGTAGTAATTAAGGTAAAGAATGACTGAGATTCTCATCCAGTGCAAACAAAACACCAAATTACAAATGTAAAGTACTTATTCACATTTTTACTTTCAAACATCTTTTTATTTCCTAGCCTTAAACAGAAGTAGAAAGGTAAACATTTAGTAAATAAATGTGACCATATTTCCACAGAGACAGAAAGAAAAAAAAGAGAGAGAGAAAGAGAGAGAGAGACAGTTTTGAAATCAATTTCCAGGACAATCCAGTTTCATCTTTTTTTTTTTTTTTTTTTTTTTTTTTTTTTTTACTGAGCAGCCATGCACCTTGAACTTTCAATTTTCCATTGTTGCTTTCATATTCTACATTTTTAAATGCCAGTGAAGTTTTTCATATTCTTCTCTCCTTTCACAGTTCTTGCTGCCTACTAATGCTTTGATTAAAGTTTATATTTACATTAAAAAAAAAAAAAAAAAAAAACTCATTCTTTCCTTATGGTTTTCAGTGTAAATAGAACAATCTTGCACTTAAGTAGGAAAGCATTTTCAGACATTGTATAGCTTCAACTGTTAATGTTATGAAGTCATGTTGTGCCTGGAATATCTTTAGTTTTATTTATACGATTGTGGATTTCAAAGTTCCCAATACTATTATGTCATTTTTTATTTTTTTATTTTTATTAGAGTAATATGGGGTTCCTTGCCCTTTGAGAAATCTCTGTTGACAATTCTTTGTAATTTGGTATTCAAAAAACAAAATGCAGTTCCAGGTTACAACTTATCAGTTCCATTTTCATCTGGGGAGAAATATTTTGGGGGTAAAATTTTATTTGGTTTAAGGAGAAATTCACCAGAATTTTCCTCTCCTGTTAATCTGCAAATCCCCCCAAACTAATGCAAAATATAGTAAGTAAAAGATATAAATCAACATTATTTCCCTAATGCTGATGATATACCATTGTGTAAACATTACTGGTACTCTTTTGAAATTAAACACAATATATTAGGAATTCGTTGTTGATATAAAAATCACTGGAACTCATTTGGCCTAACTTGTATATGAGTTGCACCAATTTTCTTTAACGTAGCAGTAACCTCATACCAACTTAATCACCATAAAAACAAAACAAGGGCTTTTATTCATGAGCCATGAGTTCATTTTCTGGAGAAAATTCATTGGACTAATTTGGTATATCTTGTGTATATGGTCTGTTTTGTTTTCAAAGATAAAGGTATGACTGGTACACCACATTGCATACGGTTCAATATCTAAAGTTGATGCACAGAGTTTAGGCTGAAGTTTCACACCTTGCTTCTTACAGGTTTACTAGCATTCAATCTTTACTGTAACCTGAGTCTTCCTCTTGATTCAGTATGCGATATGATGCGGGAACCCTTGTGCCCTGAGGATTTTGAGTCTCTCAAAGAGGACAAGAACTGTTATCAGAAAAGCTAATAGGGAATCTAATCCTGCAGATAAGAATAATGTGGAGCGGGGATATGGAGGAGGGAAGAGATATAGAATCCATTTAATCGCTTGAATGATGCTATAATCTCTTCTTTTTGTTAAATTTATCTACTTTCCATGTCCAGTTTACATGACTTGATAAACATCTTGTTTGTCACTTTAATGGCATCATAAAAGGGGAGGAACTTTGAAAAATAAAGACTTTAAAGACCATAATAGCGTTCTACTGAGATTTCTCATGTCCTTCCTCTTTAACTAAAGCCCATAAATAAAAAAAACATATTGTGGCATGGATTTATATGCAGCACTCCCAACTGATTTCAGAGCAATTTTGTTGTCCCTGAGTCTGTAAAACAGAAGCAGTTTTGAAAAATCGATGGTGTGATACACTACAAAGATTAATTTTTTTCCTACTGTAAAACAAAAAAATAGATTAACTATGATTAATTACAATTTGTTTTTAACATTCATTTTAGGTACTTCTTTGGATTATGGGAAGAGCTATTCAAAAGCCTCTGCAAGTAAATACAAAATAGACATTTATGTAGAACTGATACACATTACAAATAAATAAATAAATAGATCAGAGTGACTTTTGTTATATATATTTACTGTTAGCTATGACAAAAACTCTAGCAATATGTTCATTTTCAAGAGAAAATATTGAGGGAGATATTTGAGATAATCACAGAATCACAGAATTTCTAGGTTGGAAGAGACCTCAAGGAGGTCTGAATACTTCAGGGATTCTCAATATCTGTTTCACTTGTAGGCTATCTGCTGAGGCATACGAAAAAGGTGGCTAGTTCTATGTTGATATACCTAGTGATAGTAAAACCTACTTGCTTGGAAATAATTGAGAGCAACTCTTGATCTGTGCTATTCATTATTTTTGTTTCACTGTAACGTAACATAATGTTTAGACCTTTCAAAGAATACAGAAATGATATTTCTAACTTGAAAATATAACTGTTAATTTCAGCTGTGGTTTGGGGAATAATTTTTGGATGTATTTTTAAAAATACTTTCATTTCATCAGCTTGTTAAGGAAATAAAATATCAAAGTCTCTTTACAAGAAAAGCAAAAGAAGTGAAGATAATATACCACTATCTACATAAAAATATTGTTCAGTTTGTAGGCAACCAAAGTTCTAAAAATAATGCTCCATAAAAAACTCCACATGAAACTTATATTAAGTTGTTATGGCAACTCCTTTATTTTAAAAAAAGGAAATAAAACAACTTTGTACTTGGACAGGATGTAATACTTGTGAGGATCTTAATAAAATGTATCATCATTTAAGCAAAATTATCTTTAAATTATCTTGTATTAGTGTTATCTCTATATTCTTTGGAAAAAAAGGTACAATCTCCCCAGGTAGTAGTGTTATGATCACTTGTTATTGTGATCTGTTTTCAGTTCCTAGTCATTATTACCAATAAAGTGAGCTTGCCAAAAATACTGTCTATGAACGGTTGTCATATTTTGATTTACAATGTCAGGAGCAAAAATGGTTTGAGGAGGCACTCTAAATTCATCTCTGATGCTTTGCTGAAAAAAAGGACCACTGGTGTCATTTATAAACTGATGGTGTCCTGGAAATATCTCCTCATTAGCATCAATTAGGTTTTAAAAGTATAGATTTAATTACAATATCAGTGGTGTAACACAACTGATATCAGGATAAACGTGGTTTTTCTATCTAAAAATGTTTCTGTAACTTTAATGAAAAAATAAAATTACTGGATATCATGCTCTTTATTCATTCCAGGAAAAAATAAAAAATAAAAAAATCCATTGATAATCCATAGAGAGGGGTGGTTTTGTGTGTGTGTGTGTGGATAATAAAAAGCCCTTGCTGAATACTGTGGAAGATCTCCATTTTGGTACACATGAAAACAAACAAACAAACAAACAAACAAACAAAAACCAGCAAAATCCTACCTATATTTTTTCCCTTTCCTTATTCTCTTACATCCTCATAAGAGCCTCCACTTACATCCTCCAGAGTCTACTGTTCATTTTATCTTCAGAAGAAAAAAAAAAAAAAAATCACATGTTGAGTCACTTCACTTCGCTCCATTAATTATACTTTGTATATTTTTTTTCACATTACAGCCAAGGAGCAGGTTTGTTCTGGTGGCCACATACAATTTGTGACAGAAAAGGCATGCTACAAGCAGTAGTGAGGTACAGCAATAATAGATAAAGGAAAAGAAGAGGTAAATGTGACATTTTCCTCCTGAGGCTTAAATGAACGAGCCCTGAAGGAAAGTAATGATGGAGCAAAGAGATAATGTGAGCCAACTCTGTTTTTCTGTAGACAAAGAAAAGCGAGGGAGAATAAATCAGTCAGACCTTCCACTCCATTGATATTTCTAGGCTGTATTGAGGACTACTTTGCACAAGATTGTGCCCATCAGACAAAGACCCAAGTTAAGGGAAGTGCAAAGACAAACTGGCCAAAGGGAACACCAGGACGTCCTGTGCCTCACTGCTTCTGTTTTACAGACTCAGGGACAACCTTTTATTCAAGCTATTCAAAAAGCATTAACTCAGAGTCTCACCATCTCATTTGAAAACTATGACATCTTCTTGGAAGTGCAGATTCACAAAAAAAAAAATCTTCCTTTTGGTGTAAGCTTAACAGTGATTTCATTGAGGGAATGCCAATTTTTCTACTACATATTGTTAAAAGTAACAAAGAAGTATGCAGAGGAAAGGAGAAAAGAAAAGAGTTCATTGTGCTCAGCAAATTGTACAAAGCTGGGTCTAGAGAGTAGTTCATTTAGCCCTTGCAAAAACATTGGATAGCCTCCAAAACAGAGATTCTACAGACTTTCTTCATGGCAGAGTGTCAATACATCCAGGGAGGTTTGCCTTTCCTGGGAAGAAACAGGCATTTGTCTACTCATTTTATGGTCTTATGAAGACTACTGTTTAGGCTTGTGACCGAGCTGGCATGTGTTATGTGTATTGGCTGCCCTGGCCTCTCATAATCAGTACGGATTCATTAAAGGTATCAGTAGAGTGTGTACATTCACCAGTATTCCCCCCTCTCCACACAAATTTTAAGAAATTACAGGGCCACAGCCTCTGTTTCCTATTAAAAGCTCTGAGTTAAAGAGGAAAAGAAGACCCAACTTAAGGGCTAAATGATGGAGAAGTGAGAAACCACATGGACAGGTCCTTCTGAGGGCATATCACATGCATTCCTTTTTGCCATCCCAAGAACCTCAGCTTTGCTATTTGCTGTGGAGATTTTAATTCCTTGTTATTGAAGAATAAACCTACATGGAGAGAAAAATAGCATACATCTTCAGCTAAGATTTCCTGGAGGTTTAGAGAATTCTTAGAAACCTTGCACACCTAGAATCAGATTTTTGTCTTTTGAAGATCTGTCTGGAAATAAATAACAAGTATTAAATATTATCAGGGAAGAGTTTGTCTCCAGAGGCTAAAAATAACAAATTTTAAAATGAAAGAAGAAAAAAGGTAAAAACAAAACAACAACAAAACTGATGCAGAAGAACTTATTTAGCAATACAGTAACACTGACTATGTCCTTGCTTTAAGCTGTAAAAACCTACAACAGCTGTGTCAAAACCCTACCTTGTGGAAACATAAATTCTGCTGCTTTTGCTGCTGGTATCACTAAATCTGATTTTTACCACACTGTATGGCAGATGGTAAATTTTCTTTTGTTCAGTAAGAAACAGAAGCCACAGTCCATTCACTAAGAATAGTGATTTGTATGGACATCCATATAAAGTGATCCTTTTGCTTAAATATTTTCTCTCTGAGAACATTCTGTACTATCTTCCTGAGACTGCACTGGGAAGTTACATGATGACTACCTATTCTCATGGCAAAATTACATGTTGTCCGCCTTGTGCGCACACTTACCTGTAGAATATGTTATGTTCTCAAAGCTGTAGAAAGAATGAGAAACAGCATAGACATAAATCCATTATTGTTACAGATTTAAGTCTGTTGTGTATTATCTTTAGAAGCTTTATGACATAAATTAAATGAAATTCATAGCCTGAAATTAGATAGAAGGCCATTAAGGAAAGACTGTATTGACAAGGGTTCACGCCTCATATTCTAAGATAGGTCTCGTTTTATTTTAATCAAGTCTAACATATAATCTTGGCTGCAAAACAGCAAAACTAACTGGTAGAATAGGGACAATTTATGATATTTAAGGGAAGTATCATGCTCTGATTTGAAAATGCACAGAAGTTCAGTGGACTCTTTTTCTGATTTAATTAATGTGACTTCCAGATTGGACTGGTTAATTTAATAATCATCTAAACAAATGACTCTTTATTTTGTGCTAAAGTTCTTAATTTCAGTAATCTGCTCTGAAGCCAAAAGCCACTCAGACTGATATAGTAAAAAAAATTGTTTAATCAAAGGTTGCACATGATGATAAATTGGTATGGCATTTGTTCTTACGCCCTTCTAATGTAAGGAAAAGAAGCAGATTTCTAATCTACCTGTCCAGTGAGTCTTTCCAGACCTCTTCTTATTTTACAGGATATTACAGTTAAACAATAATTACAATCAGGCAATACAGAAGGCTGAAAACAACAATGAACAAAAATTGCAGACATTTTAAAACTAAAAGGGTATGTCTAGATAACCATAAAGAGCAGTCATTACCTTACTGAGAGCAAAGTAATAAAGTGTAGTCTTTACCCTACCAATAGCTAAGTAATTAAATAAATTATTACCTATGATGAGACTCACAGATTTCAAAAGTCTTAGGACTTTCAGTTCAGCACAGAGTGTATACTTGACAATGTGGAAAGGGCAGTGTGAAATGAAAACCAGTGCTGGGCACAAGGATAAATGGGTAGAAACGCACGCTGATGAGCCTCTCACCATGCCTCTCACATGCCCCCTCTCTCTGTTGATGTCCCTATGGCTGGCTGCTCTACTGTTGTTGGACCAACCCCATGGACCATCTGGGGCTGCTCCATGGCAGTGCACGATCCCGTAGGTACAGGGGTAAGAGGCCTGCTGAAGGACTGACTACAGGGAGGAAGAAGCAGGGAGGAGGGACACATTCCCTTAGCATCACAGATGCTTTCTACATCCCTGTCTACTTCAGAAATGAGGGCGTAATTATTTCTTGCACAGAATTTACACCATTAAAACCCTCCAGAAAAAAACATTGGCCTGACACTTTAAAGGGGTGAAGAATCAGGATTAATACTGAAAAAAGTAATTAGCTTGTAAATCCAGGGTTTGAAATACCTGCATAATCGCCAGGATTTGCAATGTATACAGTGTCTGCAGGGCCTACAAATGTGCAGTATGTGGAAACCTTACAACTCAAAGAGAAAAAAGAGGAAATGTGAGGTTAACATGAAATACAGCTACCCAAAATCACAGAATCATCTCAGTAGCTCACTCTACAATATTCTGTCATTAAAGACTTATCTGTAGAACAGTATCAGAGCGTACTCACTATGTCACTATGCTTTTCACTCATACAGTATTCCTTACCTGCAACTACTTGATAAAACTTGCAAGGAAAGAAAATTTTCCCAAATACAACATTCTTCAGGAGGGGACGGGATAAGCTAAGGCATGTCTCTAGAAGCAACATAAAAATCTGCTTTTGTCATAGCTTAACGCACTAGGAATTTTAACTTTTCTAAAGAGCCCCGTATCTTTAAATGGTCACAACTACAAGTCATTTGTCTCAAAAGTTTCCTGAGAATTGTCTCAGTTTATGAACCTTTATGAATTTCTTCACTGCTGCCAAATATTAATTGAAACAATTAACTGTGAAGAACACGTGGGTGCAAAAATATTAGCACCACATAATCCTTTCTAGTTAAGAGGTCCTTACCGGATTATTGCAGAAACGCTCTGGAGTTCTAATTACCTATGGAAGTCCCACAAGGTTACTGCAGAACACGGTAATTAGACGGTTGTAATATAAGGTGTTAGCAGGGGATTGAGGATTTGTGCTAAGAAGCATGGTGTTTTTGTGGCTATTTACTATGCAGAGTACCAGAATTTAATGGAATTTGGTGGAAATCTCCAATGACAAATGTAGTTAAAAGGTGGGGAAATATCTTAATACAGACTCGGCAGTTGGTGAGAGGAGACCAGAGATACAACATTGTGATCGTTACATCAACAAAAATGGCATGTGTTAAGATTTTAGTGGAATTTTTAAAAATCTCAACCAAGTATTTCATATAAAATACATTTGAATTGTTTGGATAAAATGTTTTACAAGGACAAAAAGTCCACTTAGCCATTGGTCAATAACAAGAAACAAAAATTATGTCCCTTTCTGTAGTTGATAGCACATAATAAAATGATTTGGCTCTCGTTGTGTCCAGAAGCCTTTGATTTCCTTGCTCAAATGACAGTATTCCCAGATAAGGGATAGAATTAAAGCAAACACTCAGGACAAGGATCAAGCTTGTACGTGTTGCTCTCCAGCAAGATACCCAACTATTCTGTTGCAACATCCTATGCAGTATAAGCAATTCAGTATTTAACTTCATCTAAATATATGCATAGAATACACAAACAGATTGCTATTTAATTATACTAAAATAAAGGGTTAATTTGGAGTATCTCAAATTGAATTAAGTAGCAGTAGTGCAAATTGACACTGATGAACACGAAAGCAAAATGCAGTCCCTAGTGTTCTCTTTTATACAGCTGGGACTAAACATGATTTTGCAATTCTCAAGCTGTTCACATACAGCTCTACTGGGAGAGGAGGCTAGCAGAACTTGATGCAAGTCCCCAGGCTTTTTCCATCTTCAGCCCTTTATAACTCTGTGAACTTGATGTAGAAAACTACACATGTAAATTACTAGATAAGACAAGGAAGACAGTGGAGAATCCACTTCCAAATGTCTTCTTAATATCCTACATGACAGCTAATGTAGCTCCATTGATTGTGACAGCCAACATTCAATCCGAAGAACCCATCTTCTACAATTCTGTAGGAAGAGTCTTCCACAGGACTCTCTGTATAAAGGTGAAATTCACCTTTCATAGCTAAGCATGCAGCAATGTTGGATATCCTACATTATTAGAGTGGTAATAATGCTGTTTAATATTCCTTATCCTCTTCTGTCAGTAAAATACTTCTCTCAGCTTTGTATGTCAGACTGACCAATAGAAAGTTGATGTAATTCTGAAGAACATGGAAAACCTAAATTTTTAATTTTAAAAAGTACATTCCTCATTGCCTATGTACATGCAAATAACTTTTTGCATAAACTTATGCATTCTATAGCTATTATACTTATGCAAATAACCACTGAGTTGCACAAATATAAGCTTCTTTTAACACACACACAAATATGAATCCATTTAAAATAATAATAAAAAACTAAAAGAATGCTCTAGATAAAACTTTCTCTAATGTTTTTAGCTTCTTTTAATCACAGCAAATATTTTTTGTTATTCTGATTCTGAATGCGTGACCTTTTAACATATCATCTTGCCTGCCTCTGTATATCTTTTGATTTGTGACAACAAGATAACAGTTGCTACTTGCATTAGTTCATGATGGTGACTCATCTCTGTAGAAGTTAAATCCTGGCTCTTATGATCCTGGACCAATTAAAGCAAGTTTATTTTGCCATTTTTAACTCAACATTAATTAAGAGCTTGTTACCTTCTGCAGGTCTTTCTAATGAAGCTGGAATGAATAGGGATTGCTGCAGAAGTAAAAGCTGCCAAGATATGAAAATCAATGTGTGTCTGTTTTTCAATGGAATGAGAAAAGAATTCTCTCCCGGAGCAGGGGGAGAAATCCACCTGGAATGACAGTTCCCTTTCAGAAAGGCTAACATCCTTCCAAACATTAAAACTGAGTTACAAGCAAAGAGAGAAAGCTGCTGTGTTGCTATCCCTTGCCACAGGACTGAAAATCTTATCTCTTCTCATTTGATATAAAAATAATGCCAAAGGAGAAATGAAGGGAATGGGGACAAGAGGAGGAATACGCCAGAATGAATGATGAAATTGCACAAAAACAAGGGCCAGGCTGAAAGCATGTGTGCCTCCTTTAAGGCATGAAGTCACAATGGAAGGATGAGTTGTCTAGAAGGTTACTCACTAACAAACAACCCTCACTGGCCCAGTTAGGAATCTCAATAAAGCTTTTTTTTTTTTTTTTTTTTTTTTTTTCCCTCCTCATCTCAGGGGAGTAAATATCTCACTTTAAGGAGGTTAGAAAATACTGATGTTTTCACTGAAAGTCATTCCTTTCATCCACTCACTACACATGTGAAAGTTTTACAGTGTGCTGTTATCCATCGGTTAATGGGAATGACAGCTCAGTGCGCTTTCCAGGGGACACAGGGAAGTTCTGCATATTGACGTATTGCAGTATGTCAAGTGTAAACTGGTTTCCTCATTAGTATCTAGACATAGCCAAAGCTTTCACATCCTGGATACTGACAGGATGTGACTGGCTAGCAATTTTACCAAGTAACACATTTACACCTTGGGGAAATATCCTTTCATGGTGGATACTGGAAGTGCTAATTGACTTTTTTTTTTTTTTTTTTTAATTTTCCCTAATAATTGTTGAAACTATTAAGTCTGGAAAAGCTGGTGATTTCAAAGAACTGTAAATTAGACATTAGAACATTTTTTAGCCTGTCAACCTATATGCCAAAATCTTAAAAAGTCAATATTTAAACTTCTGTCCTCTGGACTGAATTAATGAATTCATCGATAAGTCAATCATAACTGTCATAACGCAGGATGCCTAGAATCTAATAACATCATATATGTAATTACTACTACAGTAAGTCATTGGGAAGGTAATGCAATTGCCTTTCCCTGCATCAGCACAACAGCAGAATGGAAAAAAAGCTGAGCTATAGCTAAGACATTCAGGACACATTTGACATTATGCCTTAGGAGTGGGGCATTTTCAAAATGCTTTTACTGTGTGCTTTTGATGGTTTCCTCCCTCACTTTCTTGCACTATTTATCTACCCAGTTTCTTAACATGTTGTCTGAATTTGCAGAGGAGAACAAATTAAAATTATTTTAAGTCCTGTGAAAATAAGCAGGCAACAGAGGAATGGGACCTTGTAAGGGTTTAAGGTAAAGGTGGATGTGAGAGCCCCTCATGCATTAGATGGCAGAGAATCCTCACTGAAGGCAAATCTTAAAAAGTCCCAGCTGTGACAAACTCTTCAATCAGTGCTTGCTCTTAGGTATCACAGACCAGGAATCACAAATCCAAGAGAAACCACTCTTCATGATTTCTCGCAGTTCATGGCAGTAATCATGGAAATGCCACATCTGCCTACCTTCTCCTGCAGCATCAAGAACAAAACCCATCTTCAAAAGCTTTTACCTTGTAAAACAGTCTGTAGTAGGACAATATATATATATATATATATATGGGTACAGGCTTTACTAGTGCTGACATGCTTACTGTCCATTCTCTCAAACACGCAGCATGAATTTGCAAACGGATTCCTCAAAACTCATTCTGAAAGTAGGCATGTATCAAACCAAATGGAAAGGCGGGAAGAAAGGAACGTTAAATAACAGACATCAGAAAGAGCATAATGAGATTTGGAGAGGGGAAGAAAAGAAAGAGAAAACAAAGAGAAGGTAACCCCCCCCCCCCCAAACCAAAACACCAGTCCCCCCAAAATGAACAGATGGCAGCACCAAGGAGCAGTGTAGGGGCCTCATTCACCCACTAGGCCACTGAAAATGGGGAGATGAGGAATATATGATTGGGATCCATGGTCTCATAAAAAGAGACAGCTTGACCAAATTAAACTGGGCTGTGTTTCATTCACTCTGTAGGTTCTGACTCATTCAAAGGACATTAGCAACCGTAAGGCTGACTGCCAACTGCTTTCCTATTCAGTGTTTATAATTGGAGCGGAGGTGGGAGGTGGTAAAAGTAGGGAAGAGGCATTACAAGGCCAAAGAATAGAGTGAAAGGTAAAGCTGGCCAATGGAGTTAAAAAGAGGGGATGGAAAGCAAATTAGATACCTCATGCTGCCAAAGCAATAAAACAGCGAGACTCTGGAAAAGAAGAGAAAAGAAAATTGGTGCAGGAATGAAGGGGAAATGGCCCAGTAAGAATAAAATGAGTGGCAGATGGAAGAAAGGAGGATGGGGTCAGGGGCAATCAAAGAAACAGAGTGCAGATAAAGAGAATTACATGGGAGGGAATTAAACAGTGGAAAGACTGTGTCATTACAGAGAGGACATCAGGAGATCTCAAGTCACTAAAGGTGAGAAGTTAAACCACAAAGGAGTGGGCGAGAGATAACGGGAGAAACGAGATATTAGAAACAAAGAATTGAAACCATACCTGCCACCAGTGCTGCAGTAGAGAAAGCAAGCTGAACAAGCAAGGTCCGAGTGCGCACTGAGCAGATGCCAAAAAGTGAGACCAAAGGACTTCATACAGGACCAAAGATGTTCTAGTCAGAGCTAGATATACCAACACAGATTACTCTGAGACTGAGTAACTTTATCTACTTTATTATTTTTGTCCTGCAAACAGATTTCATTTTGTGAGCCACAGTAGCTTTTGATCAAGATGCTTTCTGTACAGCAACCAGCAGGACTGCTGCTTCTGGAGCTCCAAGCTCTTTGCTGCTTTGCAGTTTTGTCTGCAGTTTGCCAGCACCTAGCAACCTTCTGTTTGGAATCTACAAATCCATAAGGTTTGCTCAATCTGGAAACTTGAATTTTAGTACCATATTCCCCCGACCAGACACAATAGCAATTTCTGGGGAAAAATAAGTGGTAAAGTAACAGAAGAAATTGTATTTCCAGTTTATGCTTTAAGCAGTATTTAGGACTCATCCCATACCTAACGTGTAAATGCAAGTTTTAAAATGATTTCAGAAGAAACCTGAAATACATCTGTATAATGTTCTACATTGTTGGCCTAAAACTTACGGGCACACAAAATCAAAATCCTCAGGAATCACTTTTAACAGCACAGTTTAAAATAAATAGGTCTTTCCCAGCAGAGAATTCTCTCAGGATCACATATGTCATTGACATTTCCATTTCTCATTAATATTCTTTATCCCAGTAAGGACCCTATTCAGAAACATCCCATTTCATAACTAAGCCAGACATCCAGATTTCTAATAGAGTTTTCTGCATTTGAAACCCAGTTTCAGAGTCCCAGTATTAACAGTTCCCATCTTCTTATGTCAGGCACTCTACTGCCTCGTACAGCAGAATCCGCTACATCTATACAGTATTTTCTCCTATAACTGACAACTAAGGTAAAAGAGGTTCTTTCCCAGACACAGAGGATTTTATAAGCATTAACAGTAATGCAGTTGATTGCACTGTTTGTGGAGAATGCTCAGCCTTTACAGTGAAGAAACAGACAGATGCCGTGCTGACCGCTTCAGAGAGCACCAAAGGACTATTAGAAATGAGGTCCTAATCGAGGTTTTGTGTCCCATTTCACTTCTAATAACTGTTATCTCTTTGTGTCTTTCAGCAGGGTTTCCAAGATGCTAGCCATCAGAGCTTAATAGCCATATGTATTCTCACTAGCCACCAAAATTAGGTGACAAGATAATTTTCTACCAAGTTTTCCTTGTCCTTATATTTATCTCAAATATAATTCTCACAGCACCTATTGGCATTGCAGTTCTGCTTCTGTTCTTCACCTAAGGTCAGTGACTCATCCAGAACATCTCTAAGTCTGAGAACTTTATGCATTCTTTGATTCATCTCCTTTTGTATTTTTCAATACCCTATTCATTGAATCTCCTGCTTTTAAAACATTTTCTGGATTTCCAATATGCATTTTTTTTCCTTTTTTTTTTTTTTTTTTTTTTTTTTTTCTCTCTCTTTCTTTAACTGTCTTTTTCACTTCTTGTATGGGTTCAAGCTTACTATAGTAAGGACCAATAAACCCTCCTTTCTCCTTTGAGCTAGACTAGCAAACAAACCCTTGCTTTTAGTAAATGAGATAGGGCTTAAATGAACAAGACATGTATGAAGAAGTGATGAGACATAACCATGACCATCAAATGCAGTTAACATACAAAAGGGTCGATAAAAAGAGAGAGGAGAGGAGGGGAGAGGAGGGGAGAGGAGGGGAGAGGAGGGGAGAGGAGGGGAGAGGAGGGGAGAGGAGGGATGAATGGCAAAGTGAGCCAGAAGAAAAGCTGAATTAACTCCTAGGTAAGTAAGATAAGTCAGTGGGAAGCAATGGAGTAAATCAAAAAGGGAAGCTTGAGAAAACAGACAGACGTGCAGCACTGGGGAGAGAGATTCAGCAAAACAACAACTTTCTGAAAGCCCCTTTCATTTTCTCAGAGCAGGCAAATGGGCTTGTACACCTCGGTAGTTTTAACCCTGAGGTGGAGATTAAAAGTGGAGAGAAGACAAGTAACTTACACAGCAACTTCCCCGAGGTGGGGCAATCATCACCTTACCACCATTTTGACCCTCTGAAGAGTATGACTGAAGGAGTTCCCATCAATTTTATGTCTTCTCCCTCCAGCCCACAGTCTCCTTTTGACTTCTATAGCTCTTTCTACTGGCCAGAGTCTCTATCCATCTTTCCTTTATGTTTAGTTCTCTTAATCTCTAATCATACATTTATTCCTCTTCCTATCACTACATGAGTTTTACATTACATTGTATTATATTCCAGCCAAAAATATGGGTTTAAAGTAAATAAACAATGAGTAAATGAATAGAAGAACAAAGAAAAAAAGAAACAAAACAACACATGATTTTCCTCTCAGTAAGGTAAAGAATACGAAAATGCAAGTTAAAGAAATAGTGAAATATAAAGGCAGAAATCCCTGCAGTACTCAACCCCCTTGCAGAGTATGCATACTTTACATTATGATGTCAAATGTTTATAGTATCTTACTAGTCAGTGGTTCATTTTTTTCTAGTGTAACATAAAGAAATAAAGTCCAAATGACTTTATTTGCAGTTGCACAGAAATATCTAAAAGGAAAATCTGACTTCAATAAATGGAGTAGCCAAAGCAGTATGACAATTTCTGACACATCCTAACTTCTAACCCAAAAGCTACACTTATCTATATGCATGTGTGAGTACATACACGTGTTACATTTGTATATATATGCATATTAATAATTCGTATAAATATTTGTGTTTATATAACACAATCCTGTATTCGATATATATTTTACAAATACATTCTTATAAAAATGTTAAAAAGAGTTTTACAAATTTTATTAGGATTATTTTTCACATCCATCTGCTTGTAAAGATGTAAAAATCTCCCTTCGTACTAAGATTCCAACTGTAGAGGGCCCCAAGGGAGAGGAATAGTATAATTTTTTAAAAAACCTCTCAAATTATGCAAAGCAGATTTCCAGCATATAAAAAGTCTCATAAAGTCTGCTGTGAGCTAAAACTATGTGCCAATGGAAATCAATTCTCTTCCCTGACTAAGAGCATAGTTTCCATTTTCATTCCTTAGATTTGCAAGATATCTCTCTAATCTGCACAGCCCCAGCACTGAACTCTGCCCAGCTCAGCTCTTCAACAAATTTAATTTTTAGCAGTGTTTATGCAAATTCTATGAAGACAAAAACAGGAACAAAGAAAAATGTTTCCCTTGCAAGAAGTACTAAAAACTGTGCAACTTGATATACCCCAGAGGTCTGGAATTCTAACCAGGCTCCAATTAAAGCCTCATCCAGCAAGGACAGAAGAACTAGTCAAATTGGCTACAGCTGCATGTAACCATACCAGGTATCAATGATCAACTAGTTAATCTGTGTGGCATTATACAATGTGACGCAGGACTTTTTCAGGAGTCAAACTGACTGAGCAGGCACGCAAATGAACCTGCAAAGGGTGGTATTTGGGAGAAGTCTAACACATAGAACTTACCACACAACCTGAGTGTAATTTTTTTTTTTTTAAATATATATATATACAGGCTACCAATATGTATTATAGATAACTGACTCTATATAAATGTTTTAGTTTATACACATGGAAATGGAACAAATGTTCTGGCAGTAAACTTTTCAACTTTGGCCTCAACATAATAAGTTAAGACTGTTAGAGAAAGCAAGTTTGTGAGGGAAAATGTCTCAAGTCTGGAAGATTTTATATCTCCAAGGGTAAGATGAAAACTCTATTATGCCCAATAGGTAAAGTGATATATTTACATTGCAAAGTCACTTTTCTCTAGCAACTTGCAAGGAAAAGAGGACTTCTAAAATAAAGTAGAAGCCTCATTACAATTTAAGAACCCACAAAATGTGCTTAAGAGAATTGTCTTCCAAGGATACATGCTTAAGCATGGATGAATAAAGTAATAGTTCATTCTTACAATCAATCACTTTGGTTGTAATCATTTTCTGCTTTCAGTTGTAATAACTTTATTATTATATATAGACATTTAATATGCAGTAGGGTGACTGGATTAAAACTACAGTAGAAAGTTATTCAGTAATGGATTGAAAAAATCAGGAAAGTTGATTTGTATCTTCTCCAGTGCCTGGTAAAATCATGGAGAAGATGGTTCTCGAACTTATTGAGGCGCACCTGGGGGACAAAGCAGTCATTGGTCCCAGCCAGCATGGGTTTGTGAAGGGTAGGTCCTGCCTCACTAACCTGATTTCCTTTTATGATAAGATCACCCGTATGGTGGACCAAGGGAAACCAGCTGATGTGATTTTTTTGGACTTCAGCAAGGCATTTGACACGGTTTCCCATAGGATCCTACTGGACAAAATGTCCACCATACAGCTAAATAAAAACATCATCCGATGGGTGAGCAATTGGCTAACGGGCAGGGCCCAAAGGGTTATGGTAAATGGGGCTGCGTCAGGCTGGCGGGCGGTCACCAGTGGGGTCCCTCAAGGCTCCATTTTAGGGCCGGTACTTTTCAATATTTTTATAAACGATCTGGATGTAGGAATAGAAGGTATTATGAGCAAGTTTGCTGATGACACCAAACTTGGAGGAGCTGTGGACTCGGATGAGGGTGGAAAGGCCTTGCAGAGGGATCTGGATAGGTTGGAGAGCTGGGCGATCACCAACCGCATGAAGTTCAATAAGAGTAAGTGCCGGGTCCTGCACCTGGGACGGGGAAACCCTGGCTGCACGTACAGACTGGGCGATGAGACGCTGGAGAGCAGCCTAGAAGAGAGGGATCTGGGGGTCCTGGTAGACAGCAAGTTGAATATGAGCCAGCAGTGTGCCCTGGCAGCCAGGAGGGCCAACCGTGTCCTGGGGTGCATCAAGCACGGCATCGCTAGTAGGTCGAGGGAGGTGATTGTCCCGCTCTACTCTGCGCTGGTGCGACCTCACCTCGAGTACTGTGTGCAGTTCTGGGCACCACGGTATAAAAAGGACGTGAAACTGTTGGAGAGTGTCCAGAGGAGGGCTACGAAGATGGTGAAAGGCCTGGAGGGGAAGACGTACGAGGAACGGCTGAGGGCACTGGGCCTGTTCAGCCTGGAGAAGAGGAGGCTGAGGGGAGACCTCATCGCAGTCTACAACTTCTTCGTAAGGGGGCGTCGAGAGGCAGGAGACCTTTTCTCCATTAACACCAGCGACAGGACCCGCGGGAACGGGGTTAAGCTGAGGCAGGGGAAGTTTAGGCTTGACATCAGGAGGGGGTTCTTCACAGAGAGAGTGGTTCCACACTGGAACAGGCTCCCCAGGGAAGTGGTCACTGCACCGAGCCTGACTGAGTTTAAGAAGCGATTGGACTGTGCACTTAGTCACATGGTCTGAACTTCTGGGTAGACCTGTGTGGTGTCAAGAGCTGGACTTGATGATCCTTAAGGGTCCCTTCCAACTCAGGATATTCTATGATTCTATGATTCTATGATAAAGAATTGTCAGAGCAAGATATAGCTGACAGTTAAATTTAGCTGATAAAACTAAATACCGCCTTAAGATGTAGCTGTGCATTTGAATTACATTAGCTTTCCAAAATAAAATTATTGTCATGATGAGGTTAGATGATAGAAAGTGAAAGTGAAATATAGATATTTATACACGTATGTAACTTGATAGCCAGGGATCAGAGACATCAATCTAGTGTAACTTTAGTGCTTTCAGTTCATTTTATAAATACTCACACCAGTAGAACAGCAAGTTGAATCAGGACTACTCTTCGCAGGTGCAAATCATTACACACTGCTTGCATTTGCCCAATTTTCTGGGTGTAAGTCTATGTCTACATGCTGCCAGATCAGCAGTTTTTAAGTGGGTGGCTGAAGCAAGCCAAGATTTCAGTGTTATCTCTTCCAGATTTTTCCGGTACATTAGTATACACTTTCTGGCTGCAAACAATAACATACTGTATATGTCATATTGTTAGTACTATGCTTTAATTTCAGATGTAAAACTGCCTCTCAAAATAGAGTGAAGAGTGAATTAAAAAAAGAATGTCATAATACGAGAGCTGTGAGAAACTAGAAAAGACAGAGGAACATATTTTCAGGTTCCTTGGATATATCACAACATATGGCCTAGAGAACATTTTATTCTTACAACATCCCCAAAATAATGAATTGTCATTCATAAGATTCTTCCATGCTTTTGAATTCTAAAGATCAGAATCTTATCTCATTTTCTCTTTATTGTTGGCATAAATCCACATATTCCAATAGCATCCAAGATGAGATATTTAATTTATTAAAGAAAAAATCTTTGCTTTTCTGGTCTCTGTGTGCTCCCCACGCAGGCTCACCAAAACCAAGGTTTTCGTAGTACAGAGTATTGTGTTACTGGGCTGAGTTCACTACAGAGAATTTCAAGGTTAAGATTAAAATCAAACACTGTTCCTTATCCTAGGTACTTTCCAATTCCAAGATACAAATAACTAGCCTTTTGACTTTTGGGGAGAAGGATTTTAAACTTTGAATAATTTTAGCTTAAATTCTCAAATACTGAGATCCGTCCACAGCTCCCATTATTTTCACTGGGAGATGAGTAGCGAAATCTCACATTTTAAATGCAGTAATTGTAGAATGATATCACTTTGGAACACTGAGACATTGAGGTTTATTAAGATTTCTTATAAAAAGAAGCTGAAACTTTCAGTTGCAACTTTATGTTGTTTTCGAATGTTTAATCTATGAGATAATATGAATTACATGGTACTTTTAATTACCATAATTAAAGCAATAATCATATTTTGGAAAACAACTTGGTCACACATCAATCCTCATTTCTAGAATACCAGAAGATGAGTAAAAAAATGTATTATGTTACATATAATATCACTTCAGTTTCCCTACTCTCCTGTCAGTCTGTACAAACTGATTATCAACAGCTTTTGGCTGCTTTGAGAGACATGGAGGAAGTGACCTTAACACACCCAGAGCAGGCATAGGAGGATTGCACTAGACTTAGTAAATTCTTCTAGTGCAAGATGAGCAGAGGCTGTCCTGAATTTCATGGTCGTTGAACACCCCCCCTAAGCAACTTGTAAGGCATCTGGAGAACAAACCCAGCATACAGCTGGCCTGTACTAGAGAAATTCCATTCCCTTCCCAAATTTTAGTTAATGTCTATGCTCCAGTATGGCTAAAATGAGAGCACAAGTTAAAGCTTCCTAGGTTTGCTTGAAATTTGATTCTTACTATTTTCACTAAATCACAATGCCTTGTGTTGATTCAATATGTAGTTATAGAGCATGAGATCTACCCAGTGTCATATAATCCTTCAGTTCTACACATGCTATGAATGCCTGCCATTTTGTAAACACAATTAGAATAATATGGATGAAACGGGAGCTGTATTTTCTTTTTTTTTTTTTAAATAATAATAATTAAAAAAAAAAAAAACATTAGCAACCTGGATTTTATATGTCCAACATTTAAATAGCAGATCTATTACAGAATGCTGCTTAACTGGGAGTTAGAATTAAAAGCAGTGGAACAAAGGAGGAAAAATGCTTTCATGAGCTTCATCTAGTAGACGAAATACACTATTATACTTTCTGTGCATCTGGATAGCCATGCAATGTATGAAGGGTTGAAATTACTTTTGAATACCAGAAACAATGTGTTTTTCAGGATAGGAAGTATTTCCAATTATGTTGTAAAAATGTAGGGAAAATAGGTTTAGTTAGAAATTCTAAAGCAATTCAGTGAATTAGTCCAGTTTGATGACATTGATGCTATCCAGCAATGAGCTTGTTACTCAAAAAATCCTTATCCAGGAAAGTATGCAAGCCCAAACATAAATATAAGCATTCGAGTAACAAACAACTGGGTTAAACAAGTGCTGCTAACTATTCATGTTCCTATGCACTGCATGTTATCAATATTTCTTCCATTGGTGAAGGACCAATGTTGTTACCAAGCAGTAGCATATAGATACTCTTCTGAAAAGAGGGGGAAAGGAGTGAACTAAAGCTCGCTTGCAATAAGTACAGTGGCTGACTATGAAGGAGTCCTATGTAACCTACAGACGAAACAGAGAAATGGAGACAATAATATAAGAGATCTTGGTTACAATGCCTTCCTCCTACTTATTGTGGAAGTATCCAAATGAGCACAAGAGATTAGGCCCTTCAGGGGCAATATTTACTATAGGCATAATGTTAGAGTTTTGTCCTCAGCTTTTGGATGTTGCTTCTTTGATTGGAAAATAATTGCATACAACATGCCCATAAATACAGACAAAGTCAGGAGGAAATAAGGTGGCAATGGATATTTTTCCTTCTTAAGCAACATTCCACAATTGTTTTAATAATGAATATACTCTAAACGCTAAGAGTATTTTGCATTTGTAGAAGTATCCTTAATTTACTTTGTAGGAAAATACGATTTCAGGGAATCGACTCTTTGCACAATCCCTCTTGACTACATTTATTATTATGAAAATAATTCTACTTCTCAATAAATAGGATAAATATACCATTTGTAAATACTTCTGATCTGCATATTTTCTCTTGAAAATTCTTTTTAGCTTTAAAAAAAAAAAAATAAACTAATTTCCTGAGGAACTTCTGTAGCACTTAAAAATACAAAATGAATACACAGTCATACCAAGTAAATTCAGAATAGATTTCATGATAGTCAATGAACTTTATGAACTCCTGAATAAAGGAAGAGACACACAATGAAAAGGGTACAAACTGATGCAGGAAGGAACATAACTCCTTGTGGACTGGCAAATACATTGTCAAAAAATTACTTATTTTAATTCAGACAGATATATATCAGACATGCAGTTCTCTTGCTAGTAACTAATTATGGTGAAAGTATGCAATTCATTATTCATACCATTGTAAGAGAAAACTGTCACGTCTATTGCAAAGACATTAGGCAGCTCCTAACCTTAACTGTGATCTAGCTTTTAATAACTGCTGAATAGAATTAGTCTGATTTATTACTGGCCTCAAAACTCCTATTCAGAGGTGTGCCATGCACAAATATGGCTTCTTGAACTTCACAGCTTATCTTTCCATTGAGTAAGGAAGATAACTATTCTAAAGCAGAATAAAACCTTTAGAGAAATACTGGAGCACTAGATAGCAAAGTAGACAAAACTCAGCATTCACTAATAATATTTGTGCATTCTCTTGAATTTTTATTTATTTATTTATTTTTAACTCCGACATTCTCAAGCAGAACAGATCTGTATGGAAAGTCATAAAATTCACACTACTTACCCCAGAGGCTAGAATGACTTCCTTCACAAATAAATAATTAGGCAGATTTACAAAACGCACATTATTTTCCCAAGTGACTGGAACAGCTCCAAGCGATTAAATACATAATTAGGTAGTTTTTCTAAAATGCTTATTATTTACCTGAGAGTCTCACTGCAGACACTCTGGTAAATACTGTCTCCCTGCTAGCAGTTATTACCAAAAACGCCTCCATAATTTCCAGCCTTCCTCAAGCAGTGATATAAACAGAGGATATTACTTGGGGCAATGGATCATGAAAAACAAAATCTGACTGTGCCAGCCAGCCTATTTAACTGACAAGCTGAGCTTCTTTTGTACCTGGCTTTGCACTCTTTCATATTACAAACAGAGTAGAAAGAAAACAAAAAGACTTTTCAACTTTCTGGTACTTTAGTTTGTGTTTAAACTAGCCAGAATTCCTGCCAAAGGCTGCGCCTATGCGTATTTATGTGCATGCATGAATATGGAAGAAGAGAGAGAAAAAAAACACCATACAACCAGAATCTATTAACTGCTCTTCTTTCTGATAAGGATAATGAAGAAAATATCATGTATTAGCCACAAAACAAGTAAACAAGCCCACAAGCTCCATATTCCTTCTGACATGGGATTTTCTTCCCCACGCAGCTGTCTTGGGCCACGCTATCAGAGAGGACAATGCTTAATCTGTAGCTATTGCAATGGCCTCACAGCATCACACATGCAACAAGTTCCTGAGAGTATCAGGAACCAGCTCACAAGTTGCTGGTTGGTGTCCACACTGAGCGCAGAGACAGGAAAAAAAAAAAAGGTCAGCCAGTAGACCTAACTGACTCACCTATGTACCAACTGCCCTTTTCCTAGTGATCACGGACAATAGAACTGATCCTCAGAAGTGACTCTTTTACATTACTTTGATCTGTCCAGAGTCCTCACTGCTCTGTGGTCCTTACAGAGGAGATTGAGAGTGACTGGAATTTCAATTAGAAAAAAGAGGGCAGGAGGACACAAAAAGGCACGACAAGGTGAGAAGAAAACAAACAAACAAACAAACAAAACAAAAACATGAGAACTGAAAGGCAAGAGGAAAAGAGATGGGAAAGATTTAGAGGTTAAGACAATAGTATTTGGTGATCAGCAAATAATGCAACAAAGATAGGCCCACAAAAAAAAAAAAAAAAAGATACTGACAGCAAAGGAGGGAAAAGAAGATATTTTGCTTATCAAAGATAAAGAAAAAAAGGAAAAATAACAGAAATTGTTAGAAGAAATAAAGAAGAATGATGATAAGCTTATTCATCAATAAAAAGAGAGAGAGAGAGAGAGAGAGAAAGAAAAATGATAGACTTTTGCTGTGCATACCTTTTTCATTTTTTTTTTTTCTCCCAGTAACATGTTTCATGTTTCTAAACCCATTTTTTATTTAACACCTTCATCTAAGCTGTTTGTGTTTTACACATGTGTAAGACGAGTTCATGGTCACAATATCCTAAACTGGTGACAATTTCTTCAGAATTCTAATTTGATTGCTAGTGGAATAAAATTCTGGCCTGGATACTCAGGCCATTTCAATAAAATTCCTAAGAGTAAAAGTACTCTTGAAGCACTGGTGAGTGTCTTGTGCAGTGTGAGCCACAAAGCTGAAGGTGGAGTAGCTGAGATGTGCACCAAATGACGACAACTGCACACTTTGCCAGATCATTGCATTTATAACAGGCACATAATTTTTTATGAGGTTTAAAACGAGGTATCTAGGGCAAAGGGAAACAGAGAAGAAAATGGGCTCTGACAGGCAGATAGTGGGTGACTCTGGTAGCATACCATGACACTACTAGATGCTCTCATCTTCAAAGATAATTGTTCCCATAACAATCTGCCTTCTATTACAAATAAATAGATTATAGGATGCATCTTGGTGTTTCAGTTTTGGCATGTCAATGGCATGTAACACATAACATTTCACATAGTATGCATTCTTTCGAATGTTGCTGTATTGGCACTTGTTATTTACTGTTGAAATTTATCCATGAGCATTTGCAACAAAGTACTCAAAGCTATTGGCAGGGAACGTTGGAACACTGCTTGGACTAAACCTGCTAGTGAAGGAGGCAACTAGCAAGGGTCTGGCAAGTTTCAATTCCTTGAGTATTTCAGTAACAGCAAAGTGATAAGTGAACCTCCTTCACCCCAATTTTAAAGCCATTTAAACAATATGTAAGTAAAAAGTAAGTTCCACTGTCATTCTTAACAAATGGTATCTCTTTTGCCTTTTATCCTTTACCTTGCCTATGATTCAGATTGAATTAAATACTATGAAAGTTCCTTTTCAGAAGGTGTCTCTGATTTTCTCCAGCCATGCTATCCACCTAAATTCTGCAAATTGCAATGGTAGTTTCCTTACACATATTTAAAGAGTAAAATATAAAGCATTGCAATAAATACAGCAGTATTAAATATTCTGGCAGAAGCTATTGTCCTGTTACTTTCATTGAAATAATGAAGCTATTTTATGTTTTAGAATTGGAAAGTGAAATATAAACATTTCTAAACTAGCCCAAATTTATCAGCCAGCAAAAAAAAAAAAAAAAAAAAAAAAAAAAAAAAGCTAACTGTAAGCCTCTGAATAATTCCTTATTAAGACCTTATTAAAACCCACCATCTGCTTAAACACATTTTTTTTTTCTTAAAGACTCTTATGTTCAAATAAACTACTTTGTTATCATACAGTTGACAAACCTGTGTAAGTAATAGGGTGACAGTTTAGTATCTTATTGTAATAGCGTATGAACCTGCAATCCAGACTTACTTGGACCACTACCTGTTCTCATGGTCTTCTCTCAACTACCTGTATTCAGTGCCACTGCTCTATCTACCCACTTTGTGTAATGTCAGTTCCATAGAGTCCAGAAAAAAAAAATAAAAAAAATCACAAGCAGACAGATTACAGTTGCAATATCCAAGGACCAGTTCTTGAAATTGGCCTATGGCACCAAGTTCTAAGTGAAAGTATGAAGTATCATGGTCAATACTTGATTTATCACATCAGTTTAGAGACTGAAACAACGCAATGTGCAGGTGCTCAAATTTCATAAACCTTTTATTGTTTAGTTAGTTTGAAAGGACCTGGTAAAAGCACTGAGATTGCATCTCTGTGACATTTCATCAGTGGAAGTGGCAGCATTTTGTTCCACCCTCACTTTTAATTTCCACAAAGTGCTTTAGCTATGAGGAGGAAGTTTGATTTCCATGCTTACAAGGTCATTTGTTACATTCTTAGGAAAGAGAACCAGGCTATCAATTGACAGCAGTTGACATGATGGCTTTGGGAACATGAACACAGATTCTCCAAGGACCAGAATGCAAACACCAGGTTATCACATACAGACCTACCTTTCAACCATCACCAATTTCAGCCACTGCTAGGGAGGACTATATTTGAACCCATAACAGAATGCAAATCTCCTTAATAAATAATACACCTTATCCCTGTTCCGCCATTTCTTTCTTTTTTTTTTTTAAATGTATCTCTGGGGAGATAAAATATACTGACATGCAGTTTGAACCATGTTACTTTTTATAACCCTCACTTGCACCTACATTGTGCAATCATTTGGCACATCTGCTATATCAAGAACAAATCTGATTTAAGAGTTTTAATAAGAACTTGCATCAATAAATTATAACAGATTGGTGATTAGTAGTATTATTTATATGCAATATTTTTGTCCTTCTTATAATGCTGATGTCTGCTTCACGGGGATTAATTATTTTCATAATTTTGTCTAAGTAGTAATATAGAAAATGTCAAAAAGAAAATTAGATTTTCACTTTCCAGACACAGAAATTTAATTAAAGCCAACTCCTTGTTGAAGGAAAATGTCCTTAGCTGGTTCTGTGATGTGGCAGCAGTTCTACATGCTGCCATGTGGGAGACCAAACCTCAGAAAGTGACTCGGGGAATATTAATCACCAGGCTTCAGAGACTAAACACATCCTGAATGTGCCACAGTTGGTCCCAGCAACTTATTTATGGAGTATATAAGGTAGCAGACATTAATGAATTCTTACTACAAAGGCTGCTGCTTGCAAAACCCACCTTAGAGATAGTGCTACACTGAAAGAGACCCTCTGCTCAGATACAAACTGATCTCTCAGGAAATCTCCAATTATCCAAGCATGAAGGGTCAGATTCTATTCCTGCTATTCTGAAAGTGTGAGCTAAACTTCTCAAGCACATTCCAGCTGTAAAAATTAGTATCTTCTACAGTCTGTTGGATATTTTCTGGACAAACACCCAGATGTCTTCTTCAGTCTGTGGAAGAGCAGTTCACATGTAAACCACTGAAATACTGTTATTGAAGGCTAAATTCCCAGGCATATCAAAATGTGAGAGAAGCTGGAGGCATTATTTCACCATTTTACCCAACCTCCTTCTTCAGATCTTTTTTCTTTCATTCCTTGAATAGTTACCAACATGTCTTAATGCATGTCTCAATTGGATGGAGGCTTAAAAGTGACTGACCAAACCAGTAAAGGGTTGATATACCCCCATCAAGTGATTATTATCAGATAAACCACTATAGGCAGAAGCACTTTCAGTCAGAATGAATATGCTTCATTTCCAAAGATAAAGTCACAGCTCTCACTGATCCCAGTTGAGACAACAATTCACCTCCACTTCAGCTGGACATAGTAGTCAAAGACAGCTGTCTACTGCCCGTATTCTGCCACTGTTTCAATATGTGTATTTTACATTGACATTGGACAACTTTTTCTATATGAAAAGAAGTCTGCTTTGAAAGATCATTCCTAGTTGCTTTTAGAGCCAATTAATTTCTAAGCAAGATTTTTTCCTTATCTCTTGCCCTTCGGTATCACTAACTGGAACGAGCCTACATGCACTGTCTTCTCCATGTAATTTAAAAATTAAATATATTTCAGCAGAAGAACTAGTAAGAGATAAAGGAGAAAAACACCTGTAGTAAGAAAGCTCCTGCTGAATTTAATTATGGCAACTCAAAGAATCATGTGGTATGATTTTACTGTAAGCTGTTCCTGGAGAAGAATTCAATGCCTGCCTCCAGCATATCAGGCTCCACTTGTTCTGAAGATTTTGAGACTGTTTAGATACGGAGTTGGCAATCTGCTGTTACAGAAACAGAGCAAAGACTTGAGGGGACAAATCTCAGATGTTGCAGCTTGAACTTCAGTCAACACTGAAAATAGAAATGAAGGAGCTGTTGTGACTTTCAGCCATGTCCTCTGTGCTAGACTCTTGTGCTTCTGCTAGTAAAGGACCACAGAAAGTTTTTGATATATTGTTGGTTCATGTTTATTTTATGCTCACACTAAGAGGAGAATTTACATTTAAATTTAAATTTTAAAAAAGTTCTTCAGGAAACCACTGAAAATTCAATTACCTCTTGAAAGTAAAAATCTGATTTATCTATATGCTTTTGGTTTGCTTCTCTGGTAAAGTCTGATTGGAATAAACGTCTAGTTAGTGGAATAAGGTTAGCTTCACCCACTAGACCAGGGTAGAAGGCAGTCTAGCAGTATTATCTGATAAACTTTTGACAATTTTTAAAAGAATGTGGAGATGTGGATGACCTTTTGTCAGTAACGCTCTCTCCTCCAGGGTGCTGCACAGATCTATGCCACTTGTTCTGTGCACATATAGTATTATAGAAGAAATCATTTCTCATCTTAGTCTATTAATCAAGAGTCTGTAGAAAGTTGAAAGAAAAGAAATCAGAGGAATCTACTTTTAAAACATATTAGAGGTGAAAAAGAAGCAATATGTTCCCAGGAAAAGCACTGTAAGAAGGGTCGCTGTACCTGGTTTCCAGTACAAACTCAGTAATGATCTCTTGTGTAACCTCTAGCTGGTGTGTCACCTCTGCTTCTCTTCCCTTCTGTAGACACTCAAATGGTAAGCCCAAAGGGACAGACATTGCCTCTTACTAAGAAATATAACTAACATCTAAGTCAATGCAGTATGTTCAAACTACCATAACATGAGTAATAAAGAACTGTGATTGTATGAATGTGAACAGGAAGAAGGGAAACCTCTCGCTAAAAGTGCAATGCAGACATATCAGGAATTTGCCTTAGATGAGATAAAAGCAACAGCACATCATTTTCATACAATATTAATTTTGTGAAAAGCTCAAAATTATTTAAATTTTCTTTCATTGCTTCTAAGAACTTTAGAGTTTCTTAAAAGGAACAAGAAATTGTTAAGGAAATATGTCATCTCACTATCTAATGTATAATCTTTCATAGTTTGCTCCTTCTTCACTCATCTTTTTGCCTCATCTAGGAATTATTAATTTCAGTCAAAATGCTGATATGGCAGAATTCTCCCCACATGTATACAAAGAAGGATCTCTTTTCTGGTGAGACATTTTGAGTGATCAGTCTGTGAGTTTAGCTTGAACTGACAGAGAAGAAGCCCTCTGTATACATACAGCAACAGATCACGAAATTCTCACTCTGCCTGACCTATTGATGATTTTATTTACAGAAAGAGTAAATACTTATTCTGCCCATAATACACAGGGAAGATATGGTCAGAATTAATGAGTAGGCCGAACATCTAAATTGTTTGTGCATAGGGAAACGATCTAAGGTTCACTGTTCATTAAACAAATGCAGAAATGTATTAGCTTGTATAATCTTCTTTTTTTGAAGAACTTTCCAGGAATGAGAGGATAAAAAGGTTTTGTATTTCTACAGCGATGCCCTTCACCACAGCAGTTCTTGCATTCTCTCTGTAGAAGGAATAAGCAGCTTACACTGAGGACAACAAGATGAGGACAAGTAGGCATACAAGCCCTCCTTAGACTAGATAGTAGTATTCAGCCAGATCCATGGGAAATTAATGAAAGAAAATATCCAGGAAAGAGGGGAAAAAAAGTCAGTTATTTCCAAATGCCCCTGCAAAAGATGCGCAGGTATCCCTTTAAACATGAATAGAGAGCATGGTTTGCATATCTGCATTTTCCCTATCATGGGCAATACTGGAAAAAGAAAAACAAAACCAGAGCTGTCACCACAAACACTCTGAAAACTGTAATTGCTTGTTTATTAATTCCTTGGAGGGGAAAAAGCCTCTTCTAAGTTGTACAATATGTAAAGAATAAAAAGCATTTTTCCAGCCTCCTACGCCTGCTTCTGTATGCTCAGATATTTCATGGAAACAAGAAATTACAAAAAGTTTATAGCTGTCAGGAATTTAACATAATGTGTCTGCTTTCAATCTCTCGTATTTTATTATTCTAATAATAAAATGCCATTTCCTACATTACTTTAAATACTTTTTAAGCAGAACACAGATTGCAGAAACTGTTCCTGTATCAAGGCTTCATACCAGGTAAATCTTGCTTCTTATGCTAACTGCTACACTCTTTGATTTTAGACCCAGCCTCATAATACTCTTGAGAAGGCTCTGTTCTTAGATCACTGACTGCCACTTTAAAATCCCTTGCACAGAAACACACACACCTTCCTAAATGTAGTAGGGATTTTGTCTATAGCAAAAAAGACTCAAACACACTAGTTGGAGCAATCAAACCAAATGCAGTTTTCCTCCCTCCTTTTACTTGCAAACTTTGCTTTGACTATCTGTTTATTCTCCCCTTTTCTTTTGGGGAACTACAATTTTGAAAGATGATTCAGAGATTCACCACTGCTTTGACATCCTCCACAGGAATAGAAACATCCCTGCTAATATACAAATAGAATCTAATGGGGATAGAAAAAAATAATCTTAAAACATATGCCTCTTTTATAATTCCCCAGCAACTTTCTTCCAATGGAATGTGGCTCTTTAAGCAGTTTGTTATACTTTAAAGCTATTGGTGGTAATTTCACTCATTTATTTATATATATGCAGTAAAATGAGATTACTTCCAGATACAATAGTGCTTTACAGTCAACAGGAGATCTGCATCTTTTATCCAGATTCATTTAAAATACATCATGCATATGATTACTCATAAGAAATAAACTGATGCAAAGACATTTTTGTAAAGTGCCTACAGCAGTCCAAAACCTTGCCTTTCATTGGCCTTGCCAACTTTCCTTCTCCCAAAGATCCATGGAAGTTTTTTTTTTTTTTTCCCCGGGGGACTAAGACCGCTAATGCCATAATGCTATTTTAAAAATGAAGCAGCGATCGTAAGAACAGTATGTGTAATACAATGGGGTAATACATTGTATATTTGTATACAATTCCTGCTTCGAGGTAATGCTATGAGATTCTTTGCCCTGCACAGTAACTAAATAACCACAAATGATCTTTTATGCATATGCAAATCTGTTCCTCTAAGCACCTTATTAATTATTTCAAAGATACTTGGAGGTCACCACTCATGTAAATTTCTATGCATGAAGCCTCATTAATACAAGACACCACACAGCGAGATGGGATATATTTTTGTTGGCATTTAACAAGGGCAGAGAGAGTATAATGTGTAATGTTTACTTTTTTATTCTAATGACCGATGAAATAAGGCCAGCTTCTATCCATAAGTCCTTTCTCTGAGCTGATACAGTGGGTTTGAACCATGGGGCTGCTTGCCACAATTTTCTGAGCAGCTAATCCTATCAATGCACCAGAGTTACTGTGCTCAGAGCTGTAGTTCTCCCATGCTGGCTGTTCTCAGCTGGCGTAGCACTGCCGGGCACTAAATTAGCAGCTAAGCACTAAGGAATTAAGAATTTTGTTCTTTGTCCAAAAATCTCAGCAATGACATATTTTGTACAGGAATGCAGCAACGTAATGGCATTATCAAGGTGATATATCTTAGCTCATCAGATGGCACAGCCTTCTGAACACATACTATCTTCTACGTAATTAGGGTGCATAAGAGGAAAAAAAAAAAAGAGAGAAGCAAGGATAGAAGCCCACAGAATACCTGAACACAATTACAAAATGCACCTTCTGGCATACATGTGCCAGAAAGCAAGATATTAAACCTACTTGAGAAGCACTATTTATGGGCAATCCCTAGATTCTTTCCAGCTCAAGTTATCATACATACATATGTGATAACACTGATCTTGTCTGTCATAGTGACCCTTTGCTGTAGCAGCTGTTGTTTATTTGTATTCTGGTGTGTGTGTGGTGCTTTCACCTCTAGATTGATCCAATAAAAGATAGAAAAATCTTGCTATGTTGGTACATTCCCTTGATAAAAATTGGGAACAGTGAGTCAAATGTTAATGGAAACTGCAGGCTATGTTCATTATGTTATCTCTATTTTTCAAAAACACTAGAATGAACACAACTAATTGGAAGTGCAAAAAATTTAAATAGGCTTAATTACAAAACTAAACCTTCTATAGTTCTAGGGCAATGTGTGCACATATGCCTTGAAGAAATGGGCTAGATTTTAAGTAAATTAATTATTATATGAAAACAGAAAACTGAAATCACTTTTACAACATACAAACCCAGAATACTAGCATTTACTGTTCAAAACACCACAAATACCACTCCAGCATTAGTTTGTAATGTTTAAAAATATCTGAAATAATACAGACTAAGATTTTGATTGGTCTGTGTCACCTGGTCACCTACTACAACATAAAGCTCATTACAGTAAACATGACTTTGGTTTGTATTCCTTTTACAAGCAGGCTCAAATCAAAATCCAACCTTTCAATAAAGCTCATATCAAATATATTTCACTTTGAGTCAAGCACTGTTAGAGATAACATGTATTAAACCAACATTGCCACAATAAGAAAGAAAAGTAATTTCTTGCCAATGTCCCATGGTATTTATTCGTATCAAGAGGAAATAATTTTAGGCTTAACTGAGGTAATTAGAGCAGGCTGTGTCAAACACTGCTTTATCTTCCTCACATGTAAATACAAACTGCAAATTGCAGTTACAAAAACAAAGATTTTGAACTTTAGATTGCAAAATGCAATCTTACACTATTCAGTAGGAGTGCCACAATAGGTAGAAAAGAAAATCACATGATACTGTTCTGAATGTTTCTTAATTGAATTCATTGGTGATGAAAGCTGCTGAATCCATAGCTATGAAGGAGGCTAAACTGATTTGTAGTCGAACAGTAAGAGCACAGAGACTGGCAGCTCAAGCTTTCTTCTTCACAGGTGGGGTGGAACTCAGCCTCCTGTCTTTCTCACATGACAAAAGGTAACTTTGTCATCAGTTCCTAACTCAAATAAAACCTAATTCTAGAAGCAACCAAACCTCTTGCACACCAGAAAGTCGGGTTAAAGGTAGCTACAGAAAGGAAGCAGTAAAGTTACAACAGCACCAATCAGGCTCTTCAGGCTGCAATGCAGTCTGAAAGATAACGCTTAGAAATGCTTTTACTGATGCAGAACTGATAACACAACAAAGAGAACTGAGAGAGGTTGCAAACAATTTTAGGTTTAGATGGAATATTATTTAAAACTGCTGAGTGCTTAGCGATTGTGACTGAGAAGCTCTGTAACACAAAGCATGTCAGCACAACATTATGTCAATGCTTCTTAGAGATCAGCAGGCTGGCTCTGGTGCAAGCAGGCATGCCTGGACAGCACCAAAAGCACTGTGCAGTGATGCTAGCATAGGTCCTGAATTAGTATTTGCCTGGGCAGTCCACATTAGTTTACCAGCAGTGTCAAAAAGCCTGTCCTACATGCTGTATTGACACAACTATTTCTTTTCCTTCAGCATTACAATTGTCCTCTGACTCAACAATCTCTGTACTACAATGCACTGGAGCACAACTCACTGGCATAGGGCAGCATCAGGCAGCTTTCAAAGTAATATTAATACTAGCTGGAGAATGGAGACAAAATGTATAGCACTTGTATTATTCTTGTTCTTACTACTACTACTACTACAACTACTACCACAACTACCACTATGACAACTACTTTATTATATTATTTGGAAATCAGCTTTTTCATTTGGGGAGTTCTGAAATGTGAAAATCAGCAATACTTTAGCATTTCCATGTTCAGCTATTTTAATACAAAGTATAACACATCTGAGACTAGATTGACAGCTGAACTCTATCTATAGTACAGATCTAGTACAGATTGACCACATGATGCTACAGTAATGGTGAAGGAAAGAGCACTGGGTAGGAAGTTCCTGTTAGTTTCTCCATTACAAGTTTTCTTACATGTTGTTTAGTACAACATCAGTGTGTACATGCAGTAGTAGAGCACGCTGCATTTGGAGGGAAGGAAGTAAAATGAGATCTGGCGGGTAAACAGCACATAAACAGTAATTCAAGTGAAATGTGATTTGATGACCACCGATAGATCACTCCTGAAGTCATTAATAATAAATAATTTTAATGGTTCTTATTAGTGTACTTACAATATCCTTAAGGCATGTTCTTACTATGAGTAAATGCCACTGACAATTTTTCTCTCATATAGCGATTTGAAAGTTACCTGTCAGCTATTCAGGTATCCAGGCAAAGATGTCATCTATGCAGCTTCTAATATGTTGGAAAATGATTCTCTTAGCACTACATAGAACTAGTTGCAAATATACATGTATGTAAGAAAATATAGCAACAGGAAAAATAAATTCTAATATACTTCTTCAAAGTAAAATTTTTGAGAGTTTTGGAGTCTATGAGCCAGTGTAATGGAATCAATTCTCAAAACATATCTTCCAGATTCATTGCCTTTGTTTTACTTACATCAAACATTTTTTCCTATTCAGTTAAAACACATTATCTACCACCTTTTCAGGGTGATCTACATTTTGTTCAATGCAGTGACAATTAGTAGCAATAACTTCATTGACAGGAAGGCTATTTGAAATTCCTATTGCATTCTTTTTTTTTATTAGCTCTTGAAGACAGGCCAAGAAAGTTAACATCTTATTTCACTCAAAAGAGGAGATGTGCAGGTGAAGGATTTTTTTTTTTTTTTTTTTTTTAAACCAGTAGTGTAATGCTATCCTCTGTTAGCACTTTACAATTATAAAACTAACATATAAAAAAAAATCTGCATTTGCTTTTAAAAGAAATGCCCATTGAAATCCCGTTAATATTCCAGTTCACTTGCTCAGCAAGAACTTCAAAATTCAAATATTTCCTCCATGAAATGAAACAATTCCTTTGGAAAGAGTGTAACTCCATAGGTATACTCAAAATTAACTGGCAATTAATAAAAGGAAATCAAAATCACATTTTTATTTTTTTTAAAGAAAACCCACTAAGACATACCTACACAAGGGAGGGAGTAGCCAAGCTCCAGGTCATGGATGAACTGACGGTCATTCAGCATAGTCACACAGTACAAATGGAAACAATCTAGGCAAATGACATGGCGATGCATGCACTGGAACACAAGCACAGGACTCCTGTTGAAAACAAAAGAGTGAAAATGATGAATGAGTATTTTACGATGTATACTATGGACCAAACTCCACAAAAATCCTCATATCAAACTTTGAATTTTGTAATAACTTTTCCTTAGTAGTAGACAAGACTAGTGTCTACATAAAGCCAGAATTTGGCCTGGCATACTGCAGCACTTTTAAAAAGAGATGGTTTCTAACATGAAACAGTTGTAAGGTACAGGAAACAAGTTTTTACTGAAACTTGAAACTGGAACTGTTTACTGTACTCAAAACTGGAACCTAAACCAAGGAAAATGTGTTAGGAACTCAAATCCTTTGTATGAGGTGAGGTAAGATCATATATGGTAAAACATCATGTAGAAGCTAGGTGGTATTAGATAGAAATGTGACCAGCTAGGAAACATGAACAGGACTTTGTGAAGACCACCCTCTGCCTTCAGCCTCTCAAACCAGCCACTGGAACTGTACAGAGAGAGCACTCCCTTACTGAAAATGAGCAAAATAATTCAGCTTCTGGAGAGAGGTGTGGGATTCAATTGGGAACAAGATGTCTAAACTTCAGTACTATATATAAATATCTATCTGCATACTAAGTGAGAAATTCCCACTATAGAAAATGCACTCAGTGGAGCCTGGAACTGTTCAGCCTCCAGCTATCTGCTTTGGGCTGAGCTGAATCACCCACTTGACTCTGTTGTCTGATGAAAAATCCACTGATGATAATGGGAGCAAACACCCACCATATATGCAGATGCCTACACGGAAACAACTAAATATGGGTATCCCAAGCTTGACAGGGTACTGCTCACAGAAATACAGAGGAAGAACACTTGGGACAAGTGAGGAAAAACAGTTTTACTCCTGAGCTGGCCTGTACCCTGAAACCCCCCAGCAGTGGCCTCAGCAAGGAGGGGCAGCAGCTCACAAAATCCTTCTCAGAATGAGTATATAGTGAGCAATATAGTAAATATTACATACAGAAAATAGTGATAAGCCTATGGTTTGCCATATGTTAACTTCAGCTAACTGTGGATAGACATACTTTAACTGTCAATTCCAAAGGTGGAAGGCCAGGCTAGATGAGGCTTTGGGGAACCTGATCTAGTGGGAGGTGTCCCTGCCCATGGCAGTGGGGTTGGAACTGGATGGTCTTCAAGATCCCTTTCAACCCAAACCATTCTGTGATTCTATGATTCTGTGAAAGTAATAACTATGACCTCTTTGATAAAGTCATGTTCTCTGTGCTGTACTATACCACTTGACTACCTCTTCCTTGAGTAGTACTACCAACCTCAAGCATCAGAGATGGAAAAGTAGAAAGAGAGACACATTAAGCTGACAAGAGTGGTGAGATTCCCATTCAAATGCTGAAATAATATACTCTTTTTTTCTTTTCTTTTTTTTTCTTCTTTTTTTTTTTTGCCTGTGGGCAAACATGGGTAAAAATGGGTTAAATCACAGAATCACAGGATCATCTAGGTTGGAAGATCATCTAGTCCAACCTCTGACCTAACAATAACAAGTCCTCCACTAAACCATACCACTAAGCTCTACATCTAAATGTCTTTTTTTTTTTTTTTCAGCAACTAGGAGGAAAGAGAATTATATAGAAATATAAAATCCAGAATTCTCACATGTTCACCATACTCTGGGAGGCAGGTATTAAAATACATCAAATTCAGCAGAACTTGTGATAAAATCATTAGAATTAGCAATACTGTTACAGCTTCTGTAAATCCTGCTAGAAGATGCTTTGAAAAACCATTGAAACACTAAATCACCAAGCCTTCAATGTGGGAATAAAACCACAAAATGTAATCAATAATAATTTCAGATACTGTATATACTCATTTAATCTTCCATGAAAATATGCTTTAGAGTTGCACATAGTACAGAATTCATGGCAGCGTGTGTTGGTATCTCTAAAAATATAATCTCTATGTTTTAAGGATTTTGTTGAATAAAGAAGCTTAAAAACTGAATTAAATAAAACCTCCCTACTACTAATCCTTATTAGTTGCCCACTTGCTGTTCTGAATGTAACAAATAATAATTTTAAAGACAACTGTAAGGCAAAATGAGAAGTTGATCTATATCATTTTAGCTCTGAATGGTCCCAAAATCATTAAAGAAAGACCTGAAGGAGCAGTTATTTTGTCCTTACTGTGCAGAAGTCCCCATGGCTCACCAGTCAATGTAATCTTATGAAAAACAACTCAAAGATTTCTTCCAAAAACAATCAAACTTGCTTATAGCTTTAATGGATCTCTCTCCTTTAGGGTTAATTGCTCATTTTTATTGCTGTGGTATCTTTTAGCTTCACTGGAAGCTCCTTGGATCTAAAGTTGTACTTCTCTAACCTTCAGGTTTGAAGACAAAATATAACTTTTGTGTGCGGAATGATTCAGTGGTTGAGTATTGTTGAAAAAACAGGCCAGAAATGAAAATGGTGTTATTAACACTTCCTCCTGAACTTGTAGGAAAGTAGGCTAATAGCACTCCATTATGCAAATGAGCTACCACTATTAGTTTCTAACATAAATTATTTTGTGATATCAATTTTGCTTCTTAATGTATTACAATTGTTTGAAATCAAACCATATTCTCCACAAGGAGCACAGCCATATAGGTACACATTTAAATTGTATCTTTAGGAAAAACATTAATGTTAAATTGTGCTATGTTTGAACATTATCAGACTTGCAAGCAATGCATATAAACTACATATAAGTCTGAGTTCTGCCTGTATCATGAAACACAACCTTCGCTTTCACAACTAAGTCTGTTAATTTTGAAGCCCATGGTATCTGTGTCATAAGGCTTTCAGAAATGTAATCTGTATGGAGTGCATATTTATCCAAATTAATTTGGCATTAGAACAGTCACTACATTCCAACATTTGCATTTTGCTTCAAAAGAAAGCACTTTTAGTTAAAAAGAGATATAAACTTTTGTTCCTGAGATCAGTAAAGACCAAAATGTAGAGATTATGTTCATAACTCTTGGGTGGAGCTAGTAAATACTCATTTAGGATAACCCCAAGAGTTATTAATAGAAGCCTTGCTTGAACCAAACACAATGTATTTTAGAAAGGAATATTATGAAAGTAAAAAAAAAAAAGCTAGATAGTGTAACAAGGGCCGTTGCTCAATCTAACATAACAGCCTAGTAATGTAAATCTGATGTATATTTTAAAAGGTATTTCATAGGTTCCATTTACATAATGTGTTTGGCTGAATTAGAGGCTTCATGAGAATAATATATAAGAAAAATGTTTCTCACAGCAAGGGATAAATTGGTCTTTTTTGTTCGCCAATTAGGAATGTAACCACTTTTAAAAATTGAAAATCCACCATTACAATGCATCACAGAAAATTTCCATAATAAGTCACTTGCTCCTGTGCTCTGATTCCTTTTCATTAGAATTTTATCAGCATGAATTTACTTAAATGAAAAAGAAAAGAGAATCTAAATGTTTCTGCTTCGTGTTATTACTGTCAGATAACCATGGCACAACAACAGCACGGATGGAAATGCTGTCTGGTCTCCACACTCTTTCCTCTTTCTCTTAACTGAGAAGCAGAAAAGCACAGATAATTCTCAGATATACTTACAACAGTGCACTGGCTAAATAAAGATATGAAGACTTGATCTTGTTTAGATAAGAATCCCACTGGGAAATGAATTGTTCTAGTATATCCCAAAATCTCATGACTGTTATTAATGCACTGAGAGTGAGTCCAGTGGCTATGAACATGAGGGGCTACTTAGCATCAGGAATTATTTGCATTATATGGCAGTGGATTAACTGACGTATCTTACAATGCCTACCTAAGAACAATTTGGTAGGCATTTATCCCTCTCTTGGTCTTTACCCTTCAGATTTTGAAACAAAGCTTGAATGACTAAGGGTTAAATAGCATACCACGTACATCACTCCATTATTTTTCAGCAAATGTGAGTAGCCGCAGTCTGAAGCACTTCAGAGTGAGAACTATAGCTAAGCCTGTATAAATCTGTGAAAAACATGTCGGACAAATCTGTGAAACCCCCTCGAGGTCATTTCTAGGTGACAGTTGGATTTTTCTCACCTTAATCTCAAAATCTTAACCAAATAATAATCAAAAACCTTAGCAGATGTCTATAAGACTGCCTTGTTGGGATTACAGTCAGTGAAGCAAAAATAGCCATTTGGGATTCATTTCTGTGCAGCAAATAAATCTGAATGCACACAGTTATATCACAGCCTTTAACCCCACCTTTGAGTGCTATATTTATCATAACACACTTGTGCATTTCTAATAAATTTTTTCATGTTGGCAATCTTCCTGTACTTCAAAAGTCTTTCTATATAAGTACCATGAAATCATTTTCATTTATAAATGGATCTGTTTGCTATTCCAAAATGAATCTTTGTTCACTTACAGGTCAGATCGATAAGCACCATTCAAGAAAAGATGAATTACTGAATAAAATGTGTAAAAAGTGAAATTATGGCAAACTTAGGCTACGTAGACACAACAGGCACTCTCATACTTCATAAACAATCAAAGTAATTAAACAGAAATACTACCCCTGAGTAGCACTCAATCAGTTTTGTCCCTAGCCTTGTAACAGACCAAAATTGCAATGCCTAAAGAAGCCACGTCATTCATCCATCACGTGTGTAGGAAGAGTATAGTCTTCTAATTTATACAAAGCTGGTGCCACATCTGATTTTCCTTTCTATTGCATAGAGTTCACTGTCCTATTTAAGACTATTGAGAGAATTGCTTCCTGTTTATCATGCTTTACATGCATGGTTTTCTTACCATGAAAAATACTTCCAAGAATTTCCAGTTCATTAAATTCTATTAGAAACATACTGCTATTTATATAAAACATAAATAAAGAAAATATAGAAAATTACCACAGTGATTTCCGTTTTAGAACGGAGGCAGTTTGCAGGGAAGAACAGCAACCATTTCTGCCTTTTAATGAGAAATATACGATTATAGACTGACTACAGTGTATATGTTATATACAGACTGACCCTGCAACTACAGAGAGCAACCTGTAAGTAACAATGCCAATGACTCCTAAATACTTAGACAAGGGCTAGGTATTTGAAATGGGTATCATGACCTCACAAGAGAAAAGAATCAATGATAAAGAATACCACAGAGAAGAACCCATCTTTCATAGACTTTTAGGAATGCAAAAATATACATCCCTGTTTTTCCTCTCCTGGATGATGAAAAATAAATCTTTACACAGACTGTGTCAATTAAACAAAGCAGAATATATAAATACGGTATTCTCAAAAAGCCAACATATTAAATCAATTAAAACAACAAAAATATTCTGGTTTTGTGTCTTTGATTGCTTGCCACACAACACATCAAAGGTCGTAAAGTGAAGGTTACAAACAGCATGAGACATCACTGTATGAGCTTAGATTTTCTGGCTGTGCTTCTGTATAAAAATGTATTCTGACCCACAGCTGTTAACTTAAAGGGACATTGGCAAGTGAAATCTGACCTACTTTCTCCTTTCGTATGTTATTTTCTTCTAAAATGTGCTTTCATGTTTCTTATTTCTGTTGGAAAGCAGTGCCAAACAGCCAGAACCCAGGAACAGTTTGAGAGTAATAAACCAGAACATGGGAGGACAGGCACACTAACAATTAGCACACATGAAGCAAAGTGCTCCTTTCAGCAGTGCTTCTGTTAACTCTGTTGTTAAATTTCTTCTCATGCTATGGAAGTGACACGCGTTATTGCCTGTAAGATCTGCCACCACTGTGCCTGGAAACAGCATCTGCCACTCGATGACACAGGCAACGGAACTGTTACATGTACTGGCATACTTATATCAGTGCCCTGCATTAAATAGAGCTGTGCCTCCTTGCTCATACACCACCTGTCTGAACTCCATGTTGAGACAAAGAACAGACACTGATTAGGCTGCAGAAGAAACTTTTCCTGTGATCTATCAGCCTAGTTGTCTGTAGAGCTCTGTGCACAGCAAATAACTGGTAAATCAGTCATGCTTTGAAAGGAGATCAGTAGAACCTGCTTATTTTCCTTCATCTGTACTTTTAAAACCTTATTAATGCACTGCTGGGGAGAAAAGGAAAACACCTCAGTAAAGGAAGCCAATGATGACAAATGTGACCCACGGAAGCAGCTCAAATACTGCCCTAACCCAAACCCTGAGGCCTGTTGACAGTGGGACTATGAGAACAACACCCAGTACCAGGACATTGTAAATGTGCAATATCTTTGCTTTCTGCAGAGCATGGAGGGCTTTGCATGGTTCTGCAGAGCTCAGGAGCCCTTGGGTATTGGCTCTACTCCACCCAACAAGCCCCTGGAAGTTCAAGGACTGCCCTGGCATCAGGCTCACTATGGTTTTTAACACATACTGCTACTGCACTTAGTAGAACACCAGAAATAAGACCAAAATCATCAGTAGAAACACAGTGGGAATGGCAGAGAAGCATCCTTATGTGCTAGCTCACAAAGTCTGCAGCCTGCAGACCACCAATGTACTGTGAACTGATTCCTCCATACTCTCTTTTGCATCTTTTCCACCTCCTACAAACTATGTTACCTGTAGCCTTACCTTTTGCTAACAGAGGCAGATGCTTTGTTCAGCCTCCCTAGATTTCAGCAGGATTACAGCAAAGGCAAAACTGTACATTGCAGGCAATCCACACGCTCCCTTTTGCTCAAAGAGCCTCCCTTTCACAGGCTCTTGACTTTGTGAATACAGACATTCAACTTTGACAGACTAGACACATACAGCCAGAAATTAGCCTGGTTTGGTTTTCAGAAAAAATAAGATTAAAACAAACAAGGAAACACCGGGTAACTGATGAGGTTGGGAGAATGAAGGGATATCACAACAAGAGGAGGGAAGGGCTAACTCTGCCTATGCAAGCAGCATCACACAATTCTCTACAAATTAAAGTCGAATAAATTACATGTTCAGAATAACTCTGTGCCCCACTGGCCTCTGCCTGGTTTCTGAGGATCCCATTGATTTCTTCCAATGATTTAAACCTTATTTAGTCTTACTCCCTACATCTATACTACTAAAATAAACCGTGTCAGCAAATGTTCTTATGACACTGGAATACAATGTTCTGTGATGTTAAATTGTCAGAGGGGGCCCTGGCATGGCTTTAGGCTTGTGAAATAGCAATGTCCCAAACAGTGCCTGGGCTTAGTTCAGGAGTTAGCATGTACTGTCTCCAACAGGCAGCAGCAATTTGCATGTGGAGAGTTTAATGTACAGATTTTTGGTAGAAGCTTATTCTGGGACTCTGCTCTTAATACTGGAGCTTACTGAATTATTCTGTTTTCTTATTCTTCGGCTCACACCTCCATTCCCTAAACCAAACCTTTGGAGACAGCCTGTGAAAATCATGTTTTCTGTAAATACATAGAATTAAAGTTTCCTAACATTCAAAGCAAAACAGAATTATGACCTCCTTTTGCCTTCTTGTGGATGTTGAAATCCCTGTAAAGACTCAGGAGGAAAAGAATACTGGATATCATCTTAAGGGATGCTGTCATATGCATAATCCTTTTCGATCCCTTGGACTCCAGGAGGGACTAAGACTGTTGTATACAGCATGTTTCCACTGTGAAAATTTCAGTTATTCCTTCCCAGTTAACTCTGAAAATAAACCATGGCACACTAACTTTGAGACTGTGCCTTCTTAACATGTATAGAAGAAAAGAAGACACAAAAACAAGGTAAGGTAGAGAATGGGGGAACGCGAGAGAGGAAAGAAATATGTAACATGAAGCAGGATATAGAAGCTCTAAATTAAGAATGATCTTTCACCACGTTAGCATTATGTTTTATGCTTTTTCTCATCTTTCTTTTCAAATATGAATATTCAATTTAAACGTTCATCCAAACAATAACTTGAGGGTGCTTCCCAATAAATGAGTCGTCAGTCTCAACCAAAGATATGATTATTATCTTATAAACAAAAACACCTTGAA
This sequence comes from Heteronetta atricapilla, assembly GCA_011075105.1. NCBI lineage: Eukaryota > Metazoa > Chordata > Aves > Anseriformes > Anatidae > Heteronetta > Heteronetta atricapilla. The sequence goes on along the minus strand of CM021733.1, from coordinate 47,251,075 downwards.
GTTACTGTTTTAATAGAGAGATTTCTTTATAGAAAGCATTTTTTTCAACTCCTTGCTATCATTATATTTTACAGATAATATTTTACCCTTTCCTCCTCAAGGCAAATACCTCTGTGTAAGTGTCAAGGTGCAGTTAGTTACCTGAGAACATCTTCTGCATCAGCACCTCTATTCAAAGGGAAGAAGAATGAGCCTTGGGCTAGCAAATCTCATTGAACATATTCTGACTTGGTAGATTGTAAGTATGGAAAATAGTTAATTTCCTTTAATAGTCTGAAGAAAATAGTTTGCAACATCCACCAGCAACTTTTACTAGCAGTGAGAATTGCTTGTTTATGTCATTCTTCTTATGTTGTTGTTTTAATTTTTTACAACCATCATCATAAGAATATTCATACTGTGATTTTTTTACTGGTAGGGGAGGGAAGGGGAAGAGAGAGGAGGAGTGAAGCGGAGCAGAGTGGAGAGGGAGAAAAAAAAAAGAAATTAAATAGTAAAAACGGACAAGACATTACAAAGTTTGGGAAGTATCAGTTCTCCATTTGTAATTGGGCCAATATTCAGGAACAGTTTGCAGAAAATTCTAAAGATTTACTGAAAAAGATTCTGGCAATTCTCCAAATAATTTTATGTGTCTCTTTCCTGTTTAATCTCAGCATACATTTTCATTAGTTTTGTATTGTTTATTTGGAGGCTGACTGGTCCTCTTAGTGCCTGTTTTTTTTCAAGGAATTACAGGAATACTCAGAAATAATCTTCCCCCATTCATCCATCTGATCTAATAATCTGTGTAAGACTTAGAAAGACATTCACCAAAATAATGACTTTTCATTTCCATAGAACCAATTGTATCCTAGGCTGCATCAAAAGCATGGCCAGCAGATTGAGGGCAGTGATTGTTCCATCTCTGCTCTGCTCTCATGAGACCCCACCAGGAGCACTGTGTTCAGCTCTGGGGCCACCAGCACAAAAAAGACATGGAAGGATTAGAACAAGTCCAGAGGAAGGCCATGAGCAAGGGGCTGGAGCACCTCTCCTATAAAGATAGGGTGAAGGAGCTGGAGTTGTTCAGCCTGGAGAAGAAAAGGCTCCGGACAGACTTCATAGAGGCCTTCCAGTGACTAAAGGGGGCCTACAGGAAAGCTGGAGAGTGACTCTCTTTATCAGGGAGTGTAGGAATAGGACAAGGAGTAATTGCTTTAAACTGAAAGACAGTAGGTTTAGATTAGATATTAGGAAGAAATCCTTTACTGTGAGGGTGGTGAGGCACTGGAGCAGGCTGCCCAGAGAAGCTGTGGATGCCCCATCCCTGGAAGTGCTCAAGGCCAGGCTGGATGGGGCTTTGGGAAACCTGGTCTCACGAGAGGTGTCCCTGCCCATGGCAGGGGGTTAGAACTGAGTGGTGTTTAAGGTCCCTTCCAACCCAAAACATTATGTGATTTTATTATTCAGTTCTAGATCTTGATGCCCAAATGATGCACAGAGTACAGTCAAAGACAATAAAATATTGGTATGTGAAAGATAGATCTATCTCCTAAATGTACTGAGTACTGTAGGAATGGAAGCAAGAGCATTCACAATATTGTTTTAGAATACCATTTCTGAAAATCCTATCGAAGCTGTTTGTGATGCTAACATGGGGTGACTTCTGAAAAGAAGATATATATTGGAAGAAAAAAAAATGTGGTGGACATTTTCTCTGTTCTTCAGGTAGACCTAATTTTTATTTAATGAAATAGTGATATCACACTCATATATGCCCCAGAACTTCCTGGGAAAAGACAATGGATGAAAGGACATATCTTGGGTACCCTCATTAATACTTCATTTTTGCCCATCTTTTCTTTGTTTTCATGAGGCAGTTTACTTCTCAGCTCACACTGAGCTAGCTATTGTGGATTGACAAATGGGGAAGGAAGGAAATATGGACTTCTGACCTTACCTTTTCCTTGTCCCGATTCAAGCATTTGCTCAAAGAAGATGCAACAAGCAAGCTCTGAAGCTTTTTCGGTGCAGATGTAACAGCTATAATTGTCAAAACTAATTAATAGTTTTGACTTCTTATATTTATCTACAGCTTTCCCAGCACACATAGATCATTCCCACTGAGGCTACTGATATTCACTCATCTGGCATATTCTTTCTGTGTGTAAAAGGAACTAATCTGGCCTTAGGAGAGAAGACAGGTTACAGGTAGGAACCTGGTTGGTATCCCAGTAATTTCTAAGAAAAACTAAGGCAAATATATTTACAAATCTTCAGAAATATTATCAGACATTCATTAAGCTAAGTTTTCCTCCGCCTTCTATTTCCTTTTGACAGATCTGTCAAGACATGATACTACTACGTATGATCTAGGGCTTGGATTACAGTTTAGCTAACTAGAAAAAAATAGTAGGAGTAAGAAGGAGTTGCTCAGGAGTTTTGGGAACTGGTAAGGCCAGTCAATCTCACTGCTATGCTCTGCCTGACCCGAGTTAGAGTTCAAATTCCAAGAGAGCAAAAAATTGTCAGCCAAGTTAAAGCTGAAAGCACAGTATAGTGCTGTTTTTAATATGCTTATGCTACAAACTATGCCAAGCAGTTACATCTTCAGCTGCGCAGGTACTGAAGCTGACTCTGCCTCATCCCAACTTTGTGGCAACTTCATAATCCCCTGGCAGACTGGGAAGGAAAAGAGAAAAAGGAATCAAAACAAATAAACACCTTGAAATGACAGCTACACCTAGGAAAACTAGGAATACTCAGCAATCCAAGAATATGAAGAATTCATATCTCTTCCTGAAACTGCCAAAAACTGTGAGCATAACTGATCCCCAAAAGAAGGTTCAGGCCAATTCTTATGAAAACCGCTTCACACATTCCCAATTATATGATGCATCAATTATGTTTCCTATTCTTTCTTATATTATCTAGCCTCATGGTGATCTGTTCACTCATGTGATTTGTCAGGTTTGCCTTCTTCTAAACAACAGTTATGAAAGAGAGCAGCCCTTGAACCCTAGCCTGAGTTATTAAAGTGTGAGATGATGACATTTCCTTGTCTTATGGCATCAGAAAATCTGCAGCCTGCTACTGCTTCAAATCACCATGCTGTATATGATCATCTGTGTGCTGAAGCAGCGCAGGTTTTATAAATAGTGCCTACACAGGGTTTCAGTGTACTTGTGCAAAGGACCTTTTATTTGAGAGCTGGCCTCACTACAGACAGCCTTGTTACAAGGGGTGAAGTTTATCAGATTAGAAGCAACACTGTTAGTATTCAGGACACATTTCCAAGTGCACATGACATGTCAGCTGCTTACATATCTTCCAATTCTGCTTCACATATTCCTTTTAAAGTTAAACATGAAGTGACAGAAGTGCAGAAATATCTGTGTCCTGCACTCTGTGAACACAACAGCTCAAAAAACCACCTTGACATGTCAGCTGACAACAGCAAAAAAAAAAAAAAAAAAAAAAAAATCCCTGACCTCTGCTGAAGCATTTTGATTTTCCTAACATCAATGACTTATAACAGAGAGGAGGACTGAAAATACATAATCATGAACTCTACAATTAAATATATATAAAGAAAGCACTAGGAATCTAGTTTGTATGTCCCCAAATGCACTCTCAGTCTTCACTCCTCTTCCTGTATCTGTACAACTACCTATTCTACTTTACAAAGGCATCCCACAGATATCTAAAAATAGGGCTAGTTAGTTATTTATTTCATGTACATGCAGCTATTTTCTTTCAAAAAATATTTTCCTGCATCTTCCGTTGACAGATACAATGCCTTGAGCAGATAGTTCTTCCATCATTTAAATAAACAGAGCACTCTCTGCAGCATTACCTTTTCCTCCCAAATTAATTCCCTACTACTTTGTTCTCTTTCTGTCCTTAAGATTCCTCCTTTGACATCTCTCTTACTCTGCCCTCAGGTGTTGCCAAATTAAGACTAACTTGGTCACCCTGGGTTCCCATGGGGACAAATTTTGTTGAATTTAGTTCAACAAAGGAGGATGACCCTCCCATGAAACATTTTTCCTATTAATCTGATCCTGCATTCTGCATATATAGACTACAGTTTCTAGAAATACAAGGGAAATAGGTATAGATTCTTTTATGGTAAACACAACACATTACACATTACCAACAGTCTTCTTACCATTATGCACATTTATTTTACATTAAATTAAGTACCAGGAAACTTTTGAGCATTTAATATCCAATGTTTGAGAAGTTATATGGTGAAATAAGACCTACAATTTAACTAATAGTTGGATGAAGGAGCTGGTCTAAATAATGGTTTAAATACACGCTTTCAAAGGTGAAAAAAAAAAAGTTGCAGCTTCTTAAAAACCACACATGCCACCACATGACCTTAACATCTTGCACATGCAGTGAATTTCATGGCATACATTCGTTGTGTACCTTGAAAGGTGAAGAGTTTCAGCAACCTTGTCAAGATGCTTATCTGTACTCAAAGGATGAGGCCTCATTTTAATCTTGCTTAGTTCTGCATTAATTAGAACTGGCTACACTGAGGACAGTAAAACTGGTCAACTGTGAAACCAGTGGGAGATCAATATTTTGTGGCAAACTCTTTTCTGAGTGCTTCTCAGATAATGGGTCACGATGCCTAGAGAGGTCACAAAGAACAATCAGAAAACTGCAGCAAAAGTGTCACCTCAATTATAAGGCAAAGAAAATAAAATTAATGTAACGCTTTTAAGGAGGTTAAAACCTTCATATTGAGGTGAGCCAGAAATATGTCCTTGCTGCAATGAAAGCTAATGGTATCTTGGGCTGCATTAGAAGGAGTATCACTAGCATGTTGAAGGTGAGGATCCTTTCCCTTTATTCAGCACAAGTGAGGCCATGCCTGGAGTGCTGTATCCAGTTCTGGGCTCCCCAGTACAAGAGAGACATGGCCATATTGGAGAGAGTCCTGTTAAGGGCCTGGAATATGATGAATGACTGGAGCACCTCTCCCACGAGGGAAGACAGAGAGCTGGGGTTTTTCAGCCTAGAAAAGAAAAGTCTCAGAGGGAATCTTATCAATTGATACCTGAAGGGAGGATGTTGACATGGAGCCAGGCTCTTTTCAGTGGTGACCAGTGCCAGGATGAGAGGCAATGGGTGCAAAAGGAAGCACAGGACCTTCCATTTGAACATAAGGAGAAACCTTTTTTACTGCCTGGGTAATAGAGCACTGGCATAGGTTATCCAGAGAGGTTGTGTAGTCTCCCACCTCGGAGAACTTCAAAAACCACCTGAACACGGTCCTGGGCAACCTTGAGCAGGGAGTGGGTCCATGGCCCCACTTGAGCAGGGAAGCTTGGACCAGATGACCCCCAGAGGTCCCCTCCAATCTCAAGCAAACTATGACTGTGAATAAGGTATTAGTATTCAATAGAAAAAGTAAACAAGAAAATCTAAAACCAACTGTATTTCATAAATGTAATGCAGAGTTGTATCATTCAGTCTATAAAAGGTGACTAACACTAGCTAACTAACTAAATACAAATTGACAGAACAATGTGCATAAGCAGTTCTGGGAAATGTATTTTTAAGCAGAAAAAAAGTTATGGGAGAGGTTTATTTTATTTTGTTCATGTTGAGGGTCATATATATTAACTTCAGCAAGCACAGTATCCTTTCCCTCCCATGAGAAACAAAACTGCTTGCAGGGCTCCTCTGTACCCTTGTTTAATCTGTGACACTGCAATTGGAATTTGTCACTCTAGGAGCTACATCTGATGTTACAGCCTGAAGCAGAGCTAAACCAAAATAAACAATCTGCTCCATTCTGCTTAGACTAATACGACAGTGATGTAAACCCCAGCACAGCAGAAAATGCATAAATGGGTTGCCACACAGCACATGCACACATAAAAAGAGAAACAGAGCTCAGAAGTTTTATTACTAATACACTTTGGGTGAAAGAAGCCTTGCTTGGGCTTTGGTATTGCTATGCGACAGTCTACATTATTATTATTATTGTTTTTAGCATTAATGTGGAAATGTTATTTCAAATTAGCCTAAGAATGTTGTGCTGCACTGAGATAATATCTTAAAAAAAAAAAAAAAATTAGTCAAGTGTTTGCTGCACCACTACTTGTGCAAAGTTATTAAACTGGGAGAGCTGAACAGGATTATTTTACCATAAGCATCCCACAGTGACACAACTGTGCAAATATTTGTCCCAATAACTTCTGTTTGAATACAGTATTCACCCCTCCCTCTCTGTCTCTTTCTCTCTCTGGTTTTTGATTTAGGGTCTCTGGAGCTTTGCCAATGCCAGGCTGTTCATTCCAGTTGCACATACAGGCTCAGTTATGCAAATAGTCACGTTGAAGTCCTAATCTGGTTATTCCTTCTACTAGGGATCACTTGATGAGAATGATGATGGGGAAAAAATGCTGTACCTAATTCTGTTAAATTCATCAGCTGAAATGGCCAACGTTAAATCTAGTCTTACATGCACTTATTTTTCCTTTTCACTCTCCCCAAGCCCTGCAAGGGCATCCGGATGAGCAAGTCACATTTTCTATAAAGATACAAAGAGGTTATCTTGTTCAAATGATTTTATTTTAGGGGAAAAAAAAAGAAAAAAAAAAAAGAGGATGGAGTGAAAAGGAATGCAACAAGGTCACTTCAATAACATCACTGAATATTTTCTTTTCTCCTAACTGCCTTATTATTTATATATTTTCAAATTCAAAGATGTATTTTCACATAAAGCATTTTTATATAAAAGGACAGAAAAAGCACTATCAACAAAACCAAAAAAATTATGTGAATAAGGCAGGTCATGAAAGTTAAGGGCCTAAGAGCAAAAAACCTCTCCCCATGTCAGGCACAATTTATTTGGCCCCAGTGCAAGCTTTCCCAAATCGCCCTGCCCGTGACCTCAGCCTGCATCTGTACAATCCTTTCTCCAAAGGAGGCGAGGTTATCTGGTCTGGGTGAGGGCTCTCATCTGCATCTGCATCTCCTCTCATCAGAGGTCCCTACAACAGCTACATTTAAAATTAATCCTAGCAAAGACACTTAAAAAGCAGCGGCTGCCTGTCTGCATTTTGCAGGGAAGCAGCAGGCTTTTTACAAACACGCTGCTCTGCCTTCTTGCTCCTGTCTTGCTGACAGCCCAAGCTGCGAACGGCTTGTTTTCCCTGTTTCTGCAGAGTGTGTGTTGGACACTGGCAAGGCAGGACTCAGCCCTTGCTCATTACTTTTGACTGCACTACAGCACCACAGCATTGCAATATTAACAAGTCTGGAATTCGTCATGATTTTTCAAAGTCATCCTTTAAACAGCAGCTTCTTTTTCCCCACCACATCCTACCAATAAATGTATCACTGTCCGCATGTGCTTGTTTCTATTCCCAAGTTGTATCTCAGACTGGATCTGGGTATTTCCCAAAGCCTCCCTTCCCCCTCCAGCCGGGCTCTAGACAACTGAAATATTCAGATCTACCCCTAGATGGGGATACTGTCCACGAGTCGCTGCGTTGGTATTACGAATTCAATTCTCTAAGGACAAGAAGCTGAAATTAAGTACTGACTATTTATTAATCTCTAGCCCATTCATTAACCCCCTCATCCTTTACACACACTTCTCTGGCTTTGGCTGGCACATGCCAGTAATCATACCGAAACCTTTAACTCTCTCATCCCCTTTCTATCCCACAGTATTTTCAAATTACATACATCTGGACAGGAAAAGGATGAGCTAAACAATGCTCAGAGAAAACTATGGATGCTTGCTAGGTTAGCAGCAGCCAGCAACTGATGTGCTGACTATTCTGTCACAAGGTGCTATACTGAGGTACTTTGATAAGATATAATCATGTCAAGAACACCTTGGGGACTTACACTTTTTTTTTTTTTTTTTTTTTTTTTTTTTTTTTTCTGGCTAACTCATATTATACATACATATCTTTCACTTTCACTGCCATGCCAGTTATGTCCTTATTATTATTTCCTGTTTTCAGTTTCATGTCTTTCTTTTCTGGTTGTAACTGATGACCACTGTAATCAAGAGCCAAATTAAGTCCCTAAAGAATCTATTCAATATCCAAATAAAAAAATAAATAATAATAATAATAATAATAATAATAAAAACAACATGAATTCTTCATGATTTTAGCAAGATACTCAGAGTAATTTCACATAGCAGAAAGGTCAGTGATGATACAAACAGATCAAACAAATTTGCCTATTTACAGGTCCCTTTCCACTCGCTTGCTTTGGGAACCTCTTGTCCTTGTTGACTTGCACCTCTTACAGTCATTCCCACTTGTGCTGAGACTGCAGCTCACTGCCATGTGAGTCAGAAATATCTTATATCCACTATGCACAAAGGTAAATGGGCAAAGACAGGAAGCAGAGAACTCAATCCTCTGTGATTACTGCTAACTGCCAAGCTGACTATCATGTGATTTCACTCTAACTTGGAGCCAGAGAGATTCTGCTGTTTGCTCCCTAGATCTACTTATAGAAAGTTTGTATGTTCACGTCCACTTACAAGAAATTTATAGAAGAGTTGTCAATGCTACTGTACGAAAAGATGAAATAATTCAACACTAAGTTTAAAAACAGAAAGAAAAAATTAAAAAGGAATAAAGAACACACATAGGGGAACAAAGCAGACAGTCAAACACAAGTAGACAGAATAATTATAGATGTCTGAATAAGACTCCAGATGGCATTTTGGGCATCACAGTTAATAAGCAGGCTGTTTCAGGGGACCAGAATGTTAGCACATTATTGCAACAACTGGAAACCAGCAGCTGAAGCATGTCTATCTGATTATCCAGGGAACAGGCTACATGAAGCAGCCAAATCCGAGAGAAATACAGCGTCTGGTTGGCTTACTGGTACGGCAGGTTCAGGGATCCATTTTTCTTAATAACAGTAAGGACATGCTTAGAAGAAACTACCATAGCCATAACTAACAGTCACTTCATCAGAAAGTGCTCTTAGCCCAGTTACTCAGGCCTAAAGTTTGGGCATTTAGAAAAGGTATCATTTATGCATTAATTACCGCATCCATATATTGAAATTAATTTTTTTACAATTATGTTCAGATGAAAACCATGCTGGTTCCTATGTTCATCTGTCTAAGTTTGTTTTAGCAAAAGGAACAATAATAACTGAAGGGGAGTATACACTAAGATTTCCTTTTATTCCCCTTTTCACCATTGGAATCTGTGGGTTCCTTTTGCAATTCTAAGTGTTCAAGCTGAATGTTAAATTGTCTGCCAAAATAAGCTTGGTATCTTGTCAGTTATCTGCTCTAATGAAATACATCATCTTCAGTACAGCAAAGAGTCCCATTGCTGATATGCAGCCCTCAGGAAATGTGTTTCATGGATGGAAGGTCTGATATTTCCATCAAGCAAAATCTGTGAGAGACCCTGTGCAAACCCATCCCAAGGTAATCCCTAACTTGATTTTAAAACAGTAATTTTGTGAAAACTTAATATATAATATTCTATCAAATGATAAAAATGTCTTCTTACTCTCAATTTCAAATCAAGGTTACATTATAGAGCTCCTGTAGATATGCCATCAGAGACAACCTCCACAGCTTCACCTCTGGAATTAGAAGTTTTAGTGTTGAGTGAGCTCATTCTTTTTCTTTGATTCCTGTCTTTAGGTTTTCCCATTCATGACTCCTCAAATGATTTGTCAGATGTCCTTGGGCCCGAACATATCTATGCATACAAATTCCTACAAAACTAACAAATGAAAATTTAACACTAACCACTGAGACATGAACAAACTAAATAAAGATATTTCAAACTCTCTCTTTATCTCCTGATATGATTTTTAACTGCTTGAGTTAGAAATTACAGGTCTTTATTGTTCCATAGTTCACAAAAGATCCCCTTGCAAGTGTTTGTGAATTAAAATGTATTTCTGAATTTAAAAAAGCATTTGTAGAGCCCTCCTGCCTCCCCAAGGGTATTAGTTGCTTGTTCTGAAAGCAGAAAATAAACTGAAGACAGAAAATAAATATGCCCCTGTTCTCCCATTCTTTTGTCACCACATCACAAAAAATGAAAGAAAAAAGTTTGGTTTCAAGAAGCTAGTAAGAAGATCCCATAGTTTTCTAGGTCACCGTGATATAAAACACATTTATCTGTGTACACACATTCCACCCTCACTGACTGAAGGATTTTCCATTGTAATACTGAACAATACCAAGCTTGATGTACCTTAACGTTGGCACACATACCCATTCCTAATATCTTTTATCCTCTGGGAAGAAAGAAAATATCAAATACATCAGAAAAGAAGACAATTTATGAATAATTCATGGTGGCTTCTTTGGTTCCTGCTTTCTTACTTAGTATCTATTTCATTTATGTTAAAATGAAAGAAAAAACTAGGAAAAAAAAAATGGGAAGACTGTCATGAAGAAAGTACAAGTAAGGGCTTAGCTTTGTAAATTACACTGGATATGATGTGCATCCTGATTTGACAGTGTACTGTGCGAGGCAATTGTTTTTTTTTTTTTTTTTTTTTTTTTTTTTTTTTTCCTATAATGTTAATGCTGTGATAATGAAAACCAAACAAATAAAAAAATCCAAATCAAAGCAAAACAGAACCTGAAATGCTAATAGACTAAATCCAAGTCAGAAAACAGCCAAAGGTATTTGTTCTCAAAATATAAGCTTACATTCAACATTTTAAACATAATTAATTAAGATCTAAATTCAACAAGAAAAATCAGAGTACCTCAAATTATTTGTCTCCCGCTTATTAAGTAAACTTTGTGGGAGGGGTTTTAGCATTTCTTGGACTAACTCCAACAAATATCCAACCTAAACCTCCCCTGGCACAACGTTAGCTCATTCCCCTCGTCCTGTCACCAGGCACGTGGGAGAACAGACCAACCCCCACCTCACTACAGCCCCCTCAAGGTACTTACGGAGTGCAATAAAGTCACCCCCGAGCCTCCTCTTTTCCAGACTGAACAAGCCCAGCTCCCTCAGCCGCTCCTCGTAGGACTTGTTCTCCAGACCTCTCACCAGCTTTGTCACCCTTCTCTGGACTTGCTTGAGCACCTCAATGTCCTTCTTGTAGCGAGGGGCCCAAAACTGAACACAGTATTCGAGGAGCGGCTTCACCAGAGCTGAGTACAGGGGGACAATCACTTCCCTAGCCCTGCTGGCCACACTGTTTCTTATACAAGCCAGGATGATAAAAGTTTGGTCTACCAGCATGAGAATGTGTCTTATGCATTCCCTGAAGAGAGCCTTTAATAAGAAATAGCCCATCTCTGCCAGACAGGATTTTAATGGAGTTTGGATCCTAATATAATAGTTTGGCATTGTTCTGATCTCATTTGTAGTGTTTGCTCCTTGTCCCTCTTCTCTATATCTCCGTTACATGCTGCTATAAGATTTCATAAACATTCCAGAGACCTCTGCCATTCTAACATTACTCTCATAAGCAGCATAAAAGACTTTCTGGAACTTACACTCCCTTAAAAAACACCACACACACAAAACACTCTCCAAACACATTCTCAGAATTACCATTTGTATCTCATCAAGATTGCCTTTCTGTAATTTCTTTCTTTTTTAATTTATCTTAAATGTCTTTTTTTTTTTTTTTTGAGTCCACAGCACAAATTTTTGAAGTTTTCTATTCAATATAAACACCAAACAGCAAAGAGGAGAGAGAAGAAAGGTTGTCTTCGTACAGGGTATTTTCACTTGGATTGAAGCAATAGTAAATTGCCACAGTCCTGAAATAGTACATGAAACCGTAACATTTTTCTCTGGTTAGGCACAGTAAATCAATGTGTTGACCACCTTCAGAGGAAGACATCTTTGGAAATGTGTTATTGAATGGGTTCAGTGATTTTCAGGGTTAAGGCCACTGGGGAACCACTAGCGAAGATGGCTTCTGAGTCCTAAAGCTTTCCAGCATTTTTCAGTTCGGAATGTATAAATGTCCTGCATTAAAATAAGATAAATCAAACTCTTTGATTACATCAGAAGGAAGGTGTTCATGAAGCTCTTCTGAAATCTCAGCTCATGCAAATGACACTGATTTACAAGATGCTCAAAGATTAAGGGGATTACTATTCCTTACTTGTATTACAGTCATACCAGAAAACACAAATAAGATTGATACCTCGCTGTGCTGGGCACAATACTAAATACATAATGAAAGACAGTACCTGCCATAAGAAAATATGAGTTTCTAAGTAAGCAAAAGAGCTAAAAAGGCATGGGGAAATAAAATTATTTGTCCAGAGCAATATGCACTTTTTTTACCAGGTAAACTGAAGAGACAGAACCAGCATATAGGCATCCTGAATCAGGATGAATGTCTGATGTCTGTGCTTCAGAATCACAGTGGGAACAGAACGAGTGTCTTTTATAAACAATCTAAATCAAGACATTTAACTCAGAGAAAAATAACCGGAACCTACAATTACAATGATTGCCTTGGTCCCAGGTTTAGGGAATGGAAAGTCCTCTTTACTTTCTCAGTGAAATTCAAACTGTGAAAAATGTATTCATTTCTTGGGAAGATAGGCAAAGGGAAAGCTAATTAGGCAGCACCCTTTGTCTGAAGAGAAAGCTGCAACACCATAAAGTGATGGTTGCTGGGGGAAAGTGGCCCCACAACAGCATCCTTTAAGTGGTTCCAGGGACCAGTAATAGAAGGCATGAATATCACAGACCAGGGGGAAACTGAAGTCAGAGATGATAAAATATTGGACAACAGTCCCTTGCTGAGAAAAAATAGCATTTACTAAATAGACACATTAATCATCTGTTAAAGTTTGAAAAACAAAACAAAACAAAAACTTGTGAAAGCTTTCAGAAAAACAACTGCCAGCAGAAGACAGAAGATGAAGAAGTGAGACTGTGGTGTTCAACATCATTGCCTTTTAAACCTTTGAGTATTGTTCACATAGAAGCTTAGGTCACTAATGAAAATAATTTATTAACGTTTAACCTCCTCCCTTGCGAGGCACAGTGAAAAAACACAGTTCATCATGATGAGAGGGCTTTTTTCTGTTTTCCATGAAGACACAGATTTTGAATAGGTGGGCCGTTGATAAGGATAAAAAAGGCTGTCAGAATGTGGATGGAAACTTCTGTATTTCACAACTGCTTTACATCTCACTTTGGGCTCTCCGTCCCTCATTTTCAACACATCCATATTCTGTCATTAGGATTTTCATTAACATAATGCTATAAAAGAGTGAGCCTGTAAAATGAGACCGCTAAATCCTAGCTTTATTCTCTACTGACTGCCTATCAAATATGTTCATATTACCTGTCAAAGAGAAGATGTTTTAAAATTTCTAGTTCTTCAAGCCATTTGGGAACTCAAAAATGCCAGAACCACTGCCTTTGACATTCACACCAGTACCAAAAAAAAGCAGTCAGAACGTGGCTGACAATCATGGCAATTATGCAAGCAAAGTGCAGTGACTTACACCTTCATAGCTATGCTTCATGTCTCCCAGATCAAAAAGTACATATATTTCTCAGTAAAATAAGTAAATAAAGCTCTGTTATGGTTACATAATTGCGATTTATATAAAGCCCTCCCCCCCTCTTTTTTTTGGTGAAAACACTTAAGAACTAGAGAATTCATATTAAGGATTTTTACAAAAGGCTAAATATCCCAGTGCTTAAGTAAATTTGGAGGTTTGAAAGAGGTGAGCTGAGGTTTTTCTGTCATAGATTGCTGGGTACACTTGGATAGAGCTCTTCACTACACAGGCAACTAACCAGAGCAGATATTCAGGAACGATTATCCTACAATAACTATCAGGATATAATTAACATGTTTCTAGTGACTCTGTGGCATAGATGTTCTTATTTAGAAATACAGCAAGACACTTAATGCAACAATTACTAAGTGAACAGCTTTTCCATTTAAATCCTTTATTGCAAACAAGCCTTTAACATTACTTAACATCACAAAGCAAATAATATTTCACTACCTCAGAAAGAAGGCTAAAGAACAAAAGATTCCAAGTCATGAATATGTTTTAATTCCCTCAGTGATGAACCCAATATAAATAATTTTGAGTAATAAAATCAGCAGTGAAGTAAAGGGTGTCTTATGCTCAATTTCTGCTGCCTACTTAGAACCAATGGAAAGGTAAGGCACAATATATATATATATTTCTAAATATAAGTTACTGCTTTAAACTGCATAAAATACAGTACATTTCATTATACCAGAGCAGTATTTTAGATGCTAAAGACTGAAAACTTCGAGGAAGGTGGGCATGATATCAAACATTCACCAACATAATTTATTGTAGTGATACAAGGCTGGTAATTATGAAGTCTAGAAGAACGTCCTCCTGACTTGCTTTGTAGGAAACTCTTTTACTTCCTCCTATTTATGACAAAGATTTTTTTTTGTTTACACTGGCATCCTTCCTCAGAGGACATTTTACTGAATATGGCTTTCTGCTCAGAGACAGAAGCTTCCAGGGCTCTGATATCTGTAGTGGCAATAAACAGCCTGGTAGCACTGTCAGATGCGTCAAAAATCTGACAAGAGGGCAGGGGAAAGGAAGGATTGATTCTAACCAGATAAGACACTGAATTTTTCTAATCTATACTGTTTTTCAATATTATTGTATTTTATTAGGGCCATATAAAATAGACTACATTTGCCAATATTTGTCATCGTTCCTCTTACATGCTTCAGTTCCATTTCACTGCATTGTCTGAATTCAACTCTTTATACATGCCATTAAATTACTGCTATACAGGTATTTATGACTGCAGTTCAGGTAGCCAAAAATACAGCCAATTAAAAAAGGCAAATGAACATACACTTTTCTCTTTTCTTTTTTTTAGGGGATTTTTAGGGGATAATTTTTGTTTGTTTACTTTGAAGTAAAAGATTCAATTACTTCCCCTGGAATATTAATATTCTGAATAATAATGCAGATAATTTTTCAACATTTATACATTTCTACATGGAATAGAAGAAAATGAAAGGTAAAGCTGGTAAATGTAGTAAATAACATTGCTCAGGTACAGCAACAGAATATATATATATATATATATTTTTTTTTCCCAGCAAAGAGAAAAGAGCACTGAAGGGAGGTCTTGGGCACTGAAGGGAGGTTCTCTGACCTACACTGTTTATTTGCTCTGGTGTTGAAGCAGTCAGAATGCTTTCAGGGATAGTCCTTAAGAACTGTGTGTTAACTTATAAAACACTAAAGGGTATCAAGAGGCACTCAAGGACACACAATGAGCTGTCTTCATCACAGCAAGCATGTGAAATCTTTGCATGCATTAGTTAAATATCCATCTATATATAAAATAAAAACTCAAAGAGCACCATATCTGGCAAAGATATCCAGTAAGGTGTTGGAAATATACTGGAGAGTAAGGACCATCCTGATGTTCAAGTTAAGCACATTGTGTGTTTCACTGGAGAGAATTTGGAAGTAGTACTGTGTAAGCAGCAGAGACATAGTCTACATACAAGGCAATACAGAATTTACCTATTGTAGGAACTCAGCTAGCTTTATCTCTCTGATACATGCTGGAAAACTAATGAATTGGGGTAAGGCCACATTTATCATGCTAACAGTTTGTCTGTATTTATTATTTTTCCTTTTTTAAATATGTCAACTTGTCAAAAAGCAAAACCCTTGGAATATAGTTTAACAATTCCATTGAAAAATGTAACCAACCAATAACAACAACAGAAGCTTTTTTTCTTTTCTTAATCTCTATTTCAAATCAAAAGGCACAAAATAAAATAAAATTAAATAAAAATAAAAACTTTATTAATGCAATTACCTGTTCAGGAGTAGTGATATCCTTTAACTCTTTCTCTTGACTATCTGCATATTTGGTATAATGATTTTGTCACTGTTGTTTTCTAAAATATACTATATATACTATACCAAGAACATGCTGATTATACTTGAGTCTTTAAATGCAACAAGCGCCGGCTTAAGGTTAACTTCACTGTTGCAACAGCATAAAGTTGTAAAGACAAGACAGTAACTTTAAATTGTTCACGGTATTTATTATCTGAATGCTGCTGCAAAATGCATTTTTATAGCCTCAGCACTTGGTAGGCATTAAAAAGCTGTCAGAAGAGATTTCAAGAGTAACCTTGTTAGGTTTTGCAGTACATCTAGCCAGACTCACCAGAATTGCCCAGCTCAGCTACACAGATGGTCCTACATAAGTTACTGCATCCTTCCCTGTCTTTATAGGACAGCGAGAATCCCCCCCCACACACACACACACCATGTCCCTAGAGGAGACATTTACTACTTCATTCATTGTGCTTCAGTACACCGAACTCCCTGTGAACCTCTCTGCAAATGAAGGAGTGAAGGAGGTCTCTGGAGAACTGCAAGACCTGGTGTGGTTTAGTTACCACCCAAGACACAAGCTGAGCAGGTTTTCGGTCCTAGTGAACGTTCGTCTTGCCACATGACACTCCAAGCCATACCAGCTGAAACCACGGTTTCATGGAAGGATTTTGAGCATGGATGTACTATAACTAACAAAAGGTCTGCACTAATTTTTCACCAGAGATGTAAACTGCCACTAAAAAAGGACATATTACTAGTATACTTCAGTGCATTAATAATTTAAATATCAGGTGTAAGTTTTCTAAAAAAAGAGAAAAGAGAAGAGAGAGAGGACATGTGAACTCTTCCCTGCTATAACAACACTATTATGTGCAACTGGCATAGAGGAAAATAAAGACTTTGAATTACGAAACTTCCACATCTCAGCTATCTGGTTTGCAGTTCAGTGGAAATCACTATGGCTGCTTTTCTTTGGCTATAATTCACTAGTAAGAAGGACTCAAAATAATCAATAATGCTTCAAACTACAAAATGAAAATTCATAATTATAAGTATAATCAGAATTAAGGGGGGAAAGTAAAAATTCTTATTATTTAGTTAGACCATATTTTGAGTCTGTAAACATATGGGCAAGGCAAGCCTGCAGCATCTGCAATCAATCCTCATAATTATGTCAATATATTGAAAACTGAAATGGATATTGAATGAACTGAAACCAAAATGAACTATTTCCATTAATTCCCAAATATGTTACTGTAAAATACTTCATCAATATCCTGTAACAATGGTATATAGCCTAGGTTTGGTTTTGAGATCCTAAACACGTTGCACAACAGAATGATAGGAAAGACTATTTATGAGTAATACTTTGGAAGCATTTGCTACAATGAAAAGATTGAGAAAATCAGAGAGAAGGAGATTACAATTGCTAACAGTGGAAATATTTTCAGCATGTCTCGGAGATTTAGACAGTAAAACAGAAAGGAGCTGACAGATGTTTTAACTGATGAGGAAGAATGAGTGACGTGACTGGATCTAGACTGCTGGGATGTATAGTCATTTTGTATAGTCATTTAGTTTTAACAGAGAAAAATTACAAATATTTGGAACTAAAAGCCACCAAACCACCACCAATTTTTCAATTTTTATGTTTAATAGAACACAGAAAAAATCAGCAAACTTCAAATCTTTGATTGTGAGAAAAGCAGATTTGGGTACACAGAAAACTGGGTGGGCTGGCTGCTGCTTACGAGAGCTCGAAGCCAAGTAGACAATGTTCACTAGGATTGATTGCTAAAATTAATTTGAAAAACAAAGCTACCTATGTAAAATGGTTCACAGTACTGATTTATTTATTTATTTATTTATTTATTTATTTCAGTACTGAATTTTCCTACTGTAAAACTCAGTGAAAGTGTAGACAGTCTTGATTTTAACTCCATCTTTGGGCAAGTCCCACAGGTTGACCGATTCAGGCCTGGAGTGTTGGAGTAACAATGTTGTCAGCAAAACTGTTGGACAATCTGAAAAGCAAAGATCTAGATTACTTCGAACCCATGTTATTACATGAGAAAACAAAACAAAAAAAAAAATAGGTAAGTTTCTGAGAACACTGTGGGCTTCTCCCATTGTAGCTTCTCCCATTGTAGAGATTTACGATGAAGAAGTAGGCTTGGAAGTTATTAGCAAAGATGCCTGTAGCTGCAAGCATAAAATGAGGAAACAAAAATGGCCAATAGCGAAATGTTAAAGCATGGTAAGAAAGAGAGCTTGTATAGGAGAATCTTCAATAATAGGCACAGAAAAAAAAAAAAAAAAAAAAAAAAAAAAGTGTGTGGGGGGAAGTGACAGCAGAGCCAAGAGAGGACTCTCAAGAGAGCCAGAGGATGAAGGTGCCGAGGAAGAGGGAAAGAAAGTATAAGAAAGTATCCCAGAACAGCATAGTCAGCCCAAAGTTTGCACGAAGTTAGGATAGACTAAAATACTGACACTGAGCCATAAAAAACATAGTAAATGGCTTCACTGAGAGCAGGTTCTCTGGTGTGGAGAGTGTGGCATCTGTTGAAAACACACAGGGCAACATGGTCTAATCAGCTCGGTACAGGTACTTACACCATGCTCACCACCATAATGTGAATGCCCTCCAGCAGTGCATTAAGCTACATGATTAACATCTGCTAGCAGTTGTGCTGATTTCCATCATTCTATCAGCAACTGCAAAACCACTGAGAGTTAAAGAACCTCTTAAAAACAGGCCCTTTCAAGATAGGAAAGCCGTTAATGGATATTCAGGTTAACATACATCCCACTGAGTTCTGTCAAGACTGTAAATCACCAACCTCAGGATAAAATTCTATTTATCCAGAGACCACAGTGTTCCTTGCAGGTAGCACCATGACACAGTCCTTGAAAGGGTAAAAGTTACTGTAAATAATTTTCCAAAGTCCAGGTAGCTTGCCTACAGTTTACAGCAACATTTTACACAGACCCAACTTAGAATGGCAACAATTGCAGTCAAGTCCTTGAGGTCTGGTATTTCTTTGACTTACAGCTCATCCTTGCATGACACCCATTACTTTCAGTTCTTTCTCCAGGTTTAATTATGTATAGTTAAGAAGAATCAGATTTTATAATCCTGGCCAACTCCTCCCAAATTGTTCAAACTCACAAACCGTAAGCAGTAACCCATGTACTTTCAACTATATGAAATAATATTTGTGTATATAACTTGAGGTCAAGGAACTGGGCAGTGTGAGATAAAATTTGTTTTATCATTCCCACGTAGATTGGGCCATTCTAATGTGAAATAAGCCTATAGTCTGTGCTGGCATCAAACGCAGCCACTACATGCCTTGAAAAGTAAGAAGATGACTAGGGGCACAGCAAAATCATGAAGGCTATGCTTGTTTGTTTGTTTGTTTGTTTTCAGTACAGTTCTAAAGGAAATATATTTTGATTATACTTATTAAATTTCTTTAGAATTGCCACAGTATGATTTATGGAGGTACACCTAGGGGTTGACTGCCTACTACCCGTGATGCAACTTCCAGTGGTTCAAAAACAGATTACAACCATTAGATCAGGATGGAGACTGTGTATTCTTCTTAAGTTATTGTCACTGAAATGAAGATATATATTCTGCTTTGCCAAGTTTTATTAATTAGTCAGGATTGCCATCTAAGTGCAAATACTAGTAACAAGCAAAAGTACTTTTTGAATGTTTCCACTGTGCAGGTGGAAATTTTTTACAAATGCCTAATTTTAGGTTACAGGACTGACATCTAAGCTTTCCAGCATCTTCACTATCTGATTACATAAACAGGATTGCATTTCACCCATTAAACTGCTGGGCAACAAGATTCTTCCCCCTCCACCTCAATATTTTGTTTCAACCTCGACCAATGATCTGGACTGCTGCTAAATGCCTCTCAACCCTGGATCCCTGGCCCCCAAGCTGTGGTAAGTGTGACACTGCAGCTGTATTTACTTGATGTTCCACACCCTGACTTCACGATATTTCTTAAAATGGTGCCCAAACCCACAAGATATCTGGGGGCTACCAACTTAGGCAATTTTCTGCTTCCCATCTATTCCTAAGGCAAATGAAATCCTTGTCTCAATTCATCTTCCAGTAGCATGCTAGCACAGAAGAGTATTCACAGAGTGACGGTCCAGCATAAAAGACAGTGACACCTCTTATTGAACAGAGTTACTTAAACAGTGACAAGAATTAAAAGCACTTTGGCTGTTTTCTATCAGCTGAATGTTTAAGTGTTGAAAAGAATTGAGGGTAACCACAGTAGTTTTCCTACAAGGTTTCTGCCTACTACACAATTATTCTTTTCTGTCATGATTCAGCTGGTGGTTCTGTTGTAGTTCAAGGATCCTGACATAAGGTTTGCATGAGCAATATATCCTTTTCCTGATGGGGTGGGCACCATGCAGTCATACTTCTAAAAGTCCTCTCTTTACTCCTTTTGAAGGAGAGAGAACAACATTATGATTGTCTTTGGGATCAGTAAAACGTGTGGGTGGCTGCATGGAAACGGCATTATATGGTGTGGGTAATTGCTTAGTCGTGCCTTTCAGTTAACTAAGCTTAGGCTTGTTTTTTTGTCTTGATTAGCCATGCAAGTCAGTTTGAATGTTTCACTTCTGGGAGAAATCTCACAAGCACCTCAGTCTTCATTTTACTGTATGAATAGAAAACTGCTCCTGATAATGAACCTTGCCCAGGCAAAAGGGATTAAAAACATCCCTGAAAACCCCAGAACCAGCAGATTTATCACTTACAAAGAAGGAACCATTTCCATAACTAGAAATATTAATAGGCAGTTACTGAAGGAAAAGTGTTGAAGATTGATGTATCCTCCTACCATCAAAGGAAGCTTTTTCCTCTCGTTCTGGGTTGATATATGTTAAAATATTTCTACAGTAGACCACTTCTCTATAATACTTTCTTTCTTCTGGGTCTTAGAGAGAAGCAATTCAAACACAGACAAAAACCTTAGCAGTGGGCACACCAGTCTCTACAATAAATTTACTGTTACAAACTCACTAGAGGCAAAATTCATCTGAAAAAAAATATATATATTATTATTCTATAAAGTTCATACACATTAAAAAAAATCAGCAGATTTTATGGTGATCTACTCCATGGGATATTTTTAAAAATTATTTTTATTATTTTTTATTATTTTTATTTTTATTATTTTGGCACGGTATATCTTAATGCCCTAGCAAAAAGAAAAAAAAAGAAAGAGAAGGAAAATAAAATTATCAGTTTTCTAGAATAAAACCTCCTTCTAGCATTAAAATCTATCTCTATTTCCCTCAGCTGTCACCTGTGATAAGGAAAAGAAAGACTCAAAGTCTTTTTCACTTCTTCTGACAGCTGCTCTTCCACAACCGGCCAGCTATCCTGCCGTGGTTTGACACCTCTTTGTCAAGCAAGCTGCTGCCTCTGCAGGAAGGCACCTGATGTTGCGAAGACCAGACCGAGGACTAGATGCAACAGCAACCCAGCCACAATGCTGGCTAAGGATGGGATTCTCAAAAAGGCCTGAGTGAATTGAAAGCTAATGAAGCTTGGCCTCCAAAATAAATATTTTCTTTTAAACACAAAGTATATCTACAATAATAAATAAAATAATAATGTATTACAATGAATATAAGGATGAACACAGAATAGAAGGCAGGGGAGGTTTTGCTGCTGTGAAATGCTACTCTTCCTAGTTTTCGTCTCTTGCGCCCTTGAAAAGAAAAGAAAAGAAAAGAAAAGAAA
>CM021733.1:47141757-47229439 GCA_011075105.1 Heteronetta atricapilla | reverse complement strand
AAAAGTCTTTATTAGGCAACTCAACTCCTTGTTGCCGACAGGCTTGTTCCTAAACACTGAAAAGGAGATTTTTCATTTTTTAGACTTTGCATGGAGATTTAGAAATTATTTCCCAACACTTGGAAGTTTGGGTTACATCTGATGATAGACATATTTCTTTAGAAAATCCTACCCTTAATTCCTGAACCCATGTTATAAAAAGCACAAGAAATAAAATTAAATAGGGGACTTTCCACCACTTCTGTGGTGTATGTGATTCTCCAGGCCTGTTGAAATAGAAATAGATTAAAGAAGCCTAAAGTTTTTGTCAGAATAACACCAAAAATGTGAGTGCCTCAGAAAACAGTTGGGAATTTCTGCATTTCCTACCTCATCTCCAATGGTAGCTTAGAAAGGGGAGGCTGAAAGAGATTGTTGTCTCTAGGTTGTCCTTACATGACAGAAGTAACTGAAAAACCTAACTAAAACACTTGACTACCTATTCAGTGCTACTGAGAGACAACAAATGCACATGCCAGAACATAACTTCAGCATGGACTCAGAATAATTTGTCTAATTTTCCTTGCAGAAAACCTTGAAAATGTTTGCTATGCTGCCTTGTGCCTTCCTCTAGAATGTCAAGTGCTCTGGAGAGCGCCGACAAAAGGTCAGGAAGAGTTTGGGGCAAAACTACTGAAGATTTAATCCTGCCTACTTAGTTGAGTTTGGCGACACAAAACCCTTTCAAAACATAGCACGTCATGTGCAGTTCAACAAGCCTGTATTTCTTGCCTCTGGTAGGCAAACAGTGCAACTTAACCAAAACTCAATTTATGGCTGTCTGATAGCCAGCTTCAGATGCTGTCAGTCAAGCATCCCCCAAGGAAATTAATGATAATCATGATTTTGTACAGTGACTCTGCAAAGACTGTCATTAAAAAGCTTGATTATCCTTGTTATATGACAGTTTATTCTCAAACTGTGGTATGGTGAAACACTTGTAAAAGATGACTAGCCAAAGTTCTAACTCTCCCTTTTTGTCTCTTCTGTTAGAAAAGATTCTTGACTCTAATTAATTAAAGTGCACTTCATGTCATGACAGGAACCACTGCTGCTGCCATGAGGATATTATATATTTTTGAATAGAGAGAAAAGCTCTGAGTCATCTCAACATGAAGAAAGAGTTTTTCTATTTAGATGTCAGAGCTACACAATCAGTTCTGAGACCCCGTTTTCTACTGTTTGGCATTTCAGATGAAGTGATCTGGAATGGCTAAAGTGGTTTATAGCCTAAGGTGGCATTGCTAGTAAATAGCTCAGACCAGATTGTCAGAAAAGGAAGGTTAAAAGGAAAAACAAAAATCATCACAGAGCTGATGCAGTTCCTCAAGTACAACGGTGCTGCCAGCAAGATGGCTCAGCTCCAGTCTCAGGCCAGTGTGTGGATGCTGCAGCCCCAGTTTGCAGCCAGACCATGGGAAACTGGCATAGGGCAAAGCAAACCCCAGAATCAGAGGTGTGCAGACACCTCCTTGAGCCGTGGGGCCCTGCAGCCCACAAACAGGCAACAAAAGCAACAGGGTTTGTTTTTACCTGTTTCTATCAGAGCTCAACTTTTTGACACCTAAGAGTCAAGAAAGACCAAGTTAAATGAGGTTCAAATTTTTCTTGTGATATAATACAGTCTGGGCTTGGGGGTCTGCAACACAGATCCGCCGAGCCAAACAAGAAAGCTGTGACAGTAAGGCACTGCAGTCAGGCTCCATGCTGGAGGGAAGCACAATGCAAATCTCCTTTCTTGGATGCTGCTGCGTCCTTTTTGCTGTTGTATTTCTTAATTTATTAGGGTAGACAGATATAAAGTGCCAGAATGATAGAACTGAAGCAGCTGTATGGAAAATGTGAAAGGAAATATTATCCATGTGCCTCCTTTAAACTTGTGATCTTGTGCAGAGCCATTTTACACTTAAGTGAAACTGTCCCTGACCAGAATTTTCTGCAATAGCTTAGGGGGGGAAATTGTATGCAAAAACACTTCAACAAATGCAAAGGTCAGAGAAGAACCAAACTGTTTTCAAGATTACATTATCAGGAAAGACTCCCAGAGTGAAACATGAATCAAAATAAAAGAGTCCTAAGAACACAAGCTGAAAATTGTTTGCTTGCAATTATTCCATTTATTTTTGTGATGTGCCTTTCTGTTGACACATTTATCCCAAAAGGATACTCAGCTTTCACAGTAGAAATATAATACAAAGAATATGGAATTCTCCTGCAATGGAAGCTCACACTAAAAATATGGAGAATAATTTTCTGATGCAGATGACACATACCAAATCTTTATTTCCCCAGTTACCTCTGCTATTCAATGATCAAACAGCAGCAGTACTAAGGTATTGGTATTTGAAATAAATCTCATAGTTATTAGTAACCTGAACAAGAACAAACAAAAAGTACAGAGACCAATTTACCAATGGAAGAGGGGAGAACATATTAAGAATTAATTTATATTCAGCATTTATTATTTTAATATGCAGGTCTTTTATTTTGCAGTCTGTAAAACTCTCTGCATTAAAAATTCCCAAATATATAAATACATATTCATGTCTTAGAGACATTTTCCTGAAAATGTATTTGTACACATTTCTTATGAACATGGGCAAGCATTCAGGTTACTGTTTAAAGCACTTTGTCCAAATGTGCACATATTTATTCATTAAGAATGTGTATCTATGTATGCAGATCAGGTGACTGTCACCTTTTTGCATAATGTAATTACCCAACTTGCTCACCAAAATATGTATATTTTATTTCTGGTGAAACAGACAATAGATAACACTTCATAATTTAGTTATTTCAGCCCAAACCTAATAGCGCAAACATGAGCACCCATGAATGATTTTAATCACAGCAGAAGTGCTTTCGATAAAAGAAGCTACTCATGCTGTAACGCTTTGCCAGATAAGTCTTTTAGGAAGGAAAATGTATTTCATATAGAAAGGCATTGGACTCAAACTTTTGTCTCACCCAGTCACACCCAGAACTGTAAAGAAATAAACTGCCACTTAATGAATACTGTGAATTAGGTTGATTATTCTATTACTTCTTCTGATTTTGAGACCAGCAGAAGGAACCACAGATACAGACTAATGCCTGTATTAATATGGAATCTATCGGCTGTTTTCACTGCTGTTGATCATGAACAACAGGATTTTTCAGAAACCAGTTAATCAGTTAATGATTTTTGAGTGCCTCAGTTTTGATAGAACCCAAACAAACCCCTTGCATGGACTTCCAGGGCTGAATTCATCACATTTCTTGCAGAATATGAGTTTCTATTATCTTCTAAGATGCTCATGTCAGTCCCACATCAAGAAAACCACTCCAAGCCCCCACGTTTCTAAGTATAAACTCTATGTTGGGGGCAATTGAGGCTGTTCTAAAAGAGATGCATCCTTTTGCACCCTATATGCCAAAGAGAATGTCATTTCTCAGAACATTATTGTCTGAAATGCTAGATTTCTTCTTTTTCTCATTATTGACAAATATTAATGAATATTTGGGCAGCTGAAAGATAAAAGGAGGATGCAAAGGTTCTAGTGCTCACTGTGCACCGCTGAAAAGCAGCTGCATAGCTTCTTCCATCTTACCCAGAAAATGCTGTCAAATAGGTTACAAAGCTATTTGTAGCTGGTCATGACCAAAATGTATCATTGAGGACTATTCGGTAAAACTGAACCTCAGGAAAACGTATGTGGTACCAGCAGAGTAACAGAACCTATCAGAGTTAACGTCAAGATTATGCATGGCCCTTTTATGAGATTGCACTTGCGTATTACTCAAATTTTCAATTTAGGAATACTCTATCTCCTGCTGTTATTAGAGAACTAAACTACTATGATGTTTAGGCAGGATTTTTCATTGCTGCATGACCAAAGTCTACAACCATTTCCATCAGCTGCAGTACTTTCTACAATAATCTCTTATCACTGTCACCTCAGGATAAAATGCTACTACATAATGCAGCATGGGATGCCAACTGAAAATAGGCTTGAGAGGGAAAATTGCAAAATGAACAGGTCTGCTTATTTGTTAGTCCATATCTTTGACAGACGTAGCACCTTTACTCTATCATGTAAAACTGCTGTTAGATTTCAGATGAAGTTTAACTGCTAACGTGGTATCCTCTGGGTCACTTGGAAACTCCTTACCAAAGGGACTTAAGACTCTGTTCTGCAATACCATGCAGGCATAATCATTTGGCACATGACACACATTTACATCTTTTAAAAGAAAGGTGTGCCACGTGGTTGTTGTTTACACAGGAACATATACCTGCAAATTTGTCTTTATTCCCTTGTCCTAAAGAGAATATTCACATTTGACATTGCTTGACATTGTGTATTATTGATCTAAATAAATAAATAGACTGAAAGAAAAGGGAAGAAAAATAGCAACCTTGCCTTGTATAGGAGAAACACTTAGGAGATCCTTGGCAAATCTCATTTATGGTTTCTCAGAAGTGTTCTATTCTTTGGGTTCTTTTGCTCCAACATATAATAGTTTTCTAACATATTGCAACTGGTGATTCCTACTGCTTCCATCTATATGCACTGAATTTGATTTCCAGTGAGCTATACCAGCCATGAGTTTTATGTATTCCTAGTATCATAGCTTGGTTTTCCTAAGTAGTGAAGATAAACATCTTAAGACATCATTCTTACTCCAAAGCACATGTAAAACGTGAGACGGTCAAAAGAAAGAGCGACATAGGAACACAATGCTGCTGATACAATAGCATGCAGTAGAGGAATGGCAAGTAGCAATTTCCAACAGTCATATTCTCTTGCCTTGTAGGCCAATGCTTCACCCACTGGATCATGTTGTATTGCCATGAACAATTCCCCTCATGCAGCTTGCAATGTATGATTAATTTTGTGTAAGCCACTTAAAATATTTCTCTAAATCTTATAAAGCAGGGATTGCAAGGTAATTGCTGCAATTTGATTCTTCATTGAAAGCATAGGGAATCTGTATTTAAGAACAAATCCTGAACTCTATCAATGATTTGTGGAACATGATTATCATATCCAAAATTTGAAACTACTAAAGGACAGAAAATGAAAGTAGAATACAAATTAACCAGCAGTGGTGCCTCATTATAGGGAGAAAAAATATTTAGTGACATACAGCTTGCTCTTCAGCATCATTTAGGCATCATGATGCCTCAGCATCATCTACATTTAGATGTAGAGCTTAGGGATATGGTTTAGTGGGGACTGTTAGGGTTAGGTTAGAGGTTGGACTCGATGATCTTGAGGTCTCTTCCAACCTAGAAATTCTGTGATTCTGTGATCATGGAAAGGAACTGAGACGCCTGAGATTTGCACAGATTTAGCCTTTAACAGGCTGGCATGTTGTATTTTATGGTGCAATGTAATCACAGTTGCACTTTTTTATTGTCCAGCTCTTTCACATCCTGTAAACGGCACTAGATAAGTCTATAAATAATAATGTGGTAGCTAATTGGGCCACAGCTGTATTGTTTTTTATTTCCTTAATGCATTCTATGCTATTAAAATAATGTGAGCCTGACAACACTAGGAAAAAATGAGTGGGACTTGTCCTCCCTATATGCAATTCTATGACATTTGAAGACCTGGCAGAGTGGACTGGTATTAGGAGTTTACTGCCACAAGTTCTGGAAAGTCAGATCATTGAAGAAAGTCAAAGTTAACTGTGGAAAAATCTTCATATAACACTACAGAATTATGCATTCTGCATCTACAAGGAGACTTCCAAATGTTTTACTGGTATGGAGAGCGGTGAGGCACTGAAACAGGTTGCCCAGAAAAATTGTGGATGCCCCATCCCTGGAGGTGTTCAAGACCAGGTTAGATGAGGCCCTGAGCAGCCTGATCTAGAGGGTTCCAACCCCCCTACGGCATGGGGGTTGGAACTAGATGATCTATGAGGTCCCCTCCAACCCAAGCCATTCTATGATTCTATGATCTTAGCTTTACTCTCCCCTGTATGAACAATTACTTTAAGTGCTCATATTCAACTATAGATGGAGGATAAGAAAAAACAACTCAACTATAGTTAAGAAATTTTTGCAATATCTTTTGTAAATATAATACTATAGAAATATATATGATAAAAAAAAAAACTCCTAGTCTCTCATAATTTCAGAGCAGAATTGCTAATTATGGAGTCTGAAAGATTTTCTTTGCTTTCTTTCTCTGTATTTAATCAGTTTGGTTTGAAAAAAAAAAAAACCACATGATTTTCTAGGCAAGCTTTCAGTGGATATCATTAACATCCCATAATTAAGAAACTAAACAGGTTTTGTACTTTATAAATATTTTTTCTTGCACAGTTGGACAAAGTAAGAAGCTTAGAATCCTTTGTGGGTTTGTTAAGAACATGAATCTCCAAGGACACAACATTATACTAGGACAGAACTGGGATCAGGAAAAGCCAGAAAACCATCTAAACAAGATAGCAACAGTGGTTTTTGGCCTCATCTAGGATAGAATCTCAACATTCATTCTTTTAACTCTTATTCCCACAGTTTATTTTCTTTCCTTAGATTTTTTTTTTTTTTTTTTTTTGTGGTGGTGGCTGTTTTGTTTTGAGCCAAGAAGTCACATGTCGCTATGTAACTTAACCACGGTAGTTGTCTAGTATTTATTATAGAGTTTTAAAATTGGTTAAGGTTGCACAAAGTTCTGTCAGAAAATCATGCCAGCTGGATTCATGATATAATCTGGATAGCTTAAAAATGATGTATTTTCTTGATACTATCCTATATAACAAGCAAGCTGAGAAAACAGGGGAAAAAAAAAAAAAAGGCAAAAAAAAAAGCTGTCCTTAAATAAATACAAACTAACCATGAGTTATACAGAGCAACAACAGGATCCTGTTGAAGCATACTTCTATACGGCACGTGCATGACCTACATAATACATTGAGACCAATTGTTCTGCTCAGTCTGCTGAAGAATAGTCAGGTGGAATATTCTGCCTAGCTTAAAGTATCACAATTTAAGGAAAATATGCCTAAACCAAAGCCATTTGAAAGGAAACCAACAGAACATTAAGTCTTTTATTAAACGTCATCTACATAGGGACACTGAAGAAATCAGGTTTGTTCAGATTAGGAAAGAGATACAGGAGGCAGGTATCACAAAGGGCTTCCAATAGACTAACGGTCGAAAAGAACACAGTGACCCTCTGTCTTTAATGTCCACAGAAATGGCTGAAAAATAAATCAGCTTATGTACCAAATCAGAAGACACAAGACATCCTTTCTCCTATTAAAGAACAGATATTGCATGGAACAGATCGCCTGGAGGGCACAGAATCTCCATCCTCGGAGGTTTTTAGGAGCAAGTTAGACAAATATCAGTCTGGATTAACTTCAGCATATTTTATCCTTCCACAGGTGAGAGATTTCATTAGGTGGACTTGTGAGGTATTTCTACTTCTACATTTTTATGACAGTTTTCATTCTGACTTTTCTTAATCAAACGAGGTCTTAAGCTTTTCAGTTCCTCTTTATCTCCAAGCAGATTTACACAGGTTTTTCTCTTTCTAACAGTAATGCCTTAAAAACCTCCTGTTAAAAATCTCTGGTATTCTCAGGAAATTTGTGCATCAAACTAGTTCTCCCTGAGTGTAGTAGTAAATACTACAGTTTGGAAATAGAAAATGAGACAATGCAATGTACAGATGACATATTTTATTAAGTTCAAAGAGGTAATTCACCAAAAATGAAAGATTAAAAACAACAGAACCTCTACACCAAAAAAAAAAAAAAAAATAAAAAAAAAGTTTGCATTATTTGACCTTGAAATCATGTTCCAGAGACTTGAAATTTTGACTCCTGAAGAATTAGACTTCTTAAAATAAAGACAGAAATTTAGATGAAGTTGCCCTTGAAGTTGCCCTTTTTATCTACTTAATTATTTAGAGTATTATTTCATTCACTTCATGAACCATGCCTCATTTTTCATATGGACTTGCAAAATCATTAATATCGATGCAATTTGGAGGTAAACACTAGAAATGTAATTAAATAGAAATTGAGCTAAAGGCTCTTTTTTATCAAAGATTTTGTTTTATCAGTACTTTATATCAAATCTTTGATTATTATCTTTCTTTTGTTCTTTTGTCATCCAGAGGTCTTCATTATATGATCACAATCTTTTCTAAACGGTGAACACGGTGGAATATTAACTGGAAGTGGAAAGTTTAGTAACTAATGAAAAAGCAGTAAAATTACTTTTTCCAGGCCAATCTCAATCATTTTCTCCAGTATCAATAATTAATAACATTAAATATAGTTTGCTAGTGCATGATACCTGTCAGACGTAAAAAAAAAAAAAAAAAAAAAAAAAAAAGTAGCGAATAATTGGTGGGAATCAGAATTGGTCTGGTAGAAACAAAACACACACACTCTGGAAGTTCTATTACTTCTATTAAATTGAACATGAATGACAACTTTTGCAAGAATAAAGCAAAATCAAATGTGTGAGGAATAAAACCAAGGAGAAATGTTAACAGAAGAAGTTGGTCTATTTTTCAGTTACATTGCTGGTTTGTATTTAAGTTTTCAACCAGTATATTTTCATTTAATATTTGCTTATTTTTTGTCAAATCATCAATAGTTTGTTAAAAAAAAAAAAAAAAAAAAAAAAAAAACAGACAAATCTGTGCTTGTGGCAATTTTATACTAAAATATGGGTGAAGAAGAGACAAGGATTTAAAATATTAATAAGTAAATTGTTAATATTAATATGAATGTCCACAGAAGAGACTAAAAATGTCAGCTTTCAAACTAGAGCAGAATTAATAGTAATATTAATAAATACAATGCTCTTAAGATATAAACCAAGAAAAAAAATAAAATATAATAATAATAATAATAATAAATGCATACAATAAATTATTTCACATTATTTAAAACTTGTAGAGTTTAATAGGAGTATTTGATAGGAGTGTTCAAGTGACTGACTCAAAACTCCATTCCCTGGCTGTACCGGCTCCAAAATTATTCAACTTTGTTAAATTCAGATACTTATTTGGATAATTTAAGTGATGCATCCTGTGTTGCTATTAGTGTACAGGGAAGCGCTACAATATACCCTGAAGTTATTTTAAGTATAGGTTAGGTTTGAAAGTTTGAATCCTGTAGGTATTATTCCTGCAACAATTTTTTCTCCAAGCTGATTACAGTGGGCAGCAGAAATCAGGAGTTAACACTACTCACATACTCCATACTTACAGCTCATCTTTACTATACAGTTACTCTTTATTTCTCTGACTTAAGAGAACTCCTTTCCATCCTTCTCCTTATGTTCATTCCCACTAAATGTGTTCTCTAGCACCCTCTAAAAATATTTGAAAGCAATTATTCTCTGCAAGCTCTCATAGGGTGAAGAAACTCTGTCGCAACACAAAATGCTCTCTTATCACAGTTCATCCACAGTAGGTTGTAATGATTCTGTACAACTATATCTCCAGTAATTATCAGTTTAAGGAATAACAAAAATGCAATGGATTGATTTGAGAAATAATATGTTTTAAGTACATTTGGAAATACCCTTTGTTCTTTTTAATGTCTAAACATTTTACTGTTGCACTTAATGTCAGATGCTATACAAGCTCTTGGCTGGGTTCATCTATGCTGGAGAACAAGGAGCAAGTTTACTTTTCACGGCAGCAGAAGCCAAGGGATTCTGCTTCTGGAACTGTAAATTCATGGGCTTATCAGTACCTTCCAGGTTGCACAGAAAAGCATGAACCAAGCAGTGAAAATGATCTTTATCAACATAAAGCTAACAAATATTCACATGATCTCTCTCTGTAGAGCCTCTAATTTATTCTATTGGTTTTCTATATAGTCAAGAAGACTTTAGAAGGCAGTCAAAATCCAACTCCTACTGTATAAAATATTATACATTATCCCTCTAGTAACCAAGCTCCCGCCTCTAGGATAAATTTTGAAGATCAATTCTCATTTAAATGAATTGGAAACAACTCATATGGAACCGAGGAGAAAGTCCACAGCAAAGACATGCAGTAGGACTGTCATGAACAGTCACAGACTAACCTAAGAAGCCTCTGTTGAAGTTTGTACCTCTTACTAACAGAAAATACACTATTTGTGTTTATAACAAGGGCTAAAGAAGACACTGAGGATATCGTTGCCAACTAAAGCTACTCCTGGGACTGCCCTACGAGTTTTTTGGTGGTGGTGGTGGTGTTTTTTTTTTTTTTATTTCTTTGCCAATCATTCAGAATCTACCATAAAAAGGGTAACACAAGTGATAGAGTTATCATATGTTTGCATGACTGGTGAGAGGATTAATATGGAGAATTAATCTGGATATTAATTAGGCATTACTTCAATCCATCAGAAACTGAGAAATATTAGATGCACATTAATATGTGACTGAGCAAGAAAAAAATGCTTTTATCAAGCTAAAGACTTTTTTTTTTTTTAATGATTTTAAGAATGAGATTGAAGGGTAATATCAAATGGAACACCTGTTCGAAGTATATTATTATACCAATACTTCTAGCTTATACTGGCCCATAGATGTAATGATGACACTGGCTATATCAGGATTTAGTGTCCTCACTAAGTCTCCAGGAAACCTGTAAAGGGGATTCAACACTTCTTCAAAAGTAGCAATAAAGTAGCAGATGAAAACAATTCAAGTCTGGGATTTGAAATTCAGTGCGAGTGAAAAGGAGTTCACATCAGATGTCCTGGTCCAGGTTTACACCTAATTCACTGAGTGCATGAGAATGTTTATTTTCAGAATACATAGACCCAGGTGCAAGATACTCAGTGCTCTTATTAAATAAACTCAGCTGCTAATGGGGCTCAATATAAGTAATTTCTGAGTAATGTGACAAACTGAAGGAGGAGAGTAGGTATAAAAGGAAAGCTTCCCTGGCAAGCAAATTTGTTCTTATCAAATACTTTTGCTTGTTTGTTTACTGCCAAGGTTCCTTGAAACTACTTTGTTATGAATAAAGTATAGAAAGCTGTGAAAGCAAGAAGAATCCCTAGAAAAAAAGGAAGGATGTAATAAAACATATTAAGTGATTCCCCAAATTTTATTTTTAACGGTGCCATTGACTCCCATTAATTGATATCATTTTAAATAGGGCACAAAAAATGGGCAAGTATCATACTGAGTGCTCTGCAGATATATTCACAGAGGCAGACACAGCTGTGCCTAGTTGACACAGATGTTTTAGTTTTATTTTTGTTAGCTCTCAGTTGGATTTTAGGGGGAGATTATTCACAGCTGTTGCACACTGGAAAAATGATGTACTGGCTCTAATTCTCATCTACAGTGGTAATCATACTACCACTACTAGATGTAGGGTTACTTGCTGCTCTAGGCAAAGAGATGACTGTCCATTTCTTCTGGTCTTTAGTCTTTCAGACAATAGTCATTAAATACTGTAGCCCTAGGTGAATGTTTGTATATGACTATACTTTTCCCTAAGAGGTACTGCTATGACAATTTAGATGAATAAGAACAGTATCTGCAGTCATATTCAAGGGGATGAAAATTATAAGTCAGAAGAAATTTTTCCCCATGGTACACTATTACACAACCAAGTGCCTTATGTTTTTTTACAATTTCTCTTCCAACATCTTCCACTGCTCATTTTTTAAAAATAACAGTATGTGGAACATAAGAATTGTCACATAGAATGAAACCTACTTTTTATGGCATTTTTGCCTATATCCTTTTAGATTGAGCTAATACCAGGTGATCAAACATCTCAAAAACTAGAGGGAATGAAGTTGTTCTGAATTCAGTTAAATTAGCATGTATACTCTCATGTATGTTTCTGCCTTTGTGTTCAAAACATGCTATAATATTTCCCAATTCATGTTGTTTGATAAACAAAAAAGATGCTGGTGCGTTACTAAATTTTCAGAGTTAAGACTACAATTTTCTTTTCAAATTTAAAGCAAAAACAAGTAAAAATGTTCTGAAGCAAGAATAGGTGGTACAATGCTTGTACAAAAAAAATATCGTGTAATATCTACAGTTTTATATGTTTGGGCAGAATTCTTCATATGTACCACAACAATCCTACTAGAATGAATTAATATGATTTGGTTTTACTAGAATTAATATGGTTTAACATTAATTGACATAGCATTTAAATATAGAATTCAAATATATGGTTACTTCTGCAAAGTGAATTCTGATAGGTAATCTTCCCTTGTCCATGGACAAAAATAATGCACGGACTCCAAAGAGGTATTGATAATCAGTCTGCAGTGGTCCAAGTTCAAGGTTTTAACATAAAATAACAGATGTGAGGGCCAAAATGAAGCCACAATTCCTGAATTTTGAAGAAAATCTTTAAAGGGCAATATTGCCCTTTTAGATTGAGATAATACCTTTAAAGGGCAATATTGCCCCAGATATTTGTTAAGAAGTTTCCCAGTCTCCCCCTTCTTTAACAGTGTTCCTGAAAACTTACCCAACTTGGCACTATGGCAGAAGTTCATTAGATAACCTACTATGTAGACCTGGAGCCTGATCTATACAAGGGGCCTACATTTTCAGTAAATGGCCTAATTATAGGAGCAATCTTGATGAAACTTTTTTAAAAAAACACATCAACCAGTCATTCTCTTTTAGCACTGTATCTATGCCCCACTCCTTCAAAAGTTAACACTTATGCTTTACATGAGAGGTTACTAAGGTTACTAAGAGGTTACTACCATGTATGTGCAGATATCTTATTTTTAGGCTGCTAAAGGAAGAATTAGCATAAACTTCTACAGAACTCAGCTAGGTTATTGGTCACCTTTTTCATATTTTTCTTTCTCGTCTTGCAAAGGAATTCCATTTCATGTATTTTGTTTTTATTTTGAGGGGAAAGGTGATTTGTTAAATAGACATCAGGAGTGCCAGATATCAGGAGTGCATACAATAGGAACACCAAGGCTTTTGTGTGATAAGCAAAAATATCAGAGAGAAAATTCAGAGAAATTTTTTCTTCACATCTTGTTTACACAGTATCATATTTGTTTCATTCTTGACCTCATAGGTGGACACTTTATGTCCTCTGATAGTGACATATATAAAAAAAAAATAAGATCTCAAACAAACAAAAACAAATATGGTACTATGCACAACCCTGATTTACTGAGGTTTCATACTTTATTTGAATTTTAAAGTGAAAAGCAATGGCTAGAAAGAGCTCTGAAATCAGGCACACAGTTCACCTGCCTCTCTACCATTCCACTACTTTGACATTCTTCTCACAGATCCCACTTCTACTTTTGGAATGGCATGTCTATTTTGTTAAAAGCCATCCCACAGCTATAATTCCAAATCCAGAAATACTACCTCTCAGATGAACAGGATGTTCTCAGACCCTCCACAAATCACCTAAGGCCTATTGTCTCCTTCTTGGTGAATCTTTGAACCTTTGCAATTCTACCTTCTCTTTCACATGATCTGGTTCTTACACAATACCATGACTTACTGCCTGAATTTTTGGGTGAGAAATATTAAATACTTCATATTGCTAATATCTGCCCCTCTGTTCTCCAGTGGGTTTCAAAATACAGAAAAGCTAATGAGGCCATAGCTGTGTGGCAAACAAGTACCTAGACCAGCTTTTTACTTTCGAAGAGCACTACATGAGTGCTCACTGCTAGCCACCAATGTGAATAACACACTTGTTCTGCTGTTTCTTTTTCAGAAAGTGTTGTGATGAACCAGCATGGAGCTCACAAAAGTAAGGGCCTTCATAAAGTCCAGTGTGCAACATGATAAAGCACCACCAACACATATGATTCCTTCCAATATCATATAGGGAAAAACAACAACAAAAAAAAGGCTAATCTAGAAGGAATAAGAATTGTAGCTGAAGTATTATAAGACACACACAAAAAATACACATTTTCCAGCAGAGCAGCATGGAATGAAGCTGCTGAAAACAAGCCTGAAAAAGCATCTTTGTCTTCCTACAAACTCATAAGGAAGAGTAAAACTCATGACTGCATTATTCACAAAATCACAACCCATTCCAAACAAACTGGTCTCCCATAACACCATTTCCAGGAATCACTGAACTATGCTTGTGACATTGCTGTGAAAGATACTGAAATATAAAACAGGAATTTTTAAATAGCAAAGTCTGACAAAACGTTACAAATCTGGATGACCTAAATGCATTGTTTGCAAAAAAAAAAGCCATTAAGAGTGTAGATTGAAGCTCATTTCTATTATGCATACAAAAATATACAACAGGAATTAAGAATAGTATTTCTACAGGATAGTAACGATATTTGTAAAAAGTACGTAACAGAAATTAGGACATAAAAAATACATTTTTTGATTTTATGTGTCCGCATAAATGAAGAACAACCAAAATTTGAAGTAATATTAACTGCCTAAATTGAAAATCAAACACCTTCAACTTAAAATCATGTTAGAAGTGGTAATTTGTTTTCTATACTGTCCAGGCTAAGAATCCAAGGATAAGGACCCACTCTGCAATAAATGCATATTTCCACATTCATATTAGTTCTTCAAGCAGAATTTCTGAATATTTGAGAGACTTAAGTATGTTGCTTTACTTATTCCACTTGAGACCTTCTTATAGGTCTTTCTAATGATGACCAGCCTCCTATGGCTAGATAGATTATATGGACTACTGATGTCTCGTTTTCCTTCTATAGAAAAGTATTGCAAAGAAGCAAGGTCCAGGAACTACTTAAATCAATTAGATTTCCTTTAGTTCTGTAGTGGAAACAGCTCCAAAGGAAACATAAAATTTACAGTTCCTGAACTCACAGGTGCAAGCAAAAATACAGTACTAAGGTCCTATCTTTACTTTGTTATTTTTGCAAGTCAATCCACTATAACTTCACTTGAAAGAAGTTAGACCCATGGTTTCTTCAGTCATCTCAGTGACCAATAAACGATCTTTTAGGCTTATGCACTCAATTATAAGATGCAGTGGCTACCTACATAGAGAGGAAAACATGATGAAAATAATTCCTTATGATTAAATTCCTCAATTCTACCTCAAGGACACTTTGCTTTTATAAAATGCTCTTTTCAGTAAGGCAAATAGCTTATCATTAACTTTGCTTTCATTTTCCATAACCTTGGATCTGATCACAATATTTTTATATCCTCTTATTTTATTCTGTGATTTACCATGAGGACTTGATCTTTTCAGTCAATGGAAGAATATCTATTGAAATAAATATGGGTGAGAGACTGAGTTTGAAGCCCTGCCACCATCACAAATATTTCTGATTTACCACTCACATGGAAGCCTCTTACAAACACGTTGCCTAGTAATGTACAATTAAAATATAAATATATATTAAAAATCCATTTATACACTATATACATGGAAATCATTGCTTTACTGAAAGCAGAAAGCCAAAATTTGTTCTGTGATGCTAAAAATATTTTTAAATATTATATAAAGTTTAATATATTATAAATGCCTATTACATTAAAAACATGCCTAATATTCTCAGAACAGCAAGCATACTTTCTGGTATGTGACTCAACTCACTTTTGAGCTATTTCCTGAGAGAAACCCTGAATAGGCATTCCTTCAGAAATCCCGAATAGATTAGAATAGAAGTTGCTATAGAAGAATTTTTTAGAGAGTTTAGAAGGAAAAATATTATTGGATTTATTTCCCTGTATCCTGACGGTAACTTACAACCTCTGTCCAGAACTATATATATACATATATATGTATAAATAGTATGATGATTCTACAGTATGCTCGTCCACCACAGAAGGAATATTCCTTCTGCATGTATGAAAACTGTCCTGCAGACTCCTGTTGAATCTTTCAGATTTAATTGTATTTTAGGATTCAAAAAGAAGTAAAAAGATAGCTGCAAAGTCTTACACCTCGAAGAGGAACAATGTCTTTTTAAGCTGATATATTCAGAAATCACAATTTTAGTGGTAGTATAATTCATTTCTATCCAGTCCCAATCATCTTGTTGACTATGGAGACCAGGTCACTGTCACACATAACAGTGTCACCAGAGGTGCTGCAAGGATGCAATTATTTCTAGGTGTTACTCATTTGTCATCTACTCTGAAGTATCTCCTTATAAAAAATAGCACATCCAATCAAGGGAGAGAACCAAAACTTAAGTAGACCAAACAGAATATTCAAGATCAGTTGATCCAAAAGCATGCTGAGGGGCTCAAAGCAGTTTGGCATAGACAGCTGCATCAGTGCATGCTCAAACTGAGTATTTTTAAGAATTCAGGAAATATTTGTATGTGTTTCAATCACAAAGAGAAGTGTGTCTAAGGAGTCTTAAGGATATGATAGGAAATGCAACCCAACAAGTACATCACTTCCCACACTGACATATGATTACAATGCCAAAGCTGGATCATAAATACATATTTGAAATTATGCACGTATTGTTGTATATGTTACATATAAATTGAAATATGAAATGCATTTTAAATTTTCACGGCTGTTACCATTACATCAGAATGAAATTTGTCTCCATTTTAGAGAAAGATTGCCATTCCAGGAATTTTAAATGGGATAATTTTTCAAGGGAGGGTATTTTTACAATATAAATTACATACTGCTCTTGACTGTCCAAAAGGGTCTGAATCAAATCTCTGACATTACTTGACAGTACTTAAGACATTACTTGACAGTACTTAAAGGCTTTTAATTTATCTGCTAAACAATCTACTGCAAAGGGCATTGGAATATGACTGGGTTTTCCTTACTTGAAATAAAACAGACTTCATCCCTATCTGAAATCCAGTTCATGTGTTTTCTAACAATAAAATTGGTGTTGGTAGGTGTTAAGATTAATTTATGAGGTGGAGATGACTTGGATTGTTAACACAGATCTACTATGACAAGGCAGATCTTAGAAGAATGAACTTCAAAATAATAAAATGTACTATGGGCAGTAATCACAATGGAAAGCTTTATCTGAGATGTCTAACACTGAAGAAATCAATCACATGGAAGATTTAGTGATGTGAGACATATTGAATGGGTAAAAGCTGGACAGGAGGTGGAAATTATTAAAAAGAACGAATGATACCCTTGACTAAAATATTGTATGATCTTTGTTGAGAAAAGTATTTGATTAATTTGTACAGCATAATCACATAAATACAGTAGCTACATATTGCTGCACTAACAGAATAGGTTGTATATTCGTCTCAGATGACTTGCTGTGAGTAAATTACATCTAGGTTAAAGAAAATCTTTGAAGATATTTTAAAGCATTTGAACACATACACACAAACCAGATTAACCTCTCTAGAAGATTTCACAACATACTGTAATGTTGTGTGTGTGTACATATTCAAAGTGAAGGTTCATCTTGCAAACTGTTGTTCTTAGTTGCAATTATTTTTCAATTTCCATTTTTTTGCAGTCTTAAGTCTGAACTATGATTTTGTGGAGGTAAGCATAAAATGCCCAGTTTGCATTAGTAACTCCATGTCTTCTGTATGCATGTAAAACCAGGAAGGACAATGTACTATTATGTTATGTAGCTAAACAGATGCTCACTTTTTTCTCTTGCACTGACTGCTGCATTTCTAGAAGACTACCACATGCCATTGAGAGGGTTCATTTTGAATGGAAAGTTATTTGTTGTTTCTTTCCTAAGGACGGATTTATTTATTTATTTATTTCTGTGTTCTTCTAATAAAATGCTACTCAGAATATAAGCACATATTTGCTTTTAGTATTTCAAAAATAGAAGTTCTCAATACGAAGACTGATACTGGTAGTAATGGGCCTTATGCTTACAACTTAATCCAGAAAAACTTCACTAACCTTCCACTTAAAAGGTAAAATAATGGAGGTAAAAAAAACGCTACTTAAAGTAGAGCTTTAAGAGAAGTCCAGGTGTCAATTAAACAAGAGTGAAGTCTAATACTTTCATCCAAAATAAATACACCAAATACGTCTGCTTGATTACACTGTAAATAACTGTCACCTTTACTACTATGATACACTCAACTATTATAGTCCAAAAAAGTATTTATTGGTTTTGCGATCACTCTGATTCTTCCACGATGGACCACAGTGTGACAGCACATGGGTGTTAAAGATAGCCCAAAACTACAAGAGAACATTGGGGCTATTAAACAAAGATAGGTCCTGCTCCCATATGTGTCAGCAGTTCTTAATTAGTTTTTCTTTTATCAGATAAAATATTTTATATCACTCATTTTTTTATGAGAACAATAAATATAATAACAGCTACTTTAAAATTTTTGAAAACTGAAGTTACTTTTGAAAAAGAGTTGCGATAGGAAAAAAAAATGTGGTCAGCAATTTATCAGTTTCAGTATTTTTCAGTTTTGGACTGCTTGACTTTTCCACCATCACAATGACTTGATGAAAACAAAAATAAACCTTCTAATATACCATCTACATAGCACCTCCTATAAGCTGTGAGGTATCTCAGGATATTCTTAATGAATTATAGTAATTTTTACATTAATGTGAACATGTGATCCACCTTCTTAATTATTTTTCATAATAAGTATATATTTAATACTTGAAATCATTGTCCTACACAAGTTTTAAAATTTAATATTTCCAGTCAGAAACTGAAATCGAAGAAATCACTAGCTTTCTAATTCTGTGAAGCTGCTGATCACTACTGAGACATCCATAAATCTGCAGCTGTTGAAGGGATATTTGAGATGAGTTTGCTTCCAAGATAGATAGCAGGTGAGAGAATTGGAATGTTGCAATATCTGCCAAGGTCAGTGCTCATATACAAATACGAAGAGATGTATCAAGAGGCAAAAGTGTCTCTGCTTGTACCAGTGGTTACCCAGAATGGCCACTGTAGCTTATACAGCTGGGTACAAATTTAGGAAACTAATGGAGCTATAGCAGCCAATGCTACTTCTGGCATTGCCCAGAGAATGCAACAGCTACCCAGAAGCAAGGATAGACTTGGCAAGTAATAAAATTAATGACATGCTCAAGTGATGTTGAACCTCTACAGCCTGCCATAACACGCCTCTCCATCCTTGTTTTGTAACAGCTTCAGCCCATTTATCCTCACTTTTGAATATACGCATGCACTTATTTTTAATTAGCCACAGGAATCCAATCACTGTTTCTGAAAATTCACCCTCTATGGTCTGCCAAATCTTGGGTATGTTAATTGCTACATGTGACAACCAGGAAAATACATCTGCACCAGGCTGGGTAAATATGCTTTATATGAAGAACAGCATTATGAAGAGGAATTGTAAGATTCTTGCTTTTGTTGGTCCAGACTCAGGGTGATGAGGACTGCAGATTGGCCCTTCGCCTTCGAGGGCTTAATAAGCACTCACCAGCAGAAGGATCAAGACAGGTTGGAGCCACTTCAGGATGACTGTTGCAATGCTTCTGGTAAGTTAGATGTGCAAAAGATCAATTGGTTGACAACTAAACATGGGAGTGAGATGTGAATATGTGGGGTAGATCACAAAAGCCACAGAAAACACACTCTTCTTCCCAAGCTCAAGACGAGCTGCAGCTAAGGAAGTTTACAGAGTTCTGATTTATACCAGTAGTATGCATGGAGTTCCTCACTCCTTATGGATCTGAGAAAACTCAGCCAGATCCTCTAGTTTTGAATATCTATTTTTTTCTCATGTTCTCTCTATTATCATAACTATCCTTGTGATTTTCTGAAGCCCACAGCATATGGAAAGCTGATATCTGTATACATATTTTTCTCCCAACTTAAATTAAATTAACTTTTTTATTTTCTTTTTCCTTTTCTTCTTCTTCTTCTTTTTCTTTTTCTTTTTCCTCATCCTCTGTTGCCCCATCTTTCTGCCTTAAGTTATTTGATTAGCTCATGACAAGGAAGTTTGGCAAAGATATTAAGCAGCAGGTCAGCTTGACCACACATCAGGAAACCAAACAGAAATCATTTTCTGGAACAGAAATCTCTTTATACTTCCCAGCCCAAACCTTCTTGGGCTCTAGGGAGCTTACAGTTTAGTGCAAATACAGCTCCAGTGGTTTATTTTTAAATTTTACAATTCTTTAATGGGATAACAGGGGAGTTTAGTGGCTCCTCCACACTCAGAAACATAGAA
Organism: Heteronetta atricapilla; assembly: GCA_011075105.1. Taxonomy (NCBI): domain Eukaryota; kingdom Metazoa; phylum Chordata; class Aves; order Anseriformes; family Anatidae; genus Heteronetta; species Heteronetta atricapilla. Next base: position 47,209,305 of record CM021733.1, on the reverse strand, counting down.
CTGCTGGGGAAATGCAGCAGTTGCTGCTCCAGCACTGCAACAGTCAAGGCACAGCTGAGCAAGAGCAGTGCATTTGCTTTGCTATGCTATTTTTTCTTTGTTGACACATCACAACCATGTTCCTGGAAGCCCTAAGGGACTACTATGAGATGCTTTAGCTGCTCAAAAGAATAATACAAAAATATTTTTTTTCTTTTATTTTATTGAAAAACAGTTTGTTTGTGTTAAACGAGCTAGGTGCAGAGGGACCAGTACGCATTGCCAGTCACTCTTAACTCCAACCCATCTCCCATCCTTCACTGTGAACAGTCCAAAAAATAGGCTTGAAAACAATCTTAGAAGTGGCAAGGATAAGATCAGACATCATGATGCCAGAAAAGATCTTCCCTCACAGACTGAAATAGATGCTAAAGAGTTCTGGTAAAGGAAAGGTCCAGAATGTCTCAGGTGGCCTTTCTCCTCTTTGTATCCTAATCTTATCTTCTACTAGCAATGCACAACTTTTTTTCTTATGTTTTTCTAGTGCTTAAATAATAGCAATATGCTAATATCTTTGAAGAAAACTTCTATAATACAGATCTTTAATTTAGGTTGCAATACCAGCCTCTCTTATTAATATCAGTTCATTTACCCTAATATGCTGCTACTTCGGTAAAGAGCTAAAATTTCATTGATAACTGCTATAATTTCTCTTCTGTTTTACTGGATTTGCAGGGCTGGCATTAACAATATGGAACAATTTCTCTGTGGACTTGATAGGTAACACCAATAAGCTATTTTTTAAAAAAATATTAAATTATTACTTAATAATTAGCATTGTAATTTTAAAATGTTATGTTTAATTTTAAAATGTTTTCTTGACCTTTATGTTTCATGACTTTTTTCATTTTTGAGTCTGACATATTTATGGAAGTCACTTAAGACATTAACATTGCATTAAGATGCAATATGATTTTTAACAGAGCAGAAGAGAAAATGTTTCTTCTGCAGCATTCATTATTTTTTATTTTGCTTGTTTTAGAAAACTATACATCTGCCTTACAAATCATTATATCCTACAGAAGTAAAACTACAGTGACTTTATGTGTTACTATAAGCTACCACAGTGATAGGTCTGTTTTTAATAAAAACTGCCTTTTGATATTTCCCCCAAAGTGATCTTCCCAATTGCTAACATTTCTGCAATTCACAATTCATTCCAATTAATGGCTCTAAAGATTTTCCTGTATTCCTAAACATGATAACAATTGGGTATCATTTTGGGAAAAATCTTCTAGGTGAAAGTAAACAAGTGAAAGAAAAGAAGGTATTACAAATTTGCCTTCCCAGTCCAGCAGCCATTTTATTTGGTATGTATGATTGGAGCCTTTCTTGGAAAGAGAACTAGGAAACAAAACTTCTAGCTGAGCCTTGCTTGATACAAGGTGTAAATAATTAAAGTCAATCTGCTCTTCACACATTGCTGCTGAAGAAACTGAACAGGTGTTTTGCTGCAACACACAAAATATGCAAAGTATAGATTCAACAAAAGATGCTTTTTGGGAATCTGGCTTCAAATTTGTTATGCTGTAAAGCATATGAAGATGGCTTTTCCCCACAAAGCTTGATCTAACCACAAGCAGAACTGAGAGCCAGTTTGCAAAAAAAAAACCCAAAAAACAAAAAACCACAAGAGTGCAAAGAACAACACATAGCATACATTTTTTTTATTATTATTATGATTTTTAAAACTACACTCAGTGATAGCTTGCTTCAGAAGCAGTGCTTTACTTAGAGGACATAAAGAAGCGCAAAGTGTAAGTGCTAAGTGTCTACCCAGGGACACAGCCTTACTTTTTCCTGTTCAAGAATCCACTTTCCTCATTGCAGATCCTTGCATGAATACCTACCATTTTGACTTGGCTAAAAATAGCAATAAAAATAATTTAAAAAGCTAATTTTATTACAACTAACTTTTTTTTTTTCCATTTATGGATATGGAAAAAAAATCCTCTTCTGAGAATGATCTCTTGCTTCTTCTAGGGGAAAATTCTGGCAAATATTTCACACTTGTGATGCAGACCTTCACAAAGCATTTCCTTTTTTTTTTTTTTTTTTTTTAATTCTCCCATCATTATAGAAGCACCACAGAAAATAAAAAAAAATATGTTTGCCTAGCCCTAATTTATGAGAAGTGTCTTCTCATTTGTAGAAGATCTACCTGCACAATTTCTTGTGCAGATAGATCTTCTTTTACAGCCTGGAAGTACTATTCTGCTCATTTTACACATGGGAATTTCAGCCTTAGATAAGGCTAAGCAACTTTTTGAAGGTCTCAGAACAAGTCTGCATCAGAAAGGGAACATGAATACAAGTTTTTCTAGATTTAGATTGGTGATGTAGGCACCACCCTGCTTTTAGCTCACCTTGCTGACACCCACGTCAGTGGGCCACAGGCTCTAAGTTACATGGACATTTGTGATAAAGAGAGGGGTTGAAGTCACAGATCGCTATTCCCAAACTGAGAACATCATATTTTCTCAGTAACTTTAAAAAATATTTCTAAATTACTTTGAGATTAATTCTTACATCATGCCTAGAAAATAAACTGTGAAAAAAAAAGTAAAGAGCACAAGGAAATAAATCCCTCCTATGTTGCAATCAATACAGAATCACAACATCACAATTTGGTTTTATCCATTTCCTTCCCTTTGTGTGTGTGTGTGTGCTTTGACCCTGTCCTTAACCTGTGCCCTAAAGAAAGAGTAAGCAGCTGCTAAGGGTGCCAATAACATTCAATAGTTCATGTCCCCTTACTCTTTACCCAGGCTGAAGTAACCACATTTGGTATGCATTCCACTACACGACAGCCTGGAAACTTGCAGTCTGAGCCCGTTTTTCAATTTAGCAGCAATACACTCTGAACAGCAATATGTTACTGAGCCAGCTGGTCTTTCTTAGCCTTTTACCCTCTTTTAATCTTTTAGTGTTCTACGGCCACCTCACCTACTCTTGGCTGCCGTAACCTTAGATCATGTATCATATTTGTTGTATTCCTTCACATTACCTTAACATTCTTGTTGAAAAGGGTGACGTCACTGTGATTAACATTAGAAAACAAAAAATCTGATGTTCCATTTAGTTCAGAGTCTGTAATCTGCAGGTAAAAGAATGTGAACTACCTTCGATGTGTATTTAAAAGCAAAACAAAAGCAAGGATGTAGAGCTTAGCGATATGGTTTAGTGGGGACTGTTAGTGTTAGGTTAGAGGTTGGACTCGATGATCTTGAGGTCTCTTCCAACCTAGAAATTCTGTGATTCTGATTCTGTGAAATCTAGCCAGTTTATATATATAGCTCCTTATTACAGATTTTCATTCATAAGTGTGTGTGTGTGTATAAATACACACCTATACAATTATATACAACTACACATCCAAGCACCTGCACAGATGTGCAAATGCATGTGCATTTATTTGCACACATACACACATTCCACACACTTGAAAAATTTTACCAATATAAGTCGTGATGTTAGCAGCAATCACATACATGGCCTGACATAGTAGGACAATTCTAATGCCATTCTCCTAACTCTTTTTTCAGTGATAGCATTTTCAGGGATAGCACCCAAAGCAAAGGATATCCAAAGAAAGAATTTGTACTATTGTACTTAGCATACTAATTACAGCAGAAGGTAGTCTAATAGGGTTAGACTGCAGCAAAGATGGCACACAATTTGGTTTCATGTTTCTTTGTGAATAGCTAGAGAAAGTAGGAATTGTGAATAAAGACAAATATTTACCTTTTTATTATTTAAATTTTGTAGAAAGCAAGGTGAGTCAGAAATAGTTGGCAAATATAATTTACATTTTATAAATTCAGAGCATGGTCCTTCTTCTTATGCGTATTAAAACTACAAGGGCTTATATGCAACTTTCACATTAAAATTTGAAGTTACTTGCAGGGATTCAAGAAACACAGCCAGCATGTCTGATATAAGGTGAATGTGTTTATTCTGTATCTAGTAAAAGAAGTGAACAGCACTTTCATCCATTAACACAGAATCACATGACACTGCTTAAGATCTAAAATTACTAGTTTATACTCTTAGAAAGTTCTGAGACCTTCAAAATTAGAGCACAAATGTGATCATGAGTATGTGTAATGTTGAACAGTATTTAGCCTGAAAAGTGACTATAAAATAATAATATACACCTTGGAATCTCAAAGATAAACCTATGTAGCATATTTTAGATTAAATGCTAGTAGGAAAAAAAAAAAAAAAAAAAAAGATAGATTTTTTGTCCTAATAGCGTGTCATTATCTCTTGGTTTTGCCTGACATGTGGTGTCACAGCAGATTTCTCCCACCTGCAAGGCCAGGAAAATGCAGACACCTCAACACCTACTGACTATATTGAGCAACACTGCAAAGATTTTTATATGGGGTGGATGCCTTCAATTTTTTCCCAAGTGCCTCACATATATAAAATAATAACTATGAAAAAGACAGTCTTAAAATGTACAAAACTGGAAAACAGAGTTAAAATGATATTCCTGGTTAATTAAAGAAAAAAAAATATAGCATAAAAACCTCTAAAATCAACTAAGTCAAAAAGTCATCATAAAGCCAGCCATGATGGCTTCTTAGTTTGGTATTCTGCCATGGCATATTAGCCCATAACTGTAGAGGATACAGTTTGCCAAGTATAGCTGCTCCAGCTTAACAGAATATTGTACACAACCCCTGCAGCACTCACAGATCCCATTAGCCTAAAGCCTTACAAGCAGATTCCCCTCTGCAGCTCCTATGGAAATGCATTATCATTACGATACAACATATCTCAAAAACAAAGAGACAAACAAACAAAACAACAAGCTCACACATTTCTTGCACAAACAAGCTTCTCAGTTCATGAGGTTTAAGAAGCCAATTGTTTCACTTGCTGTCTACTAATTTATCCTAAAGACTTGCCTCAATCTCACCAGGGTTATTGGAACATCATCAGCTTGCCTGCAACCCTGATTCACTGTAGTAAGAATGTTTTTAGACAATTAAAACAAAACAAAATTAAGAGAACTTTTCTTGTCCTTATGCAGCTGTTTACAACACCTCTGCTGTGGACTACCAGAAAACCCAGCCCCACTGAAGCAGCAGAGACAGGAACAACCATGATAATGGAGTGGGCAGCCAAGCCTAACTTGGCCCATTAACCGATGAATCAGACCATGTACTGCAGTCACACGAGACTTCTCTTCATAATTCTGTTTGCTTTCGTGCTAGGATAGTGAACTCTGTAGCCTCCCGTTCATGATTATATGCAGCTCTTACAAAGAAAATAAAGAACAGATACAATTCATCTTGTTCTTTTAAAAATACGATTGACTTCCCAACATTGTTTAATAACTATATGATTCCAAATGTATTGAAATCCATCTTCCAACATCAAAGTAAGAAGTCTTTCAACAGATACAGCTACTTTTTTGTTGTTGTTTTCACTCAGAAAATTGACTTCAGGCTCTTATAGACTCAATGGGCCAAATAAGTTCTTGCCTGAACACTAGAGCTCAGCAAAATTACACTAGAGCAGAATTTGGACCAAGCATTTCTGTCTAAAACACACCAGCAAGGAAGACACCCAAACACTATAAAATGTAGCTCCTATTTTACTCTTAAATGAAATATCAAAAATCTTCCTATGCTACCAATTTGACTCTGAATGCATATAAGACTGTAACAATTATGAAAAGGGTGTCACCCTTCATATGCAAACAATCTTTGATACTATTAGAGTGCATGGGACTGAAGAACGAGTGCCTATTACCCACTTGGCCAAAGTCTAAAGAAGATGATTCAGTCACCAAAAATGTATCTGAAGTAAACACAGTTCCGTTTACTGAGTTCTCTTCAGTTGTACTTTTTCCATTCTCTATTTCTGCTGCTTGGTATGTAGCTGTAGACAGAACTGTACATCGAGATGGACTGAACAGTCTTGGATGTTGTTTTTCTTAAATCCATGTTACTCCTTACTCAGCCACAAGAGGCACATCAGAAACCCACAGCACACCACCTCTGTTAATATTATTGGTTATTCATAGCATTGCAACAACCAGCTACCTCAGTCAGGGAGGTACACTGTTCTAAATAAAATCAAAGGCAGGGATGCTATTACTCTTGAAGAGCTGAAGAACCCCACAAAAACAGGATGACAGAAATGAGCGTCCTGAGGTTCACTCAGAGCCAGGGACTGATCTCGGTGCCATCTGCTGCCTGCAGGAGCTGCCCCGCGGTTGCCTGCCAGCACGCAGCTGCAGAGGCCCCATGCTGCACTGCAGCACAAAACAGTCCCAGAGCCCACTGCCAGCAGAAGAAGATGGGCAAAGAAGGCTTTTGTATCTCCTCTGCAATTCACCCTGTCAGTTCTCTAGACCAGCAGTTTTAGACTCAAAAGCCTGAAGACTACCATTTTGTTAACTTTTATCTATCTGATAAAAGTTTTGAAGGTATCTGAGTTCCTTGCAAGGAAATGAGACTCTCAGGAGCTCAGCAGCCACCAAACACATACCGTTAAGTATTTAAGTGTTCACTTGCAAGCCCATAGGTCTGGATGTGCTGCTTATAGCTCCAGTTTCACAACTATCTTACCTACAAAACGGTTGCATTATATACTCAGCTAACATGGTGGTTTGGTTTGCATTAAATATTGCAAAGTACTAGAAAAAAACTAAATACATCTGAAGACAACATAGGATACTTTAACTCTGAACTACTGACATTCTTTATTTTGCACATAAGCAAAAGCAAACATGCCTTCCAAATGAGGGACATGTGACTGAGGACTGTTACGGCTATTCTTAAAAAATAGCAATTCATCACAGATTGGAACGGGCAAAATATCTATAGACTGTAACAGAGGTAAAGTTACCCAATTGAAGGCACTGTCGATTACTTCTTGAATAAGTGGCGCTAGCATATGTTTGTAGAGTAAGGATTTTTTTTTTTTTTTTTTTTTTTATCATTGTTCCAGTATCTTAGTCTTCTACTCTGTGGGAATAAGAGTATTTTAGGCAGGACTTCCCCTTGGGGTGCATGTTCTTAATTTATTGCTGCAAGGTTGAGTAATGTACCCATCACAGAGCCATTCATGTTTTATTAAAATTAATTTCAAGGAATGTTGTTTTTAGGAAGTGTGTATAGGACGATTTAAATGCTTTAGCAAAACAATACGAGCAATAAGGACTAATGAAAATATTTACTTTTTCATTAAGATAAATGATATTTAGCCTTAAAGGATGCTAAGAAAAAAAAAGAACAAAAGAAACAGGAAACTCATGATATTTTGTCCCAGCTTCTCTGAACTCTCCAATCTGTCTGTCTTACTTTGCTTGTCCTTGGAAGGAGCTTCCCATTGCCAGCACAATGCTTGGGATCTGTCTGCAGATCTGGGTTTGCAAAAACAGAATAAAATTGTTTGTGAGGCATGGCTCTCATCTTTGATCTTCATTACACTCACCAGCTCAACGACCAGGTGGAGACCAGTGACAAGCAGCGTTCCTCAAGAGTTGCTGTTGGGACCATCACTGTTTAACGTCTTTGTCAGCAACATGGGTGGTGGGATTGAGTGCGCCCTCAGCAAGTTTGCCAATGACACGAAGCTGTGAGGTGCGGTCGACACGCTGGAGGGAAGGGATACCATCCAGAGGGACCTGAACAGACTTGAGGTGGGCCTGTGCAAATTTCATGAGATTCAACAAGGCCTAGAGCAAGGTCTTGCATCTGGGCTGGGGCAATCCCAAGCACAAATACAGGCTGGGTGGAGAACGGATTGAAGTCAGCCCTGATGAGAAGGGCTTGTGGGCATTGGTTGATGAGAAACTTGACGTGAGCCAGCAATGTACACCTGCAGCCCAGAAAGCCAACTATACCTTGGGCTGCGTCAAAAGCAGCATGGCCAGCAGGGTGAAGGAGGGAACTGTCCCTCTCTGCTCAGCTCTTGTGAAATCCCACCTGGAACATTGTGTTCAGCTCTGTGGCCCACAAAAACAGACATGGACCTGTAAGAGAGAGTCCAGAGGAGGGCCCTGAGAATGATCAGGGGGCTGGAGTACCTCTACGAAGACAGGCTGAGGGTGTTGGGGTTGTTCAGCTTGGAGAAGAGAAGGCCCTGGGCAGACCTTGTAGAGGTCTTCCAATACTTAAAGGGGGCCTACAGGAAAGCTAGAGACAGTCTTTTTACAAGGATATATAGATATAGGACAAGGAATAATGACTTCAAACTGAATGAGGGTAGCTTTAGTTTAGATATAAGGAGGAAATTCTTTACTCAGAGGGTGGTGAAGCACAGGAACAGGTTGCCCAGAGCAGCTATGGATGCCCCATCCCTGCAAGTGTTCATGGCCAGGTTGGATGGGGCTTTGAGCAACCTGACCTAGTGGGAGGTGTCCCTGTCCATGGCAGGGGGTTGAAACGAAATGATCTTTAAGGTCCCTTCCCACCCAAATTGTTCTATGACTCATACTAATATTTCTTTTAAAGTACCTTTCTTCAGATCTTTGCTAAGTGTGTGGGAACAGCATAAAATAATTGCTCTGCCTGGTAGATCATTTATTTTCTGAGAGACCATTTTAAGGTGAAGAGACACCACCTGTTATAAATTTGCCTCATTTAGAAAGTGATAATAAAAGACTGAAACGGGAAATGGCAAGAAAGAAATGCAGATGGTTCCTTGGAATATTTCAGCCACTTTAAAGGGAGTCTGATCCAGAAATTCCTATCATAGCAGAGAGAGAAAGAAGGAAGGCGACAGAGAATGTGTGCACATGCTGGGTATGAGTATGCTCAGGAAAATATTCAGAAATATGATTGTGACTGTAACTATGGGTACAGAAGACCTAGCAATTTGTATGACAAGAAGCCAAAAATGAAGAAAAAAGTAATAAGGCTTCAGTCCTATCACAAGAACTAGAAGGGATTAGACACTTTCTGTTACACAGATATCACTGTTTCTATCACTGTTTCAGACATACACCACAAACCAGCGTTCATACATCATCCTATACAAGCACATGCCACTTCTGAGGTCACTTCACATGCACATGAGATGTGGTACCAGGCTTGTCCATGTAGAAACATCTTTCATTTGTCAATGCAGCATTTTCTGAAAACAAAATTTACTGTTGTCCACAGACTTTACTATAAGGAGAGCAGAATGGTTAATTTTGTTATTGTGTCACAATACTGAGAGAAACGAATAAAATTAGAGTATAAAATGACCTATCAAATTTGCTTGACAGGTACTAATTCACTTTGATCTATCCCTCACCATAATTTCATTGGCAGGGAAACCATACATATTTATAAAAGTGGGAGCAGGCTGCTGTTGTTCTGTTTGTAATTTACAGCAACAAAGAATTCATTTAGATTACCATACTTGAAGTCCCAAGGTGACTCTGCTGTGGTTACAGGCCCCCTGCTATGCAGGATACCTAACATAACAAAGAACAAAGCAAAACAATGGTACACTGAGACCAGGGCTCCTGGGTAATCAATTCAGGTATTTACAGCTGAAACAATAGCAATGTGCAAATCAGCATCATTACTACAATTTGCTGATAGAAACCCCAGGGAGCTCAGGAAGCGTCTGACTGCAAAGCAGCTGATTAATCTGAGTTACTTATGTTTTGTTAAAGCATTATTGTTTCCCATCATAATTAACAGTAAATGATTGTTTAAGAAAAAGACAGAGGAAGTACAACCAAATGTGCAAGCCGCACATCTATTCTACCCCAGAAATGTTCTGAGGACAGTACAGGTACTGGGTGGAACTGAAGAGCACTGGGCAGAGTACAGGGAGTCTCTGCACATCCAAATAGTCCATCTCCTTACTGAGAAGTTGAAACATTTTTCCTTGAAATGGGAGAAATATATGCTTATACTCTTACTGTTGTGTTTATGGTATGCCCATGTGGACATGCCCAACAACTTTGGCACCAGAGAATAACACAGAAATGACCTTTATGCAGCTACTGCTGGTAACAGCAAAGTTTCTTAGTGACAAAAACTTAGCAAGAAAATATGACTAAAGCAATTTAAGGCACTCAAGTTCGAAAATATAGGTGATAGTGGTAACATTTTTGTGGGATAAAACTATTGTTTGAGATCAGACTTTGAGTGAGGCTGAGAAATGAGCTGCTGTTTTCCAAGTCAACATTAAGTGTAAACAAAAAATATATAAAGCTCCTGTTTGTAGAAAGGGCAAGGATCAGGCACTGCCATGGAACATGTAATAAAAATAAATACAGAGAACTACAAGGTAACTTCATTTCCATGTCGATTCACAGCTCTACTTTCTACTAAACTAAAAGTGCACACATTCAGCTCAATCACGCCCCAAATTAAAACACTTAGGAAGTCCTTCATATTTTGAAAACTAAAACTAAACAGTCTTTAAAAGAAATATTTAGTCTGTTCCTAAATATATGGATAACTTCAGAAAAAGGTTTGTTCAACACCAAAGATGTTATATTGACTTCTGCTTTACAGAGCTTCTCTGATATGTTCTCATGTGACATCCATCCAAAGCAACTACCCTACTCCCAAAGAGATACTGGTAAGTCCATTGTGATTTAACCTCAAATAGTGTGTTCAGGTTTGAGCTCCTCACTACAAGAAGGACATCGATGCCCTGGAGTGTGTCCAAAGAAGAGCAACAAAGCTAATGAAGGGTCTACAAAACAAGGCTTATGAGGAGTGGCTGAAGAAACTGGGATTGTTTAGTATGGAGGAAAGGAAGTTCAGGGGAGACAGAACAAAGCATCAAAAAGTAGAAGCCAGCACACAATCTCCTAGCAGGTATTTATCAGAGAGAGGTAAAATATTTATGTGAATCACACAAATGAATTAAGATTTTTTTTTTCAATAGTTTTTTTCCTGCAGTTCATCAAATTTAGCCCCAAATTCAGATTTTAGCCTCTGTAGAAGTTCTAAATGATGAAGATTCACGTGGAAATAATTTTCATGCACTCAGGATAAACAGAGCTACAGGCAGTAAATAAAACATAACTGGGGTTCAATTCTAGAGTCAACGCATTCTGCTAATCTTAGTTCCATTCACTTCAAACAATTTAAGTCCTACACAGAATACAGGGAAACAAGATAGTAAAATATATAGGGAAACCACATCTAGGATGACAATAAATAAAAAAGATGTCAATCCAGCCCAGAGAAAGAGAGTTAACTAGCAATGGCAAAGCTGAAAAACTAATAGATTATAGTTTAAAAAGGAAGCACGACTATTGTTTGGAAAATGGGACTGGGAATCACCAACTATAACATATATTCTTCTGCAGCCAACTGATACTGGGAGATGTTTAAATTACACACTATTTTGGTCCCCCATCCCTGTCCCCCCTCTCCCCCCAGCAAAATATTCATCTACCTCAGATAGATATGGTCTGTAAAACACTCTGAAGTCCAGCAGCTACCCCTTTTCCAATATTTTATGAATTTAGAAGAAATAAAAGCACATTATTGAGTAATGTGCTTGATATTTGCTCCCCGTATTATGTAATAGTTCAACATTAAATAATGAACAGAAAAAAGACTACTTTTAATACTGGAGTTTTAAAGCATACAAAACAGAAATTATTAAAAGTGGTCAAAGAGCATATAACTAAGAAATAATTAGGTAAAATGGAGCACATTCATATTTAGGATAAACAATGAAAAAATCCCTAGAGATGAAACTTACAAAGACATAGAATGTAATTATCTCCAATGGGGCATTCTGCAGGTCCTTTTCTCAAAAGTTATTTAAACAAGACAAAAACTCACAGGCTTTCCTACAGAACAATCATACAGTAGGTTAACAGGTTAACAATCTAACCTGGTTAACCTAAACAGTCTTGTTTTGTTTTCTGATTTTCTGAGCCAAGTATATGTGACAATATGGAAAGGTCAAGCTTCCGATATAAAAATGGCCATATACTAAGTGGTACAATTCCACAACTGGCACCAACCTGGCTGTAATTACAATCAGGAAAATGACTATAATTCAGGGGATCAAGCTACTTCTGTTCTCGTTGTGGTGGTACCCTGTCAAGCATCACCCACACTACTTAGCAGTACATGAGAGCTATGAGAATATCAGATTTATATTTGATTCCCTTCATTTTCAATTTTAAACACTTAATTTAAAAAGCCTTCATATTCCAAAGTAAGCATCTCTTTATTTTGGTATTTGGTTAAAATATGCTTTGTGAATAATTTATTTTATCCTCTTGAATGGCACAAACATTTCAATAGCCATGGAGCTTCTTCAATTGTCAAAATATACATGTACACAAAGTAAGCAAAGTAATATACAAATACACAAAGTAAGCAAAGCTTCAACCACAAAACCGTTTTTTCAGAAGTTTCCATGAAATTATCTCTTTACCTAGAAGGCATCAATAAAAGACATTTAGAAAAATAGAATAAGAAAAAAAATCATTCTTGAGATGGGAGTTGAAAAGTTTTTAATAACTCACCCAGCACAGAAAATTCATGTCATTGCCATTTAAAATCATGACAGTAATAAAGCTATACTCATAAAATCAGCACATAAAATATTTCACTCCATAACCCTTTCTAATTGCATTATTTAAATCAAACAAACAAAACTGAAGGTTGCCAATCAAATAAAAAGAAGCTACCGCTCTGGGGTGCTGAAAATGAAAAAAAAAAATGCAAATCTCAAAAAAAAAAAAATGAAGTCAGGAGTTTCAAGGTAGAATGAGCTGGAGACTTACTTTGCACAGAGGGAGCAAACAGACTTAAGTAACAAAGCAGCAAGAATTTGAAAACAGTGAAGCATCTAAGGAAAACAGCATCACTGGAATAAAAGCTGTTATGAAGATCTGAAGTTTACCATGGAAAAAATATAACAAAGATAACTCTATGGTTCCCTGGACAAAGACAACTATTAATCTTCTGTGGGTTTGTTTCTTTGTTTCGGTAAAACCCACAAAACTTTAAATCATTCACTTTAGGAAAAAATAAACACTGGGGGAAGTATGATAACTATAAGTCAAATTTTAACATAAATAAATAAAAATAGGTGGAAAGGTGTTAAGTCAATAGGAGAAATGCAATAGTTCAGTTGCAATTTTAGTCTGATTGAAGTGGCCTCTGTGAAGTTTTCTATGCAGGGGTCTTAGAAGCCATAGCTGGCAGCACAGCTTGCAGTCACCTCAAACGCAGAAAAGTGCTTTGGAAGCTGCTGTGTCAGAACCAGTTTTATAGATACGACTTACTTTTTCACAAGTTGCATAGATTACAAAACCAAAAGCCAAGGTCAGAATACATAGCTGCTTCTCAAGAGGAGAAAAACATAAAGGTTTAATTCTAAATTGTCAGGAATCTCAAACAGGCTTACTGAAGGGCAGCGTTAGGAGCCTCAGCGCATACTAAACCCTTTGTTTCTGCACCAGTCATGTGTGACACAGCAACCCAAGTAAATCTGCTGGTGGTGACTGAGGGGATAACCTCACCGGCATTCAACCAGTAGGTGAGAGCAACACCGGTCAACTTCAACAGGTAAAAGCATTTCGTCTGCCACCTTGTATAACTGGTAAATTTCAAGAAAAGCAAAAAGGTTGGGTATAAATTGTACCACTGCTATGCAGAAAGCACTTGTACATTTCCTGCAGTAGGGAAGGGTGGGGCGGGAGGGAATTAATGCTGTCCAAACAGCAGCTATGAAATTATCAATAATAATTTCAGTCAGCAAGCACATTTTCAAAGGTGACATTGATATAACAGCCTAATAAAATACTTAGATACTACTGACTTGAAGGCAATGCTGTAGTTGTAAGCTTCAAAGGTGATATGAAATCTAAATGATTCCAAAGTAGGTATGAGATTTTCCATTTCCCACACTAAAATATTGATATAGAAGCATGTTCTATCTAGTTGCCTGTGCTGAGTTTCCAGCACATTAACTCCATACCCACAGCACATGTACAGTAGCACATCTCACAGATCTGCACAGGCAAAGTGGACACACATTTATGCAGAAATAAATCATTGCTTTAAACATCTCATCAAGATTGACTGTACCTCTCTGAAGCATGAGGTCACATAACACAATTGCCCCCTTGCATTATAAAGTAACTAAAAAATGAATTATTTATTAAAAAAAAAGTCGCTCAACAAATCAAATAAATTTATTCATTAGATACTGTTTTTGTAACATTCTGTTACCAGAGATAATGGATTTTGACTATTGATGTGTGTTCAAAATCGATTTAATAACTGAGTAACAAATTCATTTTTCTTCAGGTTGTTCTACATTGGATCCATGAACTGTCAACTGCATATAAAATAAAATATAAAAATGAAATCTTCCCACTGGGTTTAAAATCCTTTGTCTTTGCATGCACAAGGACGCTGGTCTACAGTTATTTTTATCACCTTGCCTGACCTGGGATTTTGTCCAAGCATCCCTTTTTTTAAAAAATAAACTTTTTTGAACACTTCCTATTAAAATACGTGAAAATACCAAATGAATCAATTTCTTTTTACAGAAGGAACAAACTACAATCTTTCAGCACAAGATCTAGGTCCTAGAAGCAAAAGCCTACACGTGGGCAGCAGTTAACAACGTCACCTGAAAACTGGTGTTTAATCTCCAGTCTCACCTTGAATCTCTTAAGGCCAGGGAGAAACACACTTGCATTTGCAGCCTGGTCTATGGATGCTTTATTTGATTTTCATGACTTGTGACCAAAGATGTGTTTTCTCTACAAAATAATTGTAGTACTGACAACTCCTACTTGAAAAAACTACATTTTTTTTTTTTTTTTGGAATTGAGCACCTACCATATAATTGGCTGCACTGCTTGCTTGCTGCTTACAACTACAATTTGCATGCAGTAAGCCAGCTATGTTAACCGATTCAACACAGTCATGCCAATTTTATGCTAGCCACACTAGCAGCTGAGCAAACCAGCAATGATGTTTCAATAAATAAATAATTTTTTAAAAAGTGTAAATACTGCAACCATCCATACAACTTCACTAGTTCCACTTGTATCTACAAGGCTTCTAACAGCAACAGACTGCTCTGCTCATGGAAAAATATCATTTACCAAGAACCTGCAGTTAAGAAAAGGTAAGCTTCTTCACTTTCCTTTGTCACAAATCCCACCTGCCCTTGCAAGCAAACCTTCCAGTATTATCTTTCAGCACATGATAGGATTAGCTGGCATAAGCAAACCCAAACTGAAAAGTATCACGTTTCTCAAAAAAGGGTATTTACAGTGTCAAACTACAGTGTCTGGCAAACTCTACAAAATGCTCAGACTATTCCATCTATACCTGTTCCATCTAGCAACATTCATCACTATGTATAAACTGCTGAGCGAGTCAGTCTTAATGAGAGGTGTCCAAAAAGTCTCTCAAGAGCCTCCCTCCAAATGTAGTGATTCCAGACATACTGGCGTTCTCTAACACTGTCAAAAAAATCAATTAGTAATGGGCAACTAAAGAAAGAAAAAAAAAAAGCTAATATGAATTGTTCTTCTAGTGAAGTATTTAGCCACTAGTCACACGTTTAGAGGTAATCTATATGTTTAAAAGATGTTGTACTAGCATGAGTACTCAGAGCGTTGCATTTCATTTAAAAAAAAAAAAAAGCAAATCCAGCAGCTAAAATAACTGTAAAATGCAAAGTTATAAATGCAACTATAAAAAATAAATGAAAACAGATCATATTACCTGCAGGACACTTCTCACCCTTGCATAATGGGAAACACTAAGACAGATGTCAGTAAACAGTAAGTGGAAAATTTTCTTCTGAGATTGTCGTTTTTATAGAATACTCTACCCTAACATTAGTATTTAAAATTGAGGACAATATAACAGTTGTCAACCAACATCATGCTGGATTAAAAAAAAAAAACAACTTCTGATAATACAATTTGATTGCTTAGTGCACATATAAAAAATCTAATGAAAGATTTTTCTGTTCAAATGGAAAATGAAATGAAAAATACTTGCTGGTATTCAAAATGTCTTCATGCACATTCTTGACAGATGTAATGTTAAGCCCTAACTTATTTTTCCTTCCCTTTACCTTGGTCTTTCCTTCTAAAAAAAAAAAAAAAAAAAAAAAAGTTTTAAATTCCTTGCTTAATCTAATAAACATAACAGAGAAAAGGAGAGGGGCAAGGGAAGAAAGGACTTCAGAGTTCAGGGTTTCTGGATATTTGCCTGGTTCCTTAGGAGTTTAATAAAATCCTATAAATTCTGTGGAAAAGGAAGAAATTATATTATTATATATTTGAAAAAGGACAAGCCAACTAAAAGAAGGGAGGGAACATGAACACAGATTAAAAGTATCCTATTTCTTGATCAGCATCGAAGATCTGAAGGGATGGCCACTTTTCTGTGGTAAGTTTTGCAGATAAATATCATCTGAATTGCCAATGTGTACAGCGTATTTTTTGGAAAACAAACTCTGACACAGCATAATGAAAAAGTACGAGTACCTCCCCCAAAACAAAGAGTCATTAGATTGCATTAGGATAAGTGGCAAGATGAAGAATACAGCATACACAATATATGTGTGCATGCAGATTAGCAGTTTACCAGAAAAAACACGGTAAGTGCAAGAGGAATGAGCCCTCACTAGTGGTAGTCTGGTTCTCATGACCCCACACGTTTCCAGAAACAACTGTTTTATTCTCACAAAAAATATCTGAATATTCACTATTAGCTCTGCTTTTGTGATGAAAAACATCATAAATCTCCCCTAAAACAAACAGACTAACGGAAAGATATTCTATGACTACGTTTTGGATGTAAAGATACCATTTAGGAAAAGTAGAAGGATTAGATGGGATGAGCCTAAACCCTGACTGAGCAAAGCATATATACCTGCATTTAAATGCCATTGATTTTAGTGGGATTATTCAGATGAAGTGAACTAAATGCAGATTCAACTGCTTACTGAACGGAGGCCATGATTCACAATGGTGCATGTCTGAATGGTCTGCAGAACATCAAACAGCCATGGAGACTGCTCATGTGGTTATGCTGTCAGCATAACAACGCTTCTACCTAGAAATATTTAATTCCTTGCTATTATAAGAAACACTTATAATATGTAGCACTTACAAAGCATTGCATCAAGTGAAAGACACCAGAGAAACAAAAATGATTTCTCAGTTAATTCAATTTCTGTTCTTTTTTCTAAGATAGGGAAATGCACTAGAACTAGAGCAGACATTGCTGAAGTGGCCATATTACACAGATCCACATGACATGATCGTCTCTTATAGGTGCACAACACTCTTAATGCACTAAGTTCATTTCTGTATTCCCCATTCTTTCTAGCTGTTGTCAAATACCTTAATAGGCACAAAGAAAAAAAAAAGTCTGAGTTTTTGGTATCTGTAATTTTTAACTGCAAGGAGTACATATCAGGGTGAGGAGAGAAGCCCAAAGATTGGCCCTTACTTGGCACACTGTGCTGTTTTCAAGACCAGCTACTATACAACCTTGCCTTCTGTTTTCACTTTGACATTTATAAAAATAAAATAAAATAAAATAAAATAAATAAATAAAACTTTTTCAATACCCTTTACTATATTACTGCTTTCTTGAAAAATCTTACTTACCTGCTTGTGTAATAGGAATTTGAGTTTAAAGTCAAAAAAATTGGCAGCAAGATTGAGAGGGATGTCTAGAATGCTTTGAATTGTTACTTTAAATTGCTCAGATTTCTGGATGCTGGTGTTTCATTAACCAAAACATAATTCTAATACAAATGCAGAGAATTAGAAAGTCAGAGGTACGATATTTTATGAGCCACTAAATAATGGAAGTTAATTTTGGAACACGATTTTCACAGCTTGCCAATGTCACTAAATAACAATAAATGTACCACCTTTCACATGCAGCAAATGGTGTATTTTCAAGTAGCACTCTTTAATTTGTGAAAGAAATAAGGCCTTCAATCCTAAATAAGGAAAGCTGTTAAACAGCTTCTCTTCTGACAGTTTAGCTAACTGATCATAGGTATCTAGTTGTTATTGATGTATTGAATAACTTTGAAAGTGTACCCAAGGTGTTTTGAAAGAAGTATTGATAATTGAACGTTATTGAATGAAAACACCTCCTTGCTATGACAGTTTCACTCTTTTTCTTTTATGGCTGGACAGCAAAAGTCCTAGGACGAGACTCTTTCGCTGAGACTCTTTTCAGAGTTTCTTGAGTGCATGGGCCATGAGTGAGAATCTGTAGCACGAAAAACAGGATGATATATCAGAAAACAATAGCACAATGGCACAAGAAAGCTGAACAAGTAATGTCCATAGACCCTTACTAAGGCTTAAAATCTTACTTAAAGTGAATTTGAAAATGTGTATTTCCACATATAGAGGCAGAGGATGAAATTCATGTAAAATCACACAAATGCAAGAGGTGACAAACTCCCACCAACTTCCACTGAAAATTAAGAGCACACACTACCTCAGCAGTGCTAAGCAGGTGCTCCAGTCTGCATCTGTGAGCTCGCCAGAATCTCTACATATATATAATAAATCCATATTTGACTACCTCCTATGATAAAATTTTATGTACCTTAAGAGGATAAAACATGTACACAAAACAAACCTATTGAGCTAATCATACATGCATTGAAACTTTTTGGCTAATTCTACTGTGCTTCTGAAGTAAGGAAATTATTTTGAATAACATTTCTCAATACTAAAAATAAAGAAAAATAATACTCTTAAAGCATATTTATCAAACTGCAGATAGCTTGCATAATAATAAAGCTATACAACATGGGTTTATCAATAATAAGTTCATATTTTCTTAATAGTACATTTAAAATTGTACACTTAAATTCTCTCACCCAACTTTCCCCTTCATAATTAGGCAAGCAATAAAAGCAGTGGACACTCATTCAGTTACAAGTCCTGTCTCTTAGATCATTAAAATTTTGTTGGTCCAGGTTTCTAACATGACTTCATTTCTGAATGATTCAAACTTCATGAATCAATGGTCAATAGATGTCCCAAACATATTGCAGCTCTACAATGAATAGCACAGAGATCACAGATGTATTCGAGTATGTGCTAGTCCACCTGACGACTTCCTGCACCCTGGTACAGACTTCAGTACTGACTAATCATTTATTAAGTCTACTGAATATTTCTCTCTCAGTTTTCTCATAACTTTTTATGAATTGAAGTTTAAAACAGAAGCGTGAATCTTTTCCTTAAGACATTGCAAACCTTAAAGAATGCAAAGGAAAGAACAAACCATTATCTATTTTTCCTCTCTGAAGAAAATTATTACAGACTTGCATGAAAGATGCAAAACGTGTTTCACAGGGTTCTAACATATCTAACATTGACACCATACACTGGTGTTAAAGTTTGCAAAGGTTAAGAGCATGAGCAATACTTTAAAAGCGGTCCTGTACAGACACATTTTGAATAAGTGAATGGATCATTGACTCAGCAATGATCTTGTATTACTGAAGTTGGGGGAGTTTTGCCAATGACCCCGATGGGAATAATATCACCTTCTGAATGTTAAGGTTAATATTTTTCCAATATTCTGTTATCCATTTAATAATGTGATGAACTAGCAATATCTGAAATATTTACTAAGTTCCAAGGGACATGTTTTGCAAGACTCCTAGGAAACACTAAAAATCTCATCTAAATTTTGACCTCTCATCCCAAGGTTAAACATGAAAGAAAGTATTTTATTTATATATCCCGTATAATCCATTCTAATTTTAAAGGATTACCCAAAACAAACAAACAAATAAATGTGATACCAACATTTAAGAAATGTGAATAAAGCTGAATTGGTTCCAAGTATTTAAAAACTCCACCATTAAAAGGAAAATAGTCCTTTTGAGAACACTACATGCCATTTAGTGATGTCCCTCAATAGCATAGCCTCAGGTGTCAGCTTCTTGTCAATTTGGCAGAGGTCTAATAAAGTATCTTGGGAATTCACCATTGCTTTAGAGACATATATATATACATGCACATATATAACTATTTGTGTACATGTATTTATATTCTACATATAAAATACATTGTGTGTATAGCATGCATACATTGCATTCATATTGGGTATATACACTATATACAATATTGTATGTATTACACATTTTTTATGCATGTGCCTACCTACATACTATATACACAATAGCACCTACAATACATATTGTGCAAACATATACATTGTATTGCATATACCTATATACACACATATAGGTATACATAATACATTTACATGTCTGAATATATGCAAATGAATATATGCAAATATATTGTTGTATAAAATATGCATTATATTTATTTTTATGTATTGCATACTATAAGTATACATGTGTTTATATATGCATGTATATATTTCATATATCAAACTTCAATTTGCAAGTTATTGAATAACTGTTGGTGTTCAAGACTGAAAGATGTTAGCACTTTGCTATTGCTAATAATTAGGTTTCTAATACAACAACCACTGCCAAATAGGTTAGGGATATGATCTAATACCTATCCTGTTTTCTCTCTGCTTTACTTATTATTCCTTAAACTTAGCATGTACTTGGCTGTGGTGTTTTTTGTTGCTGTTGTTGTTTTTTAAGAAAAAAAAGATACCTAAGTTGTCCATATTGTTTTGTTCCATCTTTAAAGTTTAGTACCTTTTTAACTTTTATCATTTTGAGTTGCATCATTTATGATGTACTGTACATTTTTCAAATGATGATCATAGTGAATATGATGTATAGATTTTTAGCTGTTTTCCCCTAGAGCCTGTGATCATCTCTACCTGTACTAAATTAAAAAAATGCATTAGAAGATTGTGAGTATTATATTCTTTGACCTATAGCTGCAAACATTGCCATGCTGTTAAGAGTATATTTTCCAGCTTTTGCCAGTATTCCATGCATTTGCCAGGAAAGATAGACGCTCTTCTCTTTTATTTGCTTCGTTTGGCACATCACTGTACATTATAAAATATTTGTAGCATACACAAGCCTTGAACCAGGTTTAAGAAATTCTAGGAAAGACATACAGCTGGTATTTTGCTGGTTTCAAGAGTTACTGGACCTCAGTTAAAATCCAGACAAATCAGAAGATAGTATGATTTTTACTTAGAACTGAAATTGTGGTACACTCAAGACTGGCAACAGCTGCCAGAAATACTGACTTACTAGCTTGCGATGAGCTCCTTGACCTATTTGTCAGCACACAAAGGGCTTCTTTTTCTATGAACAATAACATTAAAAACAACAACAAAATTAATGACAGAACAGTATCACAGTAAAAGACCGTCATCTGTGTTACTGAACACTGATTGCTTAGGCTTGTAGATAGATTTCAGATTCATAGAATAGAATCATAGTAAGTGCTAACAAAGAGAGCAAATTCACTCCAACATTGCATCACAAATTAGCACCTGATTCCTGAATAATTTATCAGGTTATATTCAACCAAGGATCCAATTTTATTATTTTTATATGGCAGGAAGAACTGAAAATATAAATATAATAAAAGTTTCAGTGTTATGAAGACTGTTATTAAATGCATAGATCCAGGTCCTATGGCTTTTTTTTTTTTTTTTTTTTTTTTTTTTTGCACACAGACACTCTCGTAAACAGAAGACAGGTTTTAACACAACCATAACAGAATATCTAAATTCAGAAACAAGAAATGAATTATACTGCCTCTGACCAAGGAACATCTTGAGGCTCTTCAGAGGACAGCAGCAGCAGGTCATATATATATGATGTACTATATAACATATATATATGACCTACTATATATATATGTATATATATATATATATTTCTTATGTAGACTAATCTGAACATCTTGGACTGGGTGGAAGCCTTCTGATGTGCAGCCTGACTTATGTATAGGCAGCATGTGGACTGAGAGATGACCCCTGTCCCTGTATTAGCAAGCACGCACGCTGAAGTCTTTTAACTTCTCTTTGGCACCTGTGAAAAAAACAGTATTCTTTTGCAGTATTCTTATTTTCATCAAAAACTCTCCAAATGATACCTAGAATACTTACCAAGATTTTGGTTTGGGTTGTGGGGAAGTATTAGATTCAGTATCTAGAGGTTACCATCTAAAAGTTACTGCAGTAAAATGGACGAAATAGTACTGAGTTGTATGTAGAGTGCTTTCCCCTTTAGTATTCTGTATTTAGAGCACTATGCCTTTTTTTCACAAGCACTACTTAGTCTCTAAGTTTAGCTTGTAATAACTCTCCTTAACTGTTCATCTTCTTACTATGCAAAAGTTTATTACAGGGTAAAACCAATAAAACAAACCCAAGTATCTGAGTTGCTGGAGAAGATGCTAAGCATACCAGACATATAGAGCACTTTGTCTTTGAAACATGGAAGAGGAGTTGTAATAGGATAATTCATAAAATCTGTAGCACAGAAATTAAATAAATAGAAAAGTCCTACAAATTGCTCTAAGACAGATTCACCTAATAGCATTAAAGATAAAGGAATGACCACTAGAGCCTATGAGATACTTTAAGTACCCCTCAAGGGCTTGTACATGCTTCACTGTTTTATGTGAAGCCTTGTGTCCTTTGGAGTACAATCTTGTTAATCAGCTCTCAAGGTCACTGCTGAATGCAAGAGAGGCAAGCTGTGCATCTGTAAAAGTTCTTTATTTCTGGAAAAAAAATTATAGCTCTATTTATGTGAAAATGATACACTGTTACATAGTACTTAAGTCCAAACCTGCAAGCACTTATCCTCACTGACATCATTTAAAATGTTCACAAAATTGTTTGCAGAATCTAAGTGTAAAGGCTCAAGTGCGAGCTACCCAAGATGCCTTCACTGCCATCACTGTGTCTCCCCCTGACCATGAGGGGAAGTGCACCTACCATGGGAATTGCCTTTCCCATTCAAATCTGGGTGACCACAGAACAGTCAGGATGGGATGAGGAACAGTATTAGATTTAGTTTTCTTCTCTTCCACCCTTGCACTGCCCATTGCCACTATCTGTTGTGATAAAGAATAATTTTGGGGGTGAGAAGATAGGAGAAGGAAGAGAGACTGGCCAAGAGGGCACAGCAGGGAGCAAACTGCAGCTCTGAGGAGTTATCCAGTGTCTCCTTTGGTCCCAGGACAGCACAGCTACACACAGTCTCCGAGAAGACTTACACTTTCTTAAGTGAACCTTAAGAAATTATTAGGAATAAATATATGGGTAAACCACTAAAATTAAAATTCCAAAAGTAAAGTTCCGATATGTAAATGTAGGTTTTAGAACAACTGTGGAATAATTATAACCCAACAAAAAGAGGGGACAAAACACCCCATCCTAGGGGGAAAGGGGAGGGGAAAAAAAAAAAGCTTTCCCATAAAAATACAATGAAGCAAAAGAGATGAAATAAAAATGGATCTCATAATTGAGGAATCAATGGGGAAGACTTATCTTTGTTTTACATTACTGGAGGACAAGTTCTCTCCCAAGAGTAGTTCATATGTGGAAATTTTACTGCTAGAAAGGAGCTTTAAGTGGCTGTTAATATCATCACTACTTATACTTTCTAACAGTGATTATGGAATGTCCGCTGGAGGACAATTTAGGGGAGAAAAGGTTCAAAGGTTTCAGCAGAGTCAAAAGAGATGAAAGGTTCTGAAGCAAGAAGAAAACACCAGAGTGGCTGAGACCTAAGAAGATACCTAGTTCCAAGATAGTTCTTCCTATCTTGATAGTCACACTTGCAGAACCTGGTAGGGACTGGTTTATCCAGCTGTATTGTCATGACCATTCATCACTAGCCCTAGAGACTATGAATACTTAGAGTCACAACACACACAGAATCACAGAATGGTTGAGGTTGGAAGAGACCTCCAGAGATCATTTAGTCCAACCCTCCTGCTCAAGCAGGGTCACCCAGAGCATGTTGCACAGGATGGCATCCAGGTGGGTTTTGAATATCTCCAAAGAAGGAAATTCCACAAGCTCTCAGGGCAGCCTGTTCCAGTGCTCTGTCACACTTAGAACTTCGAAGCTCCTCTGTTCCTAGCACCACTATACTTATATTCTTGAAAGACTGTCAAGAAATAGAAGTCCCTATGAAAACCCAGCTTGATTTAATGCCTACTACACTGTTTTTCAGATTTTTCAGTACTTTAGCAGATAACTACATGCACAATTGTGCCCATGCACCACTGTAACAACTATTTTGGTTGAATTTATGGATATATATTTGAAATACAAGACAAAAATATTTCTTGAAACCTCAATGAACAATGACTTTAAAACATGCTTTTCTCCCTGTACTTTGGTACTTTAAACACAAGATTAAATTAGATGCATTGGACTGAATAAATGACTTCATGAAGCTTTTTTTTCTTTTCTTTTCTTTCTGAAGTCTGCTTTATGTAAGCAGACTGACCCATATTGCAGTTTCATTCTCACCACATACCTTCTTATCAGGACATATCCTAATTCCTTATGAGGCATATATGCCAAAAGTGAAAAAATAATTCTTTTGTCAGAAAATCCAACACACATCAACCAATTTGGAAGCACTTTTTGGAGTATAGGCACAGAGTTGCTCAAGAATATAGCTCAAGATTGACATCAGCATTGTCAGTATGTTTGCAAGAGCAGGTTGGCCAAATTCAGAGAGGTAACATCTCTGAGTACAGTCACCTTGCAGTACAGTAGATCTCAAGAGGCAGGTTCTTGGTTTCTTGACAGTTGTTTGTTTAATACTGGCTTCAGTGATCACAGAGAATGTACCTTATGGAAGAGGTATAACTGCTCTTTTTGTTGCTGCTAACAAAACAACATGAAAAAGGAATATAACTTGCATTTGGAAAAATGCAAATGGAATTCTCATAGCAAGAGAGCACAGTTCTTCTAGTTCCTACTTTTTGTTCCTACTTACCAGATTTGTCTCTGCCAAGTGAAGTAAGAATAGTGTAATTAGTGAAGAAAAGTGTTTAAATCTAAAAATGCAATGCACTTCAAATAGCTAAAGACTGCTTATAAAGAAAGCAAGAAATAAGATGAAAAAAGCACGTGTTTGTATAATGTATATTTGTGTGGGTATAAAAACAAAGTATACAGTTGTATACTTGTATATACAAAGTATATTATATATTTTGTACATATACCTACATATAGAAATAAATTAATGCTCAAAGTATATTATATATTTTGTACATATACCTACATATAGAAATAAATTAATGCTCTAGTTCAGTTAATAAATATGTAGGAGCACAAACTTAGTGACAGAAAAAAGTCTGACATATTTGTTTAACGTTTATACATATAGAAAAATGGAGAGGACTGAAATATTTGTACAAAGCAGCATTTGTACTAGCTCAAATGTTCATAAGAGCATGAGTATTTTTTCTCTCATCTTACCAAGTAACAACACTTTTTCTATTAGTTTTAATCATTATTATCTAAAACTGAACTCTTCCATTAGCATTTCCAACCACAGTTTCAGTTGATCTCTGGAGATCAACTGTAAGATAGGTCTTCTCTGTAAGAGAATGTTGTATCAGTTTAATTGGAGAGATAATAATCCAAACATTTGAAAACCTTTTCATAGACAACTGTATTTGTCTTGCTTACTGCATTTCAGCCTATACTGATAAGGAATGACTTTAAAATAAACTAAAATATCATCTCAAATGAAAACAGAAGGACTTAATACAGGAGTTTGTAATACAGGATTTTGTACCAATTTAAAAATGTGTTTTAACTGGTGCCATTTTCCTTGCAGTATTCTTATATTGACTTGCTACTGCAACTATCACCACCCTTTATGAACTTGTACTGGGGAAGTGATCGTTCTCATAACGGTTTTCATCTTTCAGTCTTCAAACGTCTGCAGGAAGGTCCTTTAAAGTGTCATAGACATTGCCTGAACTCAACAAGAAATCTTCTGAGATTAATTTCTTGTCATTTTCAAATCATATCACAAATCAGCACCTCTTTGCACCGAGTTCATAACAGTTATTTATAAACAAATCTAACTTGTCTCTGTCTACATTTTAAGTTCCACCAGAGGACTGAATTAATTTTCATTGTCTCTGCCTCATCTTGCCCTGGATTTTTCATTTATAAGGAAAAATTAGTTGTTTTGGCATCTTGGTTGACGATGAACTTAGTTCGGTCACATCCCAAATTGCGCTAAAATATTTATTACCATTTAGTATCAGATAGTAATGGTAGTATTAGTTATTTAGTATTGTAAAAAATATAAATTTTAAAGTTAGCATGTTTATTAAATGAAGTTTTCTGCAAATGCATTCCTTTCATGGGGGGAAGGAATTTCTATGCAGAAGATCTATGAAAGTGAAAACCTCACTGTTTTCTTGTACAGAAGAAAACAGATAAATCTGTTTTGATATTGTCTTCAGAAATTGTCTTATCTTCAGAGTCAACCTTTGACAACATACAAAAAAGGAGGGAGTGGAAGAAGAAAAGAGCTATGAATGCATGAGCTAACAAATTGTATTAAAATTCAATCAATTTATTTTGGATAATTACAAGACTAATTCACTAAGAGAGCTCTGCACACTCTGTTGTTTATAATTGTCAATAGAAAGTTTCTCAGTCCTTCCTTGCTCTCCCGAACACAATTTTGACCCATATGACCTTGAAGCTGATAAACATCAAATATATGATTGCAGAATCTGGAATTAGTACATTACTCCAGACATCTATGGAAAGCAGTATGTATTCACTTGCCATCAAATTTCATACACTTGTTTTCCTAAAATGTTGATTTGAATTAGGCTTTTATGGAATATGGTAACAATCTCTACTGAGCTCTAACACCAAGGAATTGAATGGGTATTAAAGACATTACCTAGGACAATAGTCGCTGTTCCGTGTTAAATCATTAAGTGACTCTATGAAATGTCAAGCAACGTTTAATAAAGTTCCCTGCATATTATGACAGGTTCTCTGTCTTATAGATAGTCCTTCAGGTATTTGATTTCAGAAATTATATCTTGGTAGTTTTGCCTGATACTGCTGTTTCCATTTTTTGCTAAGTTTCTGCAAACTAAAACCACCACTCTATTTGCATTTTTTTCCCTGCTGTTGGGTTGCTCTATTCTCTAATATTATCCCTCATTTCTCTGTTTTCTAAATGAGTGAAATCCACATCTTCCACAAGCACTTCCTTTCTAGTTTTTGCTACATTACAGTGACAGGAATTTGACAATACTGATACAGCTGATGTCAGTGATCTTGCTCTAATTTTGTGACTAAAAAATAACCAATTAAAAATGAACCGTATCAGAAAGGAAGTGTTTATTTTTTCCCCCTCTACGAAGTGTTATAAAGCTAAATATACAAAATATTTATTTTTGCATATATTTATAATAGTTCCCATTCATTCTTGTAGATTTTCCTCCAAGATACAGCAGCCTCAAAGTTTTTTTTTTTTTTCAATTATCAGTCCAATCACTAACAAATTACTCTTTATGACTGTCATAAATATATTAATATATAATATATTAAATATATTACCCATGTTAAACAAGTGTCTTACAAAGCCCTTTTCCAAACATTAGGCTTTAGCGGAGTAAGTATTCATAATTTTTAATGCCTTTTGTAGAATTGCTTAGACATGTACTTATTTTTGTTTGGCTAGTATTTCAATAACAGTCTACAAAACACACCTCTTTTTCACTTCTACGTCTATGTCTTCTATCCTTCAGATGAATGGAAGTACATCCTAGTGGAATGCACTGCTTTTCAAACTAACAACTAAATAGACTAAAAATTAATTTCTTATAACTAAACTCAAATAGATACTCATTACTAATAACTGAAATATTTTTGTTCTACATCTGTTCTTTCCACATAGAACACTGAAGATGGAAAAAAAAAAGGAGAATTAGATAAAACTGAATAGGGAAAATGAGATAGAGTACATATGAAATGGAGTACATATACTCCATCTCATATCAAGTTAGAAATGCACATTACAGAAATCAATTCACAATGGAAATAAAATTTAATTCAACTATTTCAAATACTCCTAGCAGTGACTGTTTCAAAACCAGAATTCACATATACTTGTACATATGAACTTAAGTAGTAAGAGTAAAATATATATATATATATATATATTTCTATCTATCTATATATATATATAGGTAGTCAAGACATTCCTTCCACAATTCCTTCTTTGATAAGGTCTTTTAGTTAAGGAGAAAATTAATGCTATTTTCTGCCTTTGCTGCTCCTACTGATGTTGAGTCAATCAGGACAGAGTAGTTCTGCTTTCAAGTAACTGGTGACTGGCTGAGAAGGCTGGGAAAGCTGGAAAGTTATGTCGATACACTCCTTATTTGATACCATGGATTGTTCCTCAGGGATCTCACCTTAGTTTTCAAATCTGCCCCAGGCCAGTATGGATATACTTGTGAGTAAGATGGGAAGCAGAGCAAAATTCTTCATAAAACCAGCTTAAAAATAAATGAGTGCACACAAGTTTAAAAGAAATGCTATTTTTTCTATTAAAGTTATTTATGTCTATATGTAGATATATTTATGTGTGTATACATATATACATAATAACTTTATCTAATCTACACTTGAAAACAATTTTCACACAATAAAGACTCATGTTATTTCTCTCTCTATAACTTTGTTTCCAAATTAAGTCTCCATCTTCCATCAATGATTCATTAACTACAAATTCAACATTAGTTACTAAATGTCAATTAATTAAAAACAGTAAAGCAGTGACATTTTTAAAAAAGAGCAGATTTCTCATTGTCACACTTCATTTTGTACAACTTTCTTCATCTGTCACATTCACATTCAATTCCTTACTGTTTTCTTATATTAAAAATATAAAATAAAGTCAAAGACAATAAAACACAATGTCTCAACAGTTCTCATCTTACTGAAGTGCAAGATTAGTAAATGGCAAGCTACTCATCAGACAAAAGTTGAAGTTGCTCCACTACACTTTCCCAGAATACTCCAGTTCAGTCCTGAAGGTAACAACTCTCTCCAATTTGTTCACCTTGCTCATTCAGACCTCAGGTTTCTGCTGAGATTATTAGGCTTGCTAATTAGTATCACCTGTGATGGTGAGCTTTTGAAATATTAACATCTGTCCAAAGACAACTGGATTGTGACCTCCAGTGACATTTCTCATAGGCCACTAAATGGCTATCAGGTGGTGATAATATTTGCCTGTCACCAAGCTTGACCTAGAGAAGAAGAGAAGAACCAACTGGTGTGTGTGTAGGGAGGAGTATCTTTTCTCTGTTGAGGGACTATTTTTAAAAAGAAGGAAAGAAGTTCCAAACAGCTGGACCTGTGAACATTTATGACATAAAAGACATACTGTGGGCTTGCAAATTTCAAAAATGTCTCTCTGAATAACATTTCACAAACATCTGCTACTATACTTTTCTTAGACATTTCAAATATTTTTTAACATTTTTATTTAACCCTTAAACATTTGCATAAAAATATATATTAATTAGTTTACATGACTAATAAATGAAAAATGAAAAGTGTAAGTAGTCCTACTTTTAGGCTTCCTCAAAATATTTTGTAAGTTAGGTCCACCAAATTTTGCACATGGTGAAACTGGATACTTGACACATGTCAATTAAAAAAATAATCTACAAATAAATAAAAAAATCCACAAATCTGTAGAAGCTGGAACTATGTCTCACTGACATGCAGTTGCAGTGCAGATCATAAAAAAAAAAAAAGAAGCAAAACATTAAGAAATGCAGTGATGTCCTATCAGTGCCACAGGGGGCTGCTACATAATAGTGGTTACAATTCAGTGGAAAGGTTAAGGCAGCTGAATTGCATGTACAGGGCACATTGTTCCAGAAGCCCACGGTACAAATGTTAGAGTCTAAAACCCCCAGTGTGTGCCACCAAAGAAATCAAGGTCACTTACTGGCATTACTAGAATTCGTTCATCTTTCAAAATATCAACAAAACAACCACCAATATATTTCTTCTTCATGGTTTTGCTTGTAACAAAACTCAAATATTACAGCTGAAAAAATCAGTACTCTACAGGCTACCTTGCTAAGAAAAATAAAAAAGCCCTAAACCAATTAGTAACAGTTCTTAGTTTGATATTTGATTAATTTCTTACTTTAAGTGATTCTTTAGAAATCCTATTAATTTCAGGAGTATTAGAAGAGAAAGCAGTAGACACTGTCCCTGATGGTCATAGTACTTAGACAAAGTAGATTTAATTCTTAACATAATCTTTTCTCACTCTTTGAACTACTCAAGGTACATAAAAGACAACAGAATGTAGAAGGCAGAGATTTGGAGGAGAAACTGCATTATCAAAATAGGTCACAGAGGGAAAACATACTTTTAAAAAAGATGAGTTAAATATCGACTTGATAACTTGCTTGAATTATAATAGGCCAAGGGGCAATTCTAGGATCCAATACCCCAGAACCAAAGAGAAATAGCAATTGTATTGTGTATCTGAAATAAGGTGTTATTTATTCTTCTGAAAAACATCACCTTGGCCATATATTTTAATACATACAGCCTGCATTTTTATTTATTTATTTTTAAACTTGGAAGGGAACCGAAGGTCCCTTGTAACTGTTCAGACAACATCAAAATTTACCCCAGTCAAAACTCTAGGACAACCACTTCACTTTGGAAATGTTTACAGTTCAGATACGGATCTTTATCAGAATCTGAATTTTGCAGATTGTCTCTTCAGCTGTAAGATTTGATTCAATCCTGAAACTAAATATTCTAGGATAATTTATATAATAAAGCTCTTGAAAATCATGGTAGGCCTGCTACCTCACATATTTTTGTTGTATTCAGTAGTAGAATTCTCCTCTAATATTCCCTCCCCTTTCTTTTTTTTTTTTTTTTTTTTTTTAATCCAGTCTGCATCAAGACTGAAAGAAAGGTAAGGAAAATAATTTCATGTGTTACTAAAAAAAAAAAAATCTTTTAAACTGTACTAGAACAAACATCTGATCTCAAAGCAACATACAACATTATTATGCAATATGGGAAATAATTCAGTTATCAATACATGATTTGTCACGCTTTCTCCCTCACAGAATCACAGACTGGCTGAGGTTGGAAGCGACCTCCAGAGGCCATTTGGTCCAACCCCCTACTAAAGCGGTGTCACCTACAGCAGGTTGCTCAGGACCATGCCCAGATAGCTTTTGAAGTTTTGAAGATCTCCAAGGAGATAGACTGCACAACCTCTCTGAGCAACTTGTTCCACTGCTCTCTCACCTGTAAAGTACAGAATTGCTTCCTGGTATCTAGAGAGAACCTTTTGTATACCAGTTTGTGCCCATTGCCTCTTGTCTTGGTACTGGGCACCAACAAAAAGAGCCTGGCTGGATTTTCATTGCATCCCCCCCCCCCCCCCCCCCCCCCCCCCCCCTCAGGCATTTATACACATTGATAAGATCCCCAAGTCTCCACTTCTCTGGTCTAAAAATTCCTAGATCTTTCAGCTTTTCCTCATTGGCAATGTGCTCCAGTCCCTCAGACCCTTTTCCCTGCAGAAAAATAACCACGGGGGGAGGGGGGGGGGCTGATAACAAGAACCGTTAGATATACTTTTTGTTCTGAAAAACACACACTGAAGAAAAAATGGCTGATCAAGAGCTAGTTAGAGGTTTGGAGGGATAAAAGTAGTCCCAACAGAATCAGAACAGAATCAGATTAACACAGTTGTCCCTAATGACATGCAGAGTTATTTGTTCTTTATTGATTCAAGTTGAAGAGAGATGTCTACTGAATTTCTAACAGGACTTCCAATAGTAATTTCCCTTTGAGTTTTTCCCTCCAAGTACTGACCTTCTACAATAGTCTCCTGCTCATGGAGTTTAATGTGATCGGTCTGAACTGATTTGGCTGAAAAGAATTTTGACAAAGACTTCAAGTTACAGTTACACCTGAAGAACATCTTGCATATGTAGTTTTAATTCTCACCGCTAACAATATCAAGCTCCTCCTTCAATTTTAGCAGTATGAATTCAGAAAAACAAATTACAAGATTCCATTGTCTAAACCAAAGTTTTTGGTGTTTTTTTTTTTTTTTTTTTTTTTTTTTCCCTAAGATTATGAAGTACAGATTTATCAAATAAAAAACTTTTGATCAACACAAAAGCAAATATTTCTGGACAATTCTTTCTATCTATTAAGTGAAAGCAAGCCCTATATATCTCTTGTACTTATCTGTATCTGTTGAAAGCTAAAAATAATAGTGCCTTTAGGAATTGTACCCTACCTAGTTTGTGAAAGATGATGCGAGGCATTTCTGTTCCACACATTTTATTTTTACACTGCTAGACATCATTGTTATTCCTGAGCCTGATTTATAGGTACCCAGGGGTACTCCTAACCCCTTTTGATGTTATTTCTACTAGAAACAGTTGACAAAAGCAGATCTCCCCTTGAGGATTGTACCATTTTAGTATTTGTTTCAACTTTCAGCCATTTGCTCAACATATTAAGAGCTTCTTCAAAGATATAAAATAGCAACCCATCACCTTGAATGCTACAAAAAGAAATAAATGCATAAAGGCTGCCAATTCATGCCAACTCCATTGTAGATAAGCACAAAGCACTGGAAGGCATTACCCTATATGGAATGCTGGCTATGGATTTAGCATAACCCTACAAAGGTATTTGGCTCTAAAATATTTCACTCTGTTGGTCAGAGCTGCATGAAAATATTCATATCAAATATAAATCCAGGGTGAAGGAATACGTGCCTAATGTAAATTTGAGAATAAAACTGGCAATATGGTTAAACATTACTTCCACTGTGTATTTTTCTATATACCATAGATTACTTCTTTAAATAAGATTTTTGATGAGCTCTGTAGGCCCAGCTAAAATCATGTTTGTTGTGCCAAGCATCTTGAGATTTATTAATTGCTCCACCTGTGGTGGACTAGCTGTTCGTGATAAATGTATGTGAACATAAAGAAGAATCATAGTATCATCTAGGTTGGAAAAGACCTTCAGGATCGTCAGGTCCAACCATCAGTCTGACCTATCATGTCCCATTACTAAACCCTTTATACCCTTTAGTGTCACATGTGTAGACATCTCTTTGGTATTTCCAGAGATTTTCCAGACTCCACCAATTCCCTGGGCATCCCATTCCAATGCTTGACTACCCTCTCCATAAATACATAAATAACACCTGGTTGTCATTTTTCTTTTTTTTTGTTGTTGTTTCAGAAAAAAGGAAGAAATATATTATGAAGAATATAAATTGTTTTTCCCTGTAGCAGAGCAAAGTAACTGTTACTGTAGCAAATACAGTTATTCCTCATTTCCAGCTGAATGCTATAGACTACAATCAGCAAAGTTGGTATTTTTCAGCTGCACAGGAATATTAGAAAGTGATCACCACCAAAAATAGGGAGAATCACCTATATGCTTAAGTAAGATTACAAGGTTATGTGTATAAATATAATGTATTTGACCTTTGCACAGCACTCAATTGATTTTATTGTTCTAACTCTAGCTTTGTGTTAAAACATGCTTACCTTTGATCATCTTCACAACTGGGGTGAAAAAAAAATCAAAAATAGAAATGAAAATGATTTGTTTTAATTGCAAAATTATTTCATTGATCCAAACATATATGTGAAATTCTGTTTTGACAACTCGTGAGATTGGCCATAAGAATATGGAAGACAACTGACTATAGCTATAAAGGAAGTTTAACCATAGACTGGATTTCTTTCTCTCTCTCTCTTTTCTTTTTTTTTTTTAAGAAGTATGTGTCTACATAAATAAGAACAATGATATAGAAACCTTGGTTGGCATTGAAAGTACTGAAAGATTAAAGCAAAGAATCCTAGTCCTAATGATCAGTGGTAAGATAAGAATATTAGGCTGAAGAAAGAACTGAGATATTATTTCCTGGTTTTACTTTAGAAGGAGAGTTAAGGTCTTCTTGATTCCACCTACAAATGTGTAGTATAAAAAATGTAAAAATAGACTTCTGTGGTTTTAAAAATCAAAACCTCTGAAAGATAATTAGCATTTAATATATGGATGCATTCCCAAAACTTTAAACTTAACACAGAAATGTGCCTAGAGAAGCGTCTTTGTTGTTGCTGTTCATTTTTTGTTTTGTTTTTAAAGTTGAGAGGAGAGTCCAGTAAGTTGTCAGGAAGAAACAACTTTTCATTACAATCTAGAAAGACAGATTTCTTGAAAAATCCATTACATGGGTCCTGGAAATGGCTACTGTTTATCCTGTGAAGCTCAGGTTTTAGTACAGCAATTTCACCTCTTCATTGTACTTCATCATGTTCAGTAATGTGTTTTGATGATTTCTGAGCCTAACATAGTGGATAGTAGGACATGAATAACTCTATTGCATGCCATCTTGACACTGGGATAAAAGGTATACTTTCACTGTGGATCTAGTTTCAGCAATGAGCCCTCAGGTTTTAGCATCAAGATTATGCCAATCTGGCTGTGACTAAGAGCCAAACTATCACAGTACTATGTAGGACATCTACCATTCCTTGCCTTTTGCCTCAGGATCAGGAATAAGTTGTTGGCCTTCTTTCATTTAGCAGTACAGAGGGATGCTAGGATTCTGCACTGCAGTTCTTGCCCAATGAACCATTAGAAGGGACAGGAGAGCTAACAGTTTTTAGGTCGGTCTGCAATCTTGCTATGAAATCCTGAATTACCAATTTGAGAGAGACTGATATTTGGAGCTAGTTCTGCAACTACACCAACAAGTACGCTTTCAAAATCATCTCTTTCTAGAAGACACTATATTAATCAGCGTAGAGTTCAAATGTACCTTGGCACTTCTTTCTTTTGACCAACTATCATTTTACAGTTCTCCTTGGCATACGTTTTATTGTAAGCAAGGGTGCTATCTGCCCTAAGGCAGAGTCAATGTACAATCAAGCTAGTCAACCACAAAAGAGAATAGGATCTGAAATAATATTGTCTAATTCCTAGTGATTTCACCTTGTGCAGTGCCACTGGCCAGTACAAAAGACTTGCTCATAGGTGGGAGTAGATCAGGAGGTATGCAGGAGAACAAAGGTCATCCTCAAAATCTTATGAAGTAAGAAATAAGAAATATTTGTAGTAAGTATGAAATATTATGAAGTAAACAAGAAAATGATAAGATATCCTCATTATGATTTCATTACATCTCTTAAAGAATTAGAGAAGAAGCCTATGCCTACAGTGCTAGGAATTGAGAAGCTGAATTCTGCTTACATACATTTATTAGTATTCTTACAACAACAACAAGCTGCTGGGGGACTCTCCTGCACATTCCTTTACTCCTGGGATAACAGATTTCAGTGCCTTCTGCCAAACAATTCATTCTATGTCCCATAAGACATACTGGGATGGAAGCATGATCCCCTGAATTTTTGGAGACTGACAAGAATTAAGCTGATCTGTAAGCTGTTTTTTTGTTGTCGTTGTTGGTTGGTTTTTCTTTGTGTGTTTTGTTTTTAAAGTGATGGCAGATATCTCTTCCTCATGCCACAGGCTTCAGAGATCTTGCTATGATCAAGTAAAATCTGTTAGCCATTCAGAAAACCAAACAGAACTTTCATTTTCTAAAAATTATCTTTATGCTCCATAGCGGAAGACAAACCTATTTATGAACAATTGAATCTGCTACTTAAAATAAGAAGATTGAAGTCACTCGTAATCAGTCTTTCCTGTTGCCCCTACCATGGGTAGATAATTAGCAACTGTTACTGCCTTGCCAGCTGGTCGAGCATCTAAATCCTTCCTTGTTTACTGTATAAATCCAACAAGCTTATTCATAAATAAATGCTCCCACAACGGTGTGCTAAGCTAAAAGTCTACTGAAACTTAGGTTTCCACAGTTATTTGACGCCTTAACTTAAATAAATGAGAATTGGCATACTTCTGTGATATAGTAATAAATAGTCCAAATAATATTTACTAGTAAAGTATAGGAAGTCAATAGTTAGTCCTACGAACAATTAGGCTAAGCAAATCAAGAAAATTAAGTCCAAACTCCTTCTTTCCTTTGGGATTTTGACACAAAACTGTGAAAGAAAATACAAATTCATTACTACAGATGAGTAGTTTTGTACTGAATATATCAATTTAGGAAAATGTCAACATACCCATTTCAAATTTGATTGAAATAATTATAACCAGTTCTCAAGCCTAAGTAAACACATTTATGGCTGATATTCTACACTCCTGTTCTTTGGAAAACGAGAAGGCTGGGCTAAGAATGGAAACTACACATTATCCTTAATTACAGAGAGGTTAATACTGCTGAATACCTAACCCATTAGGACAGCTATGTATTTTTGCACAGTAGACTCTGAAACAGATGCACAACAACTCCGTAAACCCTGCATATACATGAAGTGCTGGACACCAAACTCTTCTTTTCAATGCACAATTATATTTTAATTTATAAGGAGGATGTTCTTCAACCATGTACTGTCAGCAACCAATCAGATATCAAAGCAGTAGCACACAAGCACAACATAATATTATACACAGTATGGGCTATAATCAGAATAACAACCTAAAACTTCCAGTACAAAATTTACTTCCAGTAATCCATCTTTTCCCCTCAAGATAGCTCTCAACATTTATTTTTTTTAGACTTGCTGTCTTATGGGAACTCAGACTTTTTTTTCCTAAATACTTTCTCATATTTCAAAACACAGATGAATCAACAGAAATATTCAAAATTAATAACATGGCATTATTGGTTTTGAGGTAGAGCCTTAAAACCTCTCCTATTCAGTAGATGAATGTTTTTCAGTTAATTCTTCACAGCAATAGTAGCTTTTTGTCTTTGTTGGGCAATTGGTTTTTAATCCATGCATTTGCAGACAATGGTATTCTTGAATGTATGTGCCCAAACACCATATAGTAAGACGGATTACAGTATTTAAAATGGCAATAAACAAGAACATGGGAACAGATGCACCATAAGTAATTTTGCTTTGATTTATAAAACAAACATCAAAAGGTTTCTTCACACAGGAATAGTTTGTCCACCTCAAAATCGTGCTTTCATTCACCGGCTCTCAGATACAAACTAGAAGTTCAGATCTATACAGCTATACCACTATCTTAAGCATTTCAGACTGTAGCATTCAGGTTTCCACCTGTATTTTAGGTGAGTTATAAAAATGTAAACTGTAATTATACCATCAAAATAAAGAATACACCTGAATTCACGGCCCATTTTCCACCATAATACTGGGGAAAAAAAGGTTTAAAAAGGAAAACCAGCAGAGGGAAAAAAGCTCTTTGAAAGTGAGTACTCTGAAGCACTGGAAAGTGAGTACTCTGAAGCACTGAGACTGTGAATCTCTGACACTTTTCATTGTACTTACCTAATATCTGTGCATGTTATACATGTGATAGAGCGACTGTTTGTTGTAACGAGGTTCAAAGCCACAGATGTTTCACTGTCAGTTGTTGGGTGTGCTCCACATTTAAAATAAAACTCCTGAAATATTGAAGGAGAGATAAAGAGAAGATTACATACTTGCAGCTCATGTCCTCCCTTTATCTTAGGCTAACTGACAATTGAGACAGCAGACAAATCACCACTGCCAGCAGAAAGGGAGGACAATCATTAGGAAATGTTTAGAAAGAGTCACTTGCAAAAACAGCAATCCAGGTATTTTGTCCCATGATTTCTCAGGTTAAGATACAATGTGTAGTAGCCACAGATGACAGCTTCCAGGTTTGTTTTTGTTTTTTTCTTGGAGACCTTTTGTTGTTGTTGTTGGAGGTTTCTAATGTAAACATTACGACTGGTATAAATGAAGTGTGAATTCAAAGGTATAGGTGTAAAAGCGTCAGAAGAAATTATGAGAAGAAGGCATAGAAGAATGACAGGTGTTGATGGCACAAGATCACAAGTGACTCTCTAGGCACCCATGCAAAGAAAAAAAAAAAAATCATTTAAAAACAAACAAACAAAACCCTGCAGCCAGAAAAATAGAGACAATGACAGTGATTCAGTTAACAGTGTTTCCTAATGACTCATGTAGGTGGGACAAAATGAAGAAAAAGAAAATTACAATCAGTATGAATTTTGTCAGGGCATGAAAGTCACATCCAAAAAGCAGGGATAAGAACAACCCAAAAGCTATGAAAAAGATTTGCAAGCTGGTCTTTCCTAGTCCTCCTTGATACCTCAAGTTCCTAGCTAGGCCATCCAGACAAATATCTCAGTGTTTGTTGGTATATTCATACAAGAACATGAGTATGACTGAGTGAAATAAGTTTTGTTTAATATAAAATCACATTCTCCTCCCACACAAACTTGCACTTGCTACAGAACTATACAACATCAGTCCAGAAAAAGCTCTTCCTTCCCCACCCTGTATCAAACCTTACATGGAATTCTATGTCTGGGAAGCAGAGTTGTGAATTACAGTTCTTTCTCAATACATCTCATTTAGATATCTTGAGAATTTCTACAGGAGATGGACACAGTACTATGCAGTAATACCTCCAACATGAAGTCTGGTAACTGGGATATCAGAAGTATTAATACAGTTTTCCTTCTAGGTTAGTAAATTCTGCTTCTCAGAGAAGCACTGATATGCAATATATTGAACCCCAATAAAATACATAAAGTTACATAAACATAAAATACATAAAGTCCTTAACCCTAAGTTAAGGACTCATTTCTGAAACACGTATTCACAGCAGTTTATTAAGACAACTAAGAGGTAAGAAGATTGTGAACAATTTATTAGTTAAACTAAGTTTTACAAGTATTCACCTGTACATATTTACATGAACTTTTTTTTTTTTTATTGCTTCTCTATACTTCTGCTTATCTTCTTTAAAACTGCTTTAAGAAAATTCTTTTACTAATAACATTTATAACGTGCTTTGGTGTTTCTGAATGGGGGACATAACTGAATGTGAAAACATTATTTCATATAACAAAAGACAATATTGCCATTCTCAGAAATTACATGTTGAAAGATCATCTGCTTGAGTAAACTACAATTAAAAAGTAATATATCCGAACTGCAAACAGAAAAAGAGGGATGGCTAGAATTACAGAAAAAATCCCCCAGATCACATACCAAGTATTTGTTCAGCTAAACTTTTCAAGACTAAAGAATATTAAAGCTGAGCGCAAGTCAAGACTAACAATGCAGTAAAACTAACCATTTATGAAACGTGCACCTTTGCAAAAGCAACAAAGCTGTGCAATATGCAGTTCCACAGAGCTCTCTAGAGCAGCCCACTTCTGCAGGCCTGAGATCAGTGCTGTGATGGGAGCTCTGAAATACAGCGCTTAGAATCTGAGAGCACCTGGCACCTCTGGCAGCATGGACTGCATTTCCACCCCTCCCTTTTCTTTTTTCCTTAATCATAGTAATATGCATTCCGCTCGATTGTAAAAGTCCTGAACTCAATTTGGTTCATAGCTGCAATTAAAAACTTAACCGGCCTGGTTTTAGACATTTTGTAATAACACAACTCACTAATATTTATTTGTAACATAAGATGTATTTACAAAGTTACTTCTTAAGATTAACACCAAAATATCTTCCTATACCGAATTTATATGCTGCTGTATAAAGCAGTATTTTCAGAATTTTAACATTTTAACCTTACAATAACAAAGCTTATGGAATAACATAAAAGGGCTAGTTAAAATTTAATGGAGTCTACATCACTATCTCACCATTTCTAGAATATTTCAAAGTAGGAAAAATTACCACTAATAGTAGTAAGAAATTACTAATAGTAGAAATTTCTCTATTGTGCACTTTGTTCTCATTTGGTAAAAATAAAATCTAATAAATGCCTTTTTTTTTGTTAAATATTCATGATCTGCATTGAGTATGGATGTAAAGAAATTATGGAGAAAAAAAATTCTACGTTCTGAAAGTGTGTTTTACGGTCACCTTCTACTGCAGAGAATACCTTTAGATCATTTTCTTGCCTAAAGGCATAGGTCCCCTGAAAATGTGAACATTCTATTTAGCATTACAAATGTCACCCTTTTGGCAGTATATCTGATAGACTGTTATTCAGAGAAAGGAGCAGGCATTGCTCTTGCATACTTTGTCATATTCTTCATTCCTGTTATCACTTGTGTGTCACACAACATTGTAAAAATTGCAAGGGGGAAGAAAAGGTTCGAAGATGCATGGTCACTGTTTGCTACTTCGCATGAAACTCATCCTTCAGAGGAAAATACTCAAATTTATCAAAAAATCTCATTGGATATTTTACAAAAAAAAAAAAAAAAAAAAAAAAAGCAGCCCTCCCTAAATTCTGTCTTTCCAAATAAAGAAGTTAGCATACCCCTAACACATGATTATAAGCAAACTGTCTACTCGATGGTCAAACAATCCAGTGAAGTGACCGAAGTGATAAAGTGATGCTCAAACCACCGGTGGGAGACTGGGATTTGACTGGGAATAATGTATCACAGGAACCAGAAAAACAGTATCCTTTTAATGCACATTCCCTGGTCCAGTAAACTGGAATGTCAGAAAAGGTATTGCTCTTTGCTAGCAAGTGT
This sequence comes from Heteronetta atricapilla, assembly GCA_011075105.1. NCBI lineage: Eukaryota > Metazoa > Chordata > Aves > Anseriformes > Anatidae > Heteronetta > Heteronetta atricapilla. The sequence continues at coordinate 47,168,718 of CM021733.1, read as the reverse complement.
CAAAATATCTTGCATTTCAGCTGATGTGCAACTCACACATGAAAATACAGGTTTCTACATACATTTGTTACTGCTGTGAAAATTGCTTCAAAATTCTAAGGAAGCACAGCCTTTGAATTTTTAACTTTTTTTTTTTTTTTTTTAATAAGCTATTGGTCAAGATAGGGTCTTAAAATACACATATATAAATATATGTATATATCTAAATCATGCATGACTCACACATTTATTTGGAATCAATAGGCAAAGCTATTTATTTATAGCAAAGCTATTTATAACACGTTACATATACATTCGTTATGTATATATTGATGGTATATTTTTCATTTTTTCAAATTATTAACACTTATAAGTAAGGTGATACATGAAAGGACGCTTATTCTCCCAAATAAGAGAACACAATGCCACCCTGGCACACTCCCATGATAAGGCTTCACCATTTTTTGCAACTAAAATTTTAGGTAGATACTCAGTGGATCTGAGGACTACTTGGAAGAAATCCACTTCAAAATAGCGTTTGAATCAAGTAAGTTTTCTGGAATGGGAAACTCTCTCTAGTGAAAAACCTAGAAAACATCATGTTACCTAAATGTAGAACTTCTTAAACAACAAACATATTGGACAGGAGAGCTATTTAAATTCCATTAGCTAACTAATGTGAGGAAGGCTGTACAGCCAAAAAATAATTCTTAGAGAGAGATTGCTGGAGTCAAATCTTGAATGAATTTTTAATAGGTTCCTGAATGCACTGTATACATAAGACTGCTCCACTTTCTTCTGTGAACCAATAGCATTTTGACTAGCCTTGATTCCTGGGAGATCCTCAGAACAGTGGCCTGTATTACCAGCTTCCTCATTTCCTTCGCATCTCAGCAGATAAATTCTTCCAGGAACCTCAAGTCAGGTTTTGAGCACTGTAAGCACCTTATTTACAGATTACAACTCTGTATTGTTTTTTAAACTAAGAAGTGAGTGTAAGACCTAAACTTTTTTTTTTTATATTTTAACAACTAATAATAATCTAAATATTAGCAATATAGTTTTAGAATCAAAAGATGCAGAAATAAAAAAAAAAAAAACACATATTCTTATAGCTACCTAAATCTCAGATGAGATTTCCATTTCTTTTATGACCAGAGTTCATCTAGAATTGATCTTGCAACTTCTATAGCTGAGAAATTAACCTTAGGCTCTGCTACTGTTATCAGCATTTTTAATGTAATCTCCATTATATATATATATATGTTTATATTTATATATGTATATATAATTTAAGACTCCAATCAAAATCAAACATTTTCTCTATGGATTTCCTGTAATTCATCAGCTGGATGCTTGATCACAATATCAGAGGTGTGAAGACTGCTCCAAACATCTGCTGACTTCCCTAAACTGGGAAATGCAACTGCCCCTTGAGTATGGCTAGCTGGGTCACCCCCTAGGCAAAACAATGATCAGTACAGCATTCGTGGACTGCCTTCATGGTAATGTACAAGCAAGGAAATGACTCATTTTGAGGGAAAGGATTTGCACATAGTATTAGAATAGCATTTAATCTGTAGCATATAACTCCTTAAGTATTATTTTAATATTAAAAGACAAATTAATTGCTACAAAAAGTAGAAAACTAGTAATGAACCACAAGCATTCTTAAGTAGGACAATAATAAAGGTTAAATGACAGTTTGGAGGATCCTTCAGGATTTGTTGATTCTTAACAGATTTTAGGAACACAGTAATGCAAAGATTAGAGGTGTTGGTAACATTAACTATTCACATTCCAATATTAATCTTTCACAAGTAGTAATACCTATATTCAGATAACATGATAATATTCCTTTGCCTTAAAAAAAAAAGTTCAATTTTTCCTTTTGAAAACAAAGGTCATGTGAGAAGTTCAATACCTGATGTCACACCTACATAATTCAGAACAGAATCAAAACAATCAGCAAGAAGCAAATTCCCGAGCCCTTAGACTTCCAAATGCACAGAAACTCTGCTGCAGAACACAAAGTAAGACAGAACAGCAGCTCATGAATGCTGCTAGAAGAGCTTTCAAATAAATGCCTTTATGGAATACAAGGAGAAAACATCACCTAGGAGAGATGCAGCATTGTATAGTAAACCTTGCTAACATATTGCTGGTAATCAAGCTGACCTCAAAACTAAGCTGAAACACCTTTTGATAAAAAGAATGACAAAAAAGTGCTAAAATAATAAATTTCAATGCCTGTACAAAGCATATACATGTATTTAATTTGGCAATAGGCAAAAGTGGCATGAGCATCTCTCTAATACCTGCTTTCTGACCGAGCTGCATTGCCCTTTTCAAAAATGCTTCTGGCTAAGAACAAAGACCTGTTATTCATGATAAAAGCTCTTTAGGATGAGTACTCTTTGCCAAGTCTTCACTGAGGTTGTCAAAATAGACTATGCTTGGCCTCAGTGAATACATCAACTTTGACCTATATGTGGAGTAGGGGAGGAAGGGAGCTAATTTATTATTATTACTACTACTATTTTGAGACAAGTGACAGTTCAGGGGAGAAAACTTGTACTATTCTTAAATTTTCCATTCTTTTCTGTTCAGCAAAGGCAATTGCAATTTAAATATATTTGGATGACTAAAAGATGCCTTATATTTCAGGGAAAGGGATGTAATACATTTTCAGAATATCCCTTTTTTATTTTTAATTAGCTTTGAGTGAAGTCATGCAAGAAAAAAATATTTAAAATGCACATTTCCACTTTTTCTTCAACAATTCTCACCATCTCACCATACCTTTTATTCAGTTGAAGATATCAAGAACAATTTGGTGCATAACAAATACTTGAATGGATAGAAATGGCATGGAAAGTATTTTGAGTGGAATGGGAAATGCACATATTATTGATAATTCTTTAAAAGACCTAGTGTTTTATTTCTGATCAAGTCAATTAAAGCTAGATTTTAGGCATATAAAAATGTAACTAAAAGTCTCATCATAAATGAGTTTCTGTTATGAATAATCAAGGGGTGACAAAAAGGCAATAAAGCTGTGTCCTCACCATACTTCGATTCCTCTTTCATACACTTTTTTTTTTTTTTTTTTAAAAAAAGCAGTATTTATATATTTATTCCCCTTGGCATGGGAGAATATTTCTATCATTCATTCTTTCAGAATTCACTGAACAAAAAGATACTGTTTGAAAAACCAGAACAGGACAGCTATAGCTACCACTCAGTCATTTATTCTTAATCAGCAATCTAGTGTGGTATAACTGAGTGTCCTGGTTTCAGTTAGGACAGAGTTATTTTTCCCCACGGTAGCTGGTAGGGTGCTATGTTTTGGATTAGGATGAGAAGAGTGTTGATAACATGCTGATGTTTTAATTACTGCAGAGCAATGCTTACACCAAGCCAAGGACTTTTCAGCTCCTCGCTCTGTCCTGCCAGCGGGCAGGCTGGGGATGCAGCAAGAGCTGGGAGGGAACAGCCCCAGGACAGCTGACCCAAACTGGCCAAAGGGGTATTCCATACCATCTGACGGCATGCTGAACAATATATAGGGGTGGCTAGCCGGGGTGGGGGGCTGGCTTATCAGGGATGGGCTGGGCATCAGTCAGCAGGTGGTGAGCAACTGCATTGTGCACCACTTGTTTCATACACATCATTATGATTATTTCCTTTCTTAATAAACTGTCTTTATCTCAACCCACAGGCTTCACTTTCCCATTTCTCTCCCCCATCCCAGAGAGGGAGGGGGGAGGGTGAGCGAATGGCTGTGTGGTGTTTAGCTGCCGGCCAGGTTAAACCACAACACTGAGATTATTAGTGATCAAGAGATCTTATTCACAATCCATTGCAAACGTAATCCTCACTTATTGCACGCTATATTCATTTGTTTGTACCAAAATGGTTGTGCATGCAGCTTGCACATCTATTTTCTGCATTACTAAAAAACAATTACTCCTTTTCAGTTAATATTTGCATTGAAAACTAAAAATAGAAGATGGATACAATTAGGATTCAAGTAACAGGCATGATAGGCTATTAAATATATAATGTTATAATTCCAGCCTCTGGAAATTACACATGCAACTACAATTCTGTAATCCCTGTTGTGTAGGGAAAATAACAAGGAATGCAGTACCTACCACACCTTATCTACTGGAGAAGACCTAGTGGAAACAAACAGCAGAATCCCTCAAGGTGCTGCTGCTCAGAAGATGCTATTTCAACCATCCACAAAAGTATTTTGTATGAAACTGACTTTACTCATTTTTAAGCAACAGCGTTTTTGATTTGCTTTGCTTGTCTAAAGGCAGTTACACTCTACATTCACTCCCTTCCTCTGCAAATGGTGGCTGGGACTCAGATAATTCCATCACGGCTCTGCTGCCATTTCGAGTCACAAAACATCTCTGTGACAAAGACAGAGGATGTGGGGCTCTTCAGCACCATCCAGCTCCCTCACCCATTGTCTCAGAGTAGAGACAAAGAAATTAAGGCATCCCATCTACTCATAAAATGGATTTTTTTCCTGGGAAGTTACCTCAGAGGGATCTAAGGCCTAGTAGACATGTAGCCAATCACCAGGAAAGCAAAACTAACATGCCACAGATACTCTAACACCTGATACCTAAAGATGCAGTAAATTAATTGCAATAATACAATAATTTTTCAGCAAGAATGACCAGACTTTCATAAAAAATAACATGAAAAATTCATACCCTTCCTGTACTGGAAGAGCACAAACTCTCCCCTCTTCTCTTCTGTTCTTAACTATTTTCAAAGTCTCATTGAGAAATACAATTTCTGATCTACACTTACTTCTTGGTTGAACCAATACTGCAGTTTTCAGCAAGATTAAATTATTTCCCCTAGCCCCTGAAGCCCAGCCATTTGGGCTCTATTGGGTTCTATTGAATTTGTTCACCAGATTTCCAAAATAAACTGTTTTTACATGCTGAAAAGTTCCTTTAAATTACTTGAGCCACAGAGGAAGTCTTGGTTTCTGAGTAGCTACTTGGCATGTATTATAATCATTATATCCTGAACATTAGTGCTGATTTCTAGGACTTAAACTTTCCCATCAGTCTCTTTTAAAGTAGAATCCAACTGTTTAAATTTGTTATTAAGTGTTTCCTGTAGAGAATCAGCCCTTTACTCTGAGCTTAATTTCCTCTGGCAATCAGATTTGAATTTTTATGTGAACGTAAACCACAAAAAGGGCTCAAGGAAGGAAAAAAATCAAATACTATATGACATCAGCTCCTCAGACTGTGCTTCTTATGGCACAAAAAAAAAAAGCATTTGCAATTACAGGTTTGCAAGATTTCTTTCTTTTCCAACCATGCTAACAAGCACTTGGGGTAAAGACAGTGATGAAGAATTTAAAATGATTACAGAATAAATCTAGAGTGTGTAAGAAACAAAACGCCCATGTGTGAATTTCTGTCTTTCACTGGTGATGTTACATTGCACTGTCACCCAAAGAGTCTTGTCTTGGGCTTCAGAGAAGTCTGAAGAGCTAACAAATTTTAAATGAAAAGTCATGAACTACGGTATTCCTTTAACTAGTGTTTACCTTCTACGACTATTGCATATGACACAGCCAATTCCATGGTCCAGTCTGTAAATATTGCTGGATCTCTGCCACAGATGCATTAGATTCCCATCCATCCAATACTGTTACAGATACTATTACAACTGAAACTTAAATTTTGTCCATCCCTGGATATCTAAGAAATCAGTCAGGTTCAAAGCTTAGTTAAAAAATAGTATCTTTAGCCCAATAGCCATCATAATAAGAAAAATGACTTATTTTTGGTTTTAGTTTTTTAGCCTTCAGCTAATATGACCAGTGTCTTTGAGTCTTGCATCTGTCCATCAACCATACAGATGATCTACAAGCCTGCAACACAGCTGAAAGGCAGTACTAATACACCTCTCCTTTAGCACTAAGGCTGCCTCAGGGGGAGCATCAGTATTTATGTGAGGACACTGGGCAGACAGAATTAGGCTGTAATGCTACCGGAGTGGTTCTTTGCCTCATTTCTGTACCTCAGCTTTGAAAAATTGGATGGTTTGTTCTGTCATCTTTCCAATGCCTGCCATAGATCAGGATATGAGTGAGCACACACCAGCCAAGAAATTGTCCACTTATACTGGGGATGGTGAGAAAAGGAAAGGAAGGAAATACCAGAAATGTTACACTCTCCCTTTGTAAGGGATACGCTTGTCTTTTGCTCTCAGGACTCAAAATTGTACTAATGAATGTTTGGCACCTCCTGAATATTCACTGAATAGGCAATGGAGGATTTCTTTGAATGATTTGCTCCAGGAACAAACTCAATGTGCTCCCATCACTAAGAAGCAGCCAGTTCACAGAGACAGATTACAGCCAGACAAAGCAAACCCACCCTAAAGTGTGTTGATAGATGACTCTCAACTCCAAGTGTTTTGCTCCAGAAACTTTCTTCCTACTGGCCATCACTACTCACGAAGGCAGGCATAACCTAGGGATGAAACCAAGTGGCTGAAGTAACTTCAGCCTCCACCCTAAACATGAGCAGTTGTCACCAGATACTATTTTGGGAATCCTGTATACCTACAAAAAGAAAACAGAAGCTTCCAACACAGTTTCACCTAGTTCTAATAATGCAGGCCTGAGAAAAAAGGTTTTTTCCCCCGCCGGGTGAGGTCTCTGAATGGAAATCAAGCAGTGGGCTTGAAGGAATTGTACTCTGCTCTTACTTCAGGAAGGAAATTGCATTATTACAAAAACACTTCATCAATTTCTCCTTTCTATAGAGAAGACTTCAAATTTTTGGCTGCTAGGACAAAAAAAAGGTAATGAAACAAGAACACAATGAAAAAATTATCAACTTTCACCAACTTTCAGAAAAAAGCCTCAGCTGATACCAGCATGTTCCAGAAGCTAACACTTCTTAATGGATGAAATTGAAACATTCTTCCTGAAGAAGACTCCTCAGCCCCCCGCAAAAAAAAAAAAAAAAAAAAAAAAGGTTTGCCTGTTTCTACAGTTTACATGCCTCATACAAAGATGGTTTTAGCCCCTCGCTTTTTGTATGATGTCTTATAAATTGTTCCTTAAAAACACAGGGCTTCACAGATTAAAGCCCTACAAAAACTTTCCCAGAGGTTTTGGGAGGTTCCTAGAGGTTCTTGAAGATTCCAGAGAGCTGCAGTAAATGAAGGAAGGAAGTGGAAGGGAGAAAAAAACAAAACAGAGACCAAAAAAACCACCTGTTCTCTTTGGCTAATATTGCAAAACTCAGTTAATTCTTAGCAGTAAAGAACTGAATTTGTTCCATGACATTTAATTTAATGTTTTTCATTGTTTCCTGTTATTTTTTAATTAATTCAATATATATACAGATCCTTATGCAAGATGATGTAGAAAACAAGTCACAGTGGGAAATTCATCATCTCCTCTCTAATCTTATTAAGCAAAAAAAATATAATTATGTTTACACTGTACTCTTGCCTATGGTTTCTAGCATAAGGAACTTGAAAAATGTAGCAAATAAGTTAAATAAGCATTTAACACAACAAACTTATTTTATGTACATACCAGTACAGAAAATAAGCCGATATTAATCAGTGGTTAACAGCACAGTATCTGATTTGAGAAGCGTTTTATTATTATTATTATTTAAAACAGAAAGATGTGGACATTTTTCCTTTGAGAATTTCATACATAGCCATATTGTCTAGTGTAGATAGCTATTTGCATAGCTTTAAAGTAACGCTGAAGGGATCTTCATAGATTGCTTTCACTATAGTGATTAAACTCAGTTTTCCCAGCAAACCTTTAGCAATTCAGACTGCCTTCATTACAAAACCAAGCAGAAAAAAATAAATAATCCTAACTTAAAAACCGGCACCCAGACACAATATGGCTATTCCCACACTAGCAAACTGCTGACTCTCAAACCTTATCGGAGAGCATTTCTAGGTGACTGAGCACAGTCGCCACACAGTTGCGGTGTTAGTCCCTGGCATGTTTCAGATGGGCCAGCGAGCACCTCACACAGTTCAGGCATGGGAGCAACCAGGCACAGTTCCCAGCAGGTGGTTTGCTTCCCTCTTTTGGGGACTGAGGAAGCTTGGTGGCTGCAGAGAAGCCATGCTGTGCCATTTGGCCTTAGTCCATGAGGAATTTTACCAGCAATGTTTGATCCTGTGGCTCTCCTTGTACCACTAAGCATGTTTTGCAACTCCCTCTGCTTCCAGGAGCACACTTTCTTCCTAAACGGTGCCAATCCTCTTCTGATCTCCTGGGGTCTTCTGACCAGGCAGGTAGCTGTGGGCCTGGCCTTTTCTCCACTGTAAAACACACTTTCTGCTCCCTGATTTCTGCTAAGTAGTTTCCTACCTAAAGTAGCTGTAAATTCATTCTTAATTCAGTCAAAACAATTTGTGTTAATAGCAACTGTTTTCCTCACTAGGATCAAAATATATGTCTGAAAGTGTGACTAAAAATGGATTTATACAGTAAAATAATCTTTTACTACGAGAATGAACGCTGTATGAACAATACAAAATGTTTTCTGTAAACATCACACATTGCTAAGTTCTCCACTTGACATTTCAGAAAATTATTTTGAAGATCTGTCTTAAAGCAATTAAAACTGCCAAAGCTTTAACTTGCAAGTCACCTCAAAAACGTATTTGTGAAAAGTCATTTTAACTATCTTTATTATGAAACTATTTGACTCCAGTTTTATGCATGGAAAAGCAATAATTTAGTAGATACAGATGAGTCACCAAAATCAGTGCCTTGTTACGGGCTACCAGAACCCTGACAGACAGTAAGCTGCCATGGACATCAAACAGAAAGCACTGTCCAGATGCATTGTCTTCAACACAAAGGTTCAAACAGTGTTCCAGGTTACCAGTGCTGTAAAGACACAGGTGCTCGTGGCCATGGAGCACACCACGGTGGTGTGCCCATGTGCTAATTCACATGGAAATGGGAAAGATGTGCTAATTCACAGTGACCAGCATGCTAGTGCTGCTAGCACCAGCAGCACTCCAGCAGAACAACTGGTGGAAATTAAAGCTGCCCCTGACTTGCATTCAAAGGTATGTGGAGACAGAGCCAAACACAGAGATACTGATCTGTTTGACTCAAATCCCCTGTGTAGGATGTAAAGCTTGCAGAGGTAACTGAGCCAACAGAGATGAATTTGGCCTCGCGAATGTTGTGTTCACATAAACATAACAGGTCTATTATAGCATTTGTCATGACAAATCTTTTCTCAGACTCCAAAAGTCTCCCATAGATGGCATAAGCAATTAAGCAAGAAATGTTTGCCAAACACTGCCATGCAGTTACCATTGCCTGTACAGTTTTCCTATTGCTGTGCTCTCTGCACAGGCGCTATCTTTTTGAATAGCAGCCATATTCATTAGGAAAGGTCACACAAATTTACAAATCAGCTTTCCACCACATAGCCTACGTGTTCATGAATATGTACTGCATACATAGGAGACCTTGTATAAATACATTGCATAAAGCAATTCCTTCAGGGTAATCATAAGTAAAATTGGGAAATATATTTGTCTGTAAAACATATGCTTCATTTAAAGGTGCAAGTCTGTAACATCCTAACAGTGTGCCCTTTAATTTCAGATGGAAATTACACCTTAGTATCTGTTGTGACTTTGCTTTGCTTTTCCCCCTTCACACATTTACAGTTTGAACTTCTCATTTAACTACTATCATGCTACGATGTGCTCTTGAGGAAACAAAAATCATCACTTCTAAAACATCACCTATGATAGTGAGTCCAGCCTTTAATAGGACAAGTAACCTATCCAGTCACTTTTTCCTGAACCATAGTAGGACCTTCCTCAGCAACACCTTGGAAAATAAACACTTTTCAGCAGGAATTAGAAAACCTGAGTTGAACACTTTCCTGAACACAGAGTGAGCTTTAGCCCTATGGAGAGGGGTATACAACTACATTCCTACAAACACAAATACACGAAATCCATGTTTTATCTGTCCTGTTATGCAAAATGCTGAAGTAGCACAGAGAGCAGGGACTTTTGGACTCAGGACTCCAAAAGCTCAGCTTCGGAATGATACTTAGGATACTCAAGACCACTACCTGCAAAACAAACAAATAAGCACAACACAACACCCCCAGCACATGCCATACTACTTTCTCAAACTAAGGTCCCCCGCGTACTGCTGGAATTGGTTATTCTGATATACCTCACACACAAAACACAGATGCCACAAGGACTCTTTCTGCCCAGGCCCACCAGAAGGGGTGGTGCCCTTCTGCAGGGATGTAGCAGATGAAGCACCCTTCTCTCCACATACTGGATGAAACAGGCAACATCAAGAGACAGTCCTCTATAGAAATTAATTCCAGAGAAGCACACAGTCCTTCTGGAGTGCATTGGTTCAGATCCCCAGGCTGAACGTTATGAAGAAGCCAGGAGCCAGAGATGTGTTGTGCCTCTGCCTCACTGAAGGCTGGCAGACCAGCAGGAACACCACAAGTGAAACTTTTCTAGCACGCAATTTGCTTGCTCTTGAGGAAAGTAACCAGGGAAAACAAATTCACGTATTATACGATGTCCCAGACATAATATACAAATGTTTTCATGAAACTGAAATCTCAGATATCCAGTGACCTGAATTATGCTCTAACTCAATTTCTTGACAGGCACCCTGAAACCTTGGCTACCTGTGCGAAACCTAGACACGCAGTAAGTCTATCTTAAGGTTACTGAGAACAATCTGACCTTCTACAATTCCACCTGATGTAAGAATGAGCATTTTTTTCCCTAAGAAAATCTTTGTCTTACAGTATACTATCTCCTAGGTAACCTGCATTGCTTATTGTAAGCCTCCCCCAATCACAGAAGTTCTCTAAATAAGAAAATGAAAAATACATCCTCAAGAAGCACATTCCAAGAGGGTAAATATACTCAACGTGAATTCAATGTCTGATGCATGACATCATACAGTTGTTAAAATAAAAAGAAAACACGTAGAATTATGGAAAACATTACTTCAAATGTAGCAGCAAATATGCTAACATATGTAGGTCATTTTGTTTAAGAGGTTCTTCTAACTGTTGCCACTTGCTTTTGATTTTGGGGGTTGTTTTGTTGTTGTTCTTTAACATGAACCCAATTTTTTCAGTAAAGTTCCTCTCTTGTTCACATAATTTACATATTTCTAAAAATTTTCCGTGAATAATTGTGACTTCTACTATTACTTAGAAATCAAAGTTTAATTCAACAGCACAAACTTATTAGGTCAGATTTCTCTAAGCTAGAAAAATCAGCTGAAGGGGTTTCTCTCAGAATTCCATCTACACAAATGCTCTAGCAAAACCTGTGAATTATAACAATTGAGTCATTACAGCAAATCCTTATTGACAGGTTAGTGATCCTGCAAGCTAGGCACTGTTTTCTAGTAGTGTTTAAGATAAAACTCCCATGAATCAATCTCTTTGATTTAGCAAGTATTGTTATTTTTCCCCTTAATTTTACAACCTCAAATTTATAGGGCACTAATATTTCTGTTTTGAAAAATGATATGCACAGTTACACGTTCTAATACCATTCTAACAGTGGCATTTAGTGAGAGGTTACTTTAGTGAGAAGTTACCACACAGGCAGAAAAAGCATGTGGCTTTTTTCTAAAAAAAAAAAAAAAAAAAAAAAAAAAAAAAAAAAAAAAAAAAAAACTGATGCAACTTGAATACTCCTGGGTGAATTCTGATGTTGCAATGGTGGCGCAGCAGCAGCAGGAGATGGAGCTTTGGGCACCAAAAAGTTGAAGCCTGTTTCCCTAGAAGGGGCTCTCAGGTCCTCTCTTCATCTCCTGGCACCAGTTTAAGTATGGGTGGCTTTTACAAACAATTCTTAACTGTAGTTACTTTGCCCATGTGCCTTCAAGTATCACAGTGGAAAAATTCAAACATGTCATCCATAGGTGGAAAACAGACTTTGTGCCAAGGTAAGTTTTACAGCAGCTTTTAGATCTAACGGAATATATCACACAGTATGCTAGCCTGCAAAATGACAGTTATTAAACGCTCAGTAACTGTACCTGCCAGATATGAACAAAGAAAGCACACTCTTTCGTATAAATACTGCCTGACATTTTTTGAGGACTCCTATATAACTACACTGCACCCAGACAAAATCACCTTCATTCAGCTTGATTGCAGGTAGATGATTGCAAGAATGTTGCATGCTTGAAGGGAAATCCAAAGTTTCAATCATCAATATGAACTTGCCACAGTTGCTGACAGTAGCATGTCGCTTATGTTATGCGCAACAAGCAATAAAAGACTCATTGAAAGCATTACTGAACTTCATTAAATCACAAAGAACTACCCCTGAACACACTAGACATTGCATGCAAAGAAAAAAAAAAGTATTAAAAGTATTAAACATTCTTTATTTGAAAGAAAATTGGGTCTGATTTGTGAAACAAACTTGAGTAGGCATAATGTTAAGGTTTGGAACTGATTATACCATACCTTCTTGAGTATATTTCCACTCTCAATATAACAGCATTTAAATATAACAGCAGTTAAAACATAGTTTCACTTACTCCTTCCCAGTTTGTTTAGGACCCTGAATGTCTGCAACTTTTCTAAGACTTTAGCAGATCAAACACCCAAACAGGAAAATCACTTCCAAATAATACACAGGAATGACCTGTAGAGCAACATACAGCACAAATAGGACAACCGTAACACTGTTGTCACTACTAGGCACAGAACTGTATTACAGCAATAACACGTGCCAGCAGGAATCTCACACCTTCTTCCCACATTTCTGTTGGGTATAAGAACATATATTTGGAGTGCGCTTCCCTTTTATATTTGGCTAGGTATAACTATGACTGTGCACGCTCACATCCCCTGTGTAAAGTGGAAAATTTGAGCCATTATATAGTTTGCAATATATACTTTGTCATATTTATCCTTTTTATCTCAGTCTAATAATATCTGGCTTCTTTAAATTACCTGTTCTGGTAACATCTGGCTATTTCAGGAATGATCACGTAGAGCGTACACCAGCCTATTTAGCCAATGCCTTGTCTCTAATGGCAAGCTAACAGTAGATGCCCAGAGTATGCATTTATATTAAAATAAAAAAAAAAAAAAAAAAAAAAAAACACCACACACATGCACAGGGCAAACCTAACATGGTAATTTCCCTAGAGTACATTCCCAATTGCCACCTACTTGCAACTCAGACTTCCTAACACAGAACAGCTATCTTAAACAGTTCCTAATGGATTTCTCTTCTTTGTCACTCTTTGAATCTGTTGTAACTTCTATAATGCATCATGGCAAAGACTTCCACGGAGTAAGTGTGCACTGTGCAACAAAGAATCTCCCAGTGGTTGTTTTGAACATGGTAACAACTGGAAGTGGGCACAATCAGGCCAAAACAAGGATGTTACAAACTTAGGACAGCGAAGCAACATTACTGTTGTCATGTCTTTATCACAGCTACCACAGCACGGATAGACAGTTCCTCACTGCAGTGCATCGTTGACATGTTTTTCAGACATTTCTAAAAGTAAAACCTCAGAAGTATAAAAGGGGCATTTGTGTTCAGTTTCGGCTTGCTGGTACATGCTGCTCCCTTTCAGCATAGGGAATGGAATTACAGAGGCTGTGAATGATGCAGGATTTGGTCGCATGATGACCAGCTGCGCTCTGCTCACTTTCCATAAAACTGGGCCCTTGATACCATCTCAAGGATATGAAATGATCATTTATAAGACATTAACTGCTATTTCAACAAATCCAAGGGCATCACAACAGAAAAGCTGTTGACTTGGTAATCTAAGATATTGGTCTTGCAAAAACTCTCAACAATTCCTGTTACAGGACAGATCTCTAGCTCACCTGAAACTGCCTCAAAAATGATGAGGCATCTACACTTTTTGAAAATATTTTCAAGGGCTCTTATTGAAGGAGATGTGAAGCTGTGCTCAGAAGAACTGCCTATTTTCAAAAGGCTATTTCAAAAGACCAAGACCATAGCAGCTCAGAATGATGATGCAAAGTAATTGTTCACAGAAGACAAAATTAAACACTAGAAAAAAAAAAAAAAATCTCTGAAAACACAGTTAATGCTCATGTTTTCAGACAAGGTTTTCTGTAGATGCAAAAAATAATGAGCAACAAAGGTTTTTTTTTTTTTTTTTTTTTTTTTTTTTTTCCCCCCTTCAGTAGCAGGGTTAACAACTTAAGAAGAACATCAAAGAGCAAAAAAATTGTTTGAAGGCATTATAATCTTCAAGACAGTTTATTTGATCTTCTACAAAACTGTGACACTTCCTCACATATAAATACTGAGGATTGCAACAGAGGAAAGATGAACTAAACCTCCTGAAACCATTCAATACAGGGTACAAATACACAGGCTCCTTTGGGTTTGCCAGAATGTCTACATAACTTCAGCTTACAAAAACAATAAGGAATTATTCATCAGTGATATTGAGAAAACCGAAGAACAGATCCAAGGTGCCTGGCCTGACCTCAGCTTTACATTTTTTATGATCCACAAAATTATACATTGTTTAAAAAGTATAGCTTCTTAAAAATACTTTAAAATAACTATTTTTGTGCAATATGTAACCAATTGATCTAAATCATACTTGTGATGTTTGCTGATAGTAGGCTTTGATACTTTTCTGTGACACATAAAAAGTGTCTAACATGCTCTGAAAAATAATGTATTTCTACTGAGAAAGAGTCACTGTTTTTTTTAAGATGAGGATAGATCTTAATAATAAAAGCCTTTAGTTTTCTCCCCAAAATAAATAATTCAGTTTTTCTGTCTTTGTATATAATTAATTCTATTTTATAATTCAGTTCTTTACCTATCATTGATTTTTCTGCTGTAAAGAATGGAATAACAGAATTTCTTTATAAATGAAACATTGAACTACTCCAGAATGAGGTTACTTTGAGAATATCTGCAAAACAAAGATCTAATTATAGTTTCCTAAGTAGGTAACTGGGAAGTTAAAATTGAGTTGAAATAATCTGCAGCTACAACGTAAAGAACTCTACAACATATCATGGACCTTTAAATACAAAAAAAAAAATTAACTGCCTTGTTTGTTTCTTCACTGTTCAAGCATTTGAGATAATAGCAATTACAGGTAAAAATGCTAAGCATATTAATTTAAAGGTCTAGCAAAAAAAAAAAAAAAAAAGAAACAAAACAAACAAAACGTAATTTAATTACAGCATCTCGATAGGTTACTCTAAGTCTGCTGTTTTATTTGCTGTTTCCCCACCCCATCAACATACACTTAGGAAACACACTGGTGGCAAAACAAAAACAGCACTTAGAGTTTTATAAGGATGATTTTACAGAAACAAAACTACATCATATCATAACCTAGGGCAGCTTTTATGAGGTAATTTAGGTAATTATAGGCATGTAAAGATGACACCATCCCTGAATAGAGTAAATTTGGTACTCTTCAATAAAAAAATGATGTGTAATTAATGTCAATCAACAAGGGCTTGTGGTAACTAGACACCATCAGACTAATCTGACATTTTTATGCGATTACAAGTTTAGCAGAACAACATAATAGCAATGCTGAAATTTACACAGATTTCTGTGGCATTTGATACAGAACTGACATTTTGATTACAGAACTAGAACAATGATAGATCAATGTTAGACGGATTTAACGGATACATTTCAAAATGTAATTTTGCACAGTGAGTCATCAGATAGTGTTTTTCAAGGTGGTCCTGCAATGATCATTTCCTAGCCCTATGCTATTTGAAACACTTATTAATTTTCTGGAGGAAAAAGTAATTAATCAAATTTTTCAGAAGACCAGAAGTCTAGAGGAGTGGAAAATAATGAAAAGTGCAAGTAACTGACAAAACATTATGGACAGCTTGTTCAGCTGAGATAAACCACATAACAGGCATTTTAAAACAGTCAGAAAGTAAAATTGCACCTTCAGAGACAAGGGCCATATACACAGGAGGAAGGACTCTATCCAGGGAGGTGGTAATTTGAAAGGACTGAGGTTTTTGGTAGGTAACTGCATGAACCAAAACCTTCAAGGTAACATCATGGTTAAATTGCCTAATAAAATTGCTGGTATCTACACAAGCAAGTAGACTGTAATGTTTCTGTAGTTGGCACTGATGGCATCTGTGTGTGACTGGTTCTGAGGCATGAAGTTTACTAGCTATGTTGAAAACTGCTCAAAGTGATGCAAATAGCTAAACAAATGATTAAGGACAGGAAAATGAAGCTTTTTTATATTAAATTACATCTCAGAATACTCAGGTAAAGGTACAAGGTATAGCTGAACTTTAGTCTACAGGCATCAACACACAACTTGTATTACACAGCAGGTTGGATGAAATGATCTAAATGTTCCTTCTGCTTTTATATCTATGGACTGCTTATTTCCCATATATACACGCCAATTAAATAATTTGAAGATTCTGTGGTGCAAAGGATTACCCTACTGCATCTTTCAGCTTCATATTTTATACCTCAGCGATTCTGGATTACCGAACACTTACACAGAACCAGAAATTAATAATGAAATGCTAGCACACACACCAGATTGCCCTGTAAAATTAGGCTTCGGGGCAGAACTGTTCATCATGTAAATAAAGAAAAAAACATGCAGCAACATAACCTCTCCCCATACATTCTAACTTCTAAAACAAGTGCTAACATGTCTATGAAAGTTTTTGGAGGATCAAAGCCAGGGCATACTAAAAATTGCTTGTATAGCTCAAATAACTTAAAATTGAGTTATTTAAAGTAATTATGTCCTGGCTTGCTGCTGTATTGTTACAGATGTGTTATGAGAATGATACATACACCGTTGTGATTGATTAGAAGGCTCACAGACATTTCAAAGATAACATTTTACGTTAACACTAGATCTGTCTTAACATACTATAAATTGTTGAATGTTTCAGTCATGCAAGTGGATTCTTACATTTTTCTAGTAAAATCAGAGTCAAGTAACTGGCTTGAATAATTTATTATATAAAAATAATGATTGAGTAGTGCAACTGCTCTATAGTTATTCTAGTTATGGTAAATCTGTATATAAACTGTAGTTATAGACTTAAAGGTTAAACTGATTTTGTCCATTGTTATGCTCAGCTAAATAGACTTTCAGAGACACCTCTCACAAGAAAAAAAAAAAAAAAGGAGGAGCTTATTTTGTTATGCAAGAGAATCACAAATCAAGCAAAAGCATTAAATGTGTATAACATGACAACTTAGTGATTAAAACATAGTTCATTGAATTAAAGACAAAATTGCTGATAGGTTTCTGAGGGAAATAGAGTTTAATTCAGAAAATTCTCTGAAGTTATTTGCCCATTTATTAGCTGTCCCCTTCTTATGTCACAAAATAGGAAAGTAGGTTACACTGATGAGTCTGGTTTATTTGTTACTTAACTTTGAACTAACATTCACTTGCATTTAAGCTTTATTCCTTTTTCTTGCACAGATGTCATACTACAGGGTATAAAAGAGTATAAAAGTTCTTAAGTAATAAAAGCAATGGCCTCAGTCTCTGGGAAGTAAGAAAAACTCTGAAGATTGTCCAGTATGAAATTTGAATCATTCCATTTTCAAGGATGGATCAAGAAGCTGTCATAATCTTACTTCACAGATACTAAGCTGCCTTTAAAGGCCTCTCATCTGGTATTTTAATTAGCACCCCTGTTCCATCATGCTGTGAATGTGTTTTTAAAGCATGTGATATCTGGACTAATCTTTACTGCATAAGACAAACTAACATGGAGAGCAGTGAAGTAGAAGAAATCAAAAGAATGAAGTCAAGATTTTTCTTAATGCCAAATATATCTCAGAATTTTTAAAATTACCAAATAATTTTATTCATGTGAATTGGAAATATTCTAACGGTTCCAAGGACAGACAGATATAGCTCCTTTCCCAAATAACTATTTCACTGCACACAAAGGATTAATGAATAATATAGCAATGTATCAGACATACTATAATGAGATCATGGTTCTTTAGCTTACTATATTCTCATTTTGATAACATCATTAAATTTACTACTTTATTGATACACTAACTGCTACAGAAAATTATTTCTATTCTCAAATGAAACTGAGCTCTGAACTGATCAAAGCAAATGCGATGAAAAAATGAAGTATGTTTCATGCAGTGATGTTTGAGAATAGCTTTGGATGCATGAAAGAAAAAAAAATTGGTAAACTGTGTTTAAATCATCCAAGCTGGGCACTGTTTCCTTGACTTTGTAGTCCAGTATATTCCAGATGAGCACAGACTCCCTGCAGAACAGGCTGGCTATGAAAGCATTATATGGTATTTCTGTCCTCAGGCTTGGGCCTGGTGACTGTAAACATGCAGGACAAGGACAAATATGCATGACAAATCCTTAAAGATTCCCCCTTTTTTTAAAAAAAAAATAAAAAAATAAAACAATATTCAAATGCCACAGAGGAAACATGGAGAAACAACAAAAATTTAACAGTGTAAAAATATAACAAGCTTCCTACTGCAAACTTCTTGCCCCAAACATAGAGAGGCTGCTGTATAGTGGAATCTGACTGTTTAAAACATGTATAATGATCACATACTGAACATTTATTAAAAAAGGCAAAAAAAAAAGTGATCAAGCTAGAAAGTAAATATAGCAACCTACTGTATCTATAGCAAAAAAAAAAAAAAAAAAGCTCAATTTGAACAGTACAGTGATATTTAAGGAAACCCAATATTTAGAGAGGCTTCAGTAAGCTGACAGAAGTCCTATTGCTTCTTTGAAAAACAATTTGCTGAAATGCAACGTATGTTTTGAGGACTATAAAAGAAAAATGCTATTCCATTTTCATGATCATAGACAGTTGATGCAGTTGATTCATCAGAACTATAAAATCATCATTATATCAGCTGTGAGGCATATATCAAAATTGGATAAAAATACATTTATATTTCCATTAAAGTCTTTTTTTTTCCTTACGTACAATAACTTAAACTGTATGTGAATTATAGTTCTATTTAACCCTTCCACTATTGTTTCTGAGACTTTAAGGTACACAGAAACTCCTTCTGCACATCAAGCAAGAATCTCAGGAGCACAGACAGAACAGAACTAGTTTTCTAAAATTCAAAACAGTTTACTGTATGTTGTGCTTTGTAGTCCCAGCAGTGTTTTTTTGTGACCGATACATGTTCACTTGAGGAGGGCTGATGCAGAGCCAACTCCTATGAAAGAATTACTACAGAAGTTTATAGAGCAGTCTTACAGCTCTGTTTCTAACTACCTATGGGGAAAGCTGTATCATTTCCGTGGTTCTTGATGGCTTTTGAGTAACGTAAGCCTAAGGTAAGAGATAGAAAAAAAATAGCATTTTTAAATACACAGAAACAGCCTCTCTTCACAATTAGAAATACACTTCATTACATAATAAACCGAATGTGTTCATTAAGTATTTCAGAAAACTGCAGAGGTATGAGCTTAATAAGAACACTTACTCAGTACTATTTTATTTGAGTAAGGAAGCTATTTTACCAATTGAAGAAGATTTAGTATCAAATATTATCAGATTGCTTGTAAAGAGAAACCTGAATTTACAGCACAGAAATTACCTTTTCCCCCAAAAGAAATAAACACCAGACCCTCAGAGTAACAGCTAAAATTTAATGTTTTTTTTTGTGTTGTTGTTCAGAATTTTTGTTCAGCTATGTGACAGCTGTATTTATTCAGCAGCAAGCATATGTTCTAATTATTAACATTACAGGGAACACAAAAAACAAAACCAATATAGCTCCAAAGCACTCAAACTTGCAATTTATTGAGAAATAGCTCACTTATCTACTTCCCTGAGTTACTGATAATTTATAATGTTCTTGGAAAAAAGGCATTTTATTTCTAACCCTGAGCTATGGTATCTAACACTTACATTTTCTGTCATAATACTATTTTGAAAGTCTTTTTCCCCCTTTTTGTCTTTTTGAAAAGATCTAGTATGATTTTCCTTTTCAGCAATTTCAGCATTGATTTGGACAAAAAACTTGTACAAAATAATCCTGAGATCATTTGACAAACCTTACAAATATTAAAGAAGTACTGGAAAACCTTGAATCAGTACTTCAAATACACCATTGGATCACCCTTGCACTAAAAAGGAGAACTGCATTTGCAAGAATTAATTTGCCTTTAAGAAAGAAAACAGGAGCTTAATTATGAGATTCCTTTCTTTAAACACAGCAGTTATCTTCACATGTTGGTTATGAATGGTTTGGGAATGTTTCTAGCTTAAGAATACGGTAGCTGACAAGACCAGAGACCTAGTTATTTATTCCTTTACTAAAGTCTTCACACACTTTTATGGGTCTTGAACCCAATGCTGTTCTTCATTGAACAAAGCAACCTTTGGCTATCTAGGTAAATAGCAAAAATAAATAAATAAAGTTATTTGATCTGTACCTAAATTGGGCTCACATGAGAGAAATATTTGCAATTTCAAATAATGCCCATTTCCATAGACTTTGGGTGTTCCTATTCAGAGTATACAAAGAAGTACAAGGAAGAAAAAAATGAAAACCGACAGCCTGGAATACTTCTGTTCCATTCTCTAGAATAAGTGTCCATCTGCACAAATACAACTACAACAAATACAACTACCAAAAGTACAACATTTTGCCACATTTAGGGAAACAGCTTGAAAGACTCACAGTTTAGTCTCATTTCAGCTGATTCACTGTGGCACATTTAATGTCAGCCTCTCCATATTTTAATCCACATATTTGAAGTTTGTTATAACAGTGACCAGTGTTCCACAACTACAGTAACATGAGCATCCACCGCACCTTCATGGTGTGGAGGCAAATGGATGACATGAAGGGAATAGGCTGGATCATTAGACTGTTTTACCAGAGCAGGAAAGAGTGACAAGTCCTTGGAGACAGGGCTGTAGAGCCTCTATTGTTTCCAACACCGGCAAAGACATAAAACAAAAAGCTCAGTGATTTAAGTCTTTGGAATTGAATTATTTTCCAGGAAGCAGAGAAGCATTTTCACAGTGATAGAGGCTACGGGAAAAAAACAAACAAACAAACAAACAACAAAAAAAAAAACACTTCAGGTGCTTAGAGGATCTCCAAAGATTTCTAAAGCGAAGATCGGGTTCAGGGATATATGATAGGTAAATAAGTGAATTTAACTATTAAATGAGTTTTCTTGACTAGAAATATATTTCTGGCAAATCATAAGAAGCAGGATTATTCTTTCATCCTAGTTTTGTTCAGATGGAATGCCACTGGATGGAGTGCTTTGCAGCTGAGAGGGAAATTGCTTCAAATTAGAAATAAAGAAACAACATGTTTCTATGATGACAGTGGCATACCTGTAGTTAGGGTGATCTGTGCAACATGTCTGCCTAAATTAGATTGCCTCCTGATTTTTGTTCTTCAGTATTGCCTTACTGGAAGATAACATTCATCCTTGACTTTTGTCAAGCAGGCAATTTGCCAGAGGCATTAACAGCAATGGGAATCGTGGGACTTAGTTGACTGGGAACTGGTTATTTGCCACAACATTAGCCAGTTAAGATTTTAGTTTTACGTATTTGGTTTGTTTTGAAAGAGCCATGATGGTATTTTACTCCATTTCCTGCTTCTTTAAGAAAAAAATGATTCAGTGATGGAATGGAAGTCAACCCTCTTACAACTAGAGTAGTTCCTAAAGTATAATGACAAACAGACTACAGCTAGTCTGCCCAGAGTTTTTTTTGTCTTGTTTTTACACACACACACCTGACAGAGGTCAATAATGGAGATGCACAGAATAGCCTTCCAGTTTAAAGAGAGCAGTTGAGCCACTGCTACAAGGAGCACACTGTGAAGCAAAAGCCCATAGAAGCAAGACCTCGGTTTCTGCTGGTTGTGTATGGAGAAAACAATAAATCCCATTATTTTAAAACAACTGTGTGGTGCCTAAAGCTAGATAAAATGCTTCCTGACACCATCTGCAGCAAGAAGGCCTACAGAACTGCATGGATGCAACACTTCCCAAGTTAGGGGAAGACACTTCCCTTGCTAGGGAAGACAAAAGACGACTACACTAGAGCAGGTGAATGCCTCTGGAGAAATGGCACTCATGACATCCCAATCGGTCTTTGAAAGCAGTGTCCAGAAGCAACAAACCAAATTAAACTTTTTCCTGAAAAATAAACATTTCCAAGATCTCTTTCATACTATTGAACAGTATCTAACACGTGAAAACATATACAAATATACACTTTAAAAACAAAAAGTCCTCATTCTTAAGAACTTGAGATGCCTGTGCTACTTCTTACTTAGGTTTTCCATTGATATCACTCTGAGAAACACTTAAACAACGATAACCATGTGACAGGTCATAAAGTAGTGAGCAGTGTAAAGAATCAGCTTCTATGAACAAAGCCTGAAAATCTGACATGAAAAATCTGATTTGCAAGATAAAATCTGAAGCTTTCAGGGCATTACTATGGAGAAAATTATGATAAAACATTTACAATGCTTTTATTTAAGTATTACACTCTGCATGTCAGGTATACATACTTAAATATTTAAGAGCTCTGCTTCAGTAAAAGCAATCAAAGTTTTCCCCCTTCATCCTATGCAGCAACTGACCAAGTTCTTCTGGAGGAACTGGAGACATATATTATCTGATGCTATGCAACTCTTCTGAAGCGCAACCTGCATGTTAATTTAAATTAATTGCCACAATTCTAATATGTTTAGAATTGATACAAATGATTATTTTTGTAAGTACTGGGGAAACATGAAAATATCTTACCGCAATAGTTCCATTGCACTTTTGGGACTGGCAAACACCTGTTATTCTGTTTGGAATCAGCACATCATCCCAGCAAGATGGGCCCTTTAAAGGAAAACAGAGCATATAAAAGGTTTTAATCTACTTATTAAAGTAAACACATAAAAGTTAGTTTTGTTCCTCTCTTCCTACTCCCACTTCAGTTTTAGAGTTTTTCTAATGGTTTTATTAAATTAATGTCGAAGAAGTACAATCAAATTACGTGAGAATATCCATAAGTAAAGCTCAATAATTAAAGTATAAAGTTCCTCCATTCCAAGGTTAACGTTGCGAACAGGAGGCAAGCAGTAAGTGTGTTTTCTCAGCTTAAGACTGATACTAACTCCGTTATGATTAAAAGGCTACAAAGATTCATATTCTGGTTCAGCACAGCTTGTCTACAGATGACTGAGGGCAAAAAGGAAAGAAAGAGTTGAAAATTGAATTGACAGTTAGAAATACTAGAGCATAAAATAGGTTAAGTAGTTTTTCTATATTAGCTGTTTAAGTAACAGTTCACTCCTAAGTACACTAAAAACAAAGAAAACACAAAACATGTAAAACAAAGATAGTATCAATAATTAAGATATGTATTACTCTTAATACTCAGAGCATTTGGAACCAAAACATCATGAAATATTCAAAATTTACTTATGTCCTGGAGTGATGAATGGGAAGATAGCATTTCTAAATTTCTTCTTTATTTCTTTCCTAATAATCATTAAAATGTGATTGACTTTGATGATCTTTACTAAACACTCAGGTAGCATTTCAGTGGAATTAACTGTCATAGCTTCTAGGTATCATTTCTGACTGGTAACAGTTACCTCAAAATTCATTATGTATATATAAACTGTATTTACTTTCTCAGTGCATAGCACTTAATATTAACATCAATTTAATTCCCTCTGCTACTTCACTGACTAGTAATTGAGTATCCTAAGCATCTTTCAGCACATCTTCAGTCAGCCATCATTTTTTATTCTACTAAACTATTTATTACGGAAAAGCATCATCACCATACAACACACCATTTCATTCAAGCCACTTAATAAATATCATGAACAGTGTTGGTTTCTGCATAGACCATTGAAGAATGTCATTGGTCACCAACCTCCCCTGTCAAAAGTGGTCATCGTCTCTCTCCTTTCATTCCTCTCAGTAAATTGCCTTCTGGACAAAAATCTTACAGCAGTTTAGTTTCCTTAAAGCCAATAATTATGGAACTATATGAATGTCTTTTAGAAATCCAAGTACTTACCTAACTATTCTCTCATTCACACTAACTTATACCTCAGAGAACTCTCGAGAAGAATGCTGTAAAGTCATGACCAATCCTTAAAAAAGCCCTAAGCTTTCCCTGATATGGTACATTTTTGGGGGCTGGTCCTCTTTAATATCTTCATCGATGATCCGGACGAGGGCATAGAGTGCACCCTCAGTAAGTTTGCAGATGACACCAAGTTAGGTGTGTGTGTCAATCTGCTCGAGGGTAGGAAGGCTCTGCAGGAGGATCTGGATAGGCTGCACCGATGGGCTGAGGTCAACTGCATGAAGTTCAACAAGGCCAAGTGCCAGGTCCTGCACCTGGGGCGCAATAACCCCAAGCAGAGCTACAGGCTGGGAGATGAGTGGTTGGAGAGCTGCCAGGCAGAGAAGGACCTGGGAGTATTGGTTGATAGGCGGCTGAATATGAGCCAGCAGTGTGCTCAGGTGGCCAAGAAGGCCAACAGCATCCTGGCTTGCGTAAGAAACAGTGTGGCCAGCAGGGCTAGGGAGGTGATCGTCCCCCTGTACTCAGCTCTGGTGAGGCCGCACCTCAAATACTTTGTTCAGTTTTGGGCCCCTCGCTACAAGAAGGACATTGAGGTGCTTGAGCGAGTCCAGAGAAGGGTGACGAAGCTGGTGAGGGGCCTGGAGAACAAGTCCTATGAGGAGCGGCTGAGGGAGCTGGGATTGTTCAGCCTGGAGAAAAGGAGGCTCTGGGGTGACCTTATCACTCTCTACAGGTACCACAAGGGAGGCTGTAGTGAGGTGGGGGTTGGTCTGTTCTCCTACGTGCCCAGTGACAGGACAAGGGGGAATGGCCTAAAGTTGCGCCAGGGGAGTTTTAGGTTGGATCTTAGGAAGAACTTCTTTACTAAAAGGGTTGTTAAACATTGGAACAGGCTGCCCAGGGAAGTGGTGGAGTCACCATCCCTGGAGGTCTTTAAAAGATGTTTAGATGTAGAGCTTAGGGATATGGTTTAGTGGAGGACTTGTTAGCATTAGGTCAGAGGTTGGACTCGATCTTGAGGTCTCTTCCAACCTAGAAATTCTGTGATTCTGTGATTTATCTGTTCATTGATT
This sequence comes from Heteronetta atricapilla, assembly GCA_011075105.1. Classification (NCBI taxonomy): domain Eukaryota; kingdom Metazoa; phylum Chordata; class Aves; order Anseriformes; family Anatidae; genus Heteronetta; species Heteronetta atricapilla. The sequence continues at coordinate 47,143,499 of CM021733.1, read as the reverse complement.
CTTCACTTTAGAATATTTTCTATTTTATTCAGAACAGACTTTAGACTTTACGGCCCCAACTTGCTGGATTTGTCCTGAAACTTTTCTCCTCCTTTATTTTAAAGACCAGGCCCATCATGCACCTTCCAGTCTTATAGAATCAGAATGAATTTGTGAGAGAGGTTGTGAACTCTGTTCCAAGATTTGCTATTTCACACTGAGTCCTTCAGAACTCAAGCACTAATTCTATGTGTCTTCCTTCCATTTGTTCCATACTCCATACTTCCTATGCTCATATTGCAGATAAACCCTGTGCCAAATCCCTAGAGGTGTTTCTAAACGGTACTGCTCAGTTTCCTTTGTGGATTAACAAGCTAAATAACTAAGCCTCTTTGAATGCATCTCTTGTATAGCAATCATATGTTGGTCTCATTCACTTTCTGCTCCTGTTACACTTTAAGAGGACTGAGTAACAGTTTTTCTGTTGTTTGCTACTTATAACCATTTTTTTCCAAGTGCATAATTGCAGTCTTATATTTAAAGAGGAGGGTTTTTTTTTTGTTTGTTTGTTTTTTTTTTTACTTCTGTAATTACTCATAATCTTCCTGAAAGATGCCCCTTGGATTTTAATAACCTCCTTTTCTTTTTTTCTTTAACCCTACAACTCAGTCACGCAAGCTTCCTTTCAGTTCTCCTTTATTCTAGGATCAAAAGATCATGTGCACAGAAATTAGTGTCCATGCCTCCTAGAATACTTAGCTCTTTTTATCTGCTCCTTCTCAAGTTTCCTTATTTCACGTAGCTTCCATTTTTAAAACTAAGCATAATACCAGTAGCTTTCTCAGATTCTAGGAAGATTCTGAATGTAAATATAATATGGCCACTGTAAAGAACAGATCTTTGTTATTAAGGTTATTCTCTTGCAGGTTCTGTCCACAAGACAGCCTGACAGCACCTAAAGACTTACTCTTGGGAACATAGCCTGACATGATTCTTACCTAATTTCCATGGAAACAATTGAAATAGCCCACTATCACTGTTTTTCATGCACTTTTAAGCTTTTGATTTTCTCAGCATGTTAGACTATCATCATCTGGTCAAGTGGCTGCTAATGGGAGTCTTATATTTTTCTTTCTCAGGCATACAGTTTTATTCCATAAGAATACTGTTTCTTGCTGACTTGTGAAAGACAAAGACGACTAACAAGTTAATCTCTCTAACATCTATCCTTTTACCTTCATCTTCATATTTGTTAGTATGCATTTATTAGAATAGGTATTTTTCCTATTTAGTATGTTTGTATCTCTCTGGATAATCCTCATTTAATTTATACACTCAGGAAGAGGGTAGTAGAAAGAAGTGGCAAGAAGGAAGGGTGCTTTATAAAATTGTTATAAAAATACACAGACTCTGAAGCTCCAATGCTTTTTCTGATCCTGTTAATAAAAATCAACAGTAGATCTTCCTGTTACTTCATCCCTCTTTATTAACCCTTTATTCTACTTTCACCTGCATGATTGATATGAGACTTTTAAAGTCAATGGTATTATGCCAATATACAGAAAAAAAAAGTCACAAGATTGCTACACAATAAGAAAATGTAAGTCTCATGAGTAGAAGCAATTCTGCAAATATATGTTATCAGCTATGGTACTGATCAGTTGATTGCAAAAATAGAAAGTTTTTCAAGCCAGACTTTTTACAGTTATTAATCCTTTATCTTCACTAGAGTTATTTCAGAAGGAAGCTTCCCAAGTATTCAA
>CM021733.1:47105137-47141747 GCA_011075105.1 Heteronetta atricapilla | reverse complement strand
CTCTTATTGAACTTCATGCGGTTGGTGATCGCCCAGCTCTCCAACCTATCCAGATCCCTCTGCAAGGCCTTTCCACCCTCATCCGAGTCCACAACTCCTCCAAGTTTGGTGTCATCAGCAAACTTGCTCAAAATACCTTCTATTCCTACATCCAGATCGTTTATAAAAATATTGAAAAGTACCGGCCCTAAAATGGAGCCTTGAGGGACCCCACTGGTGACCGCCCGCCAGCCTGACGCAGCCCCATTCACCATAACCCTTTGGGCCCTGCCCGTTAGCCAATTGCTCACCCATCGGATGATGTTTTTATTTAGCTGTATGGTGGACATTTTGTCCAGTAGGATCCTATGGGAAACCGTGTCAAAAGCCTTGCTGAAGTCCAAAAAAATCACATCAGCTGGTTTCCCTTGGTCCACCATACGGGTGATCTTATCATAAAAGGAAATCAGGTTAGTTAGGCAGGACCTACCCTTCACAAACCCATGCTGGCTGGGACCAATGACTGCTTTGTCTCAGGTCTGGGTCCATAATCAGAAAAATCTAAGGCAGCACAGTAATTCTTAAAAAAAAAAAAAAAAAAAAAAAAAAAAAAAAAAAAAAAAAAAAAACCACCATGCAGAAGATCATTTGTAAGGCTGATATTCCAGAAAACTGCCTATTTCAAATTGATTCAAGTGTGTGAGTATATTGATTATGCCACTATAGTATGAGAAATCAGCAGCTGATTTGCAAAATATAATCAAGCAATCACCCTTACAGAAACCAGAACAGAAAAGAACTCATGTAATAGTCACTTGTTTGAGTTCAGCATCTACAAGTACCGTGGCATCAGGTCCAAATACATTTAATACAGTAATATCCTTTTAGTTACTAACAGTAATCACAAAATAATGTGAGTTTCGTGGTCACTTTCATAAGGTCCCATCTACAAGGGAAAGCTAGCATGCTACATGGCATGGTGTGACCTTCGTCATCTCATACTCTGCAATAACTTCCTTTAGACACTTCTCATGCACACAGGAATAGTCTTCACAAGAAACAGCTCTGTTCAAAAGCAGAATGAACTAGCAGCACAGTCCCACATAACCAGCAGCTACTTGTCTGTTCACTCACACCGTAGCTTACAACTTCCTTATTTCTCCTCATAAAGCAAAAAAGCATCATACCCACCATTTCTTTGCATTAATTACAGCAATGGACACAGAAGAAAGTCAGATGCACTTAGCTCTTCTGATAAAGTGCTTTTGAGTTACAGCTAACTCTAGGTAACATTATCTGTTTTCACACAAGATGAAGTTCTTAAGGACAGGTTGATCAAGCAGCAAAAATCTAAGAGGCAGAGACAAAATATCTTTCCTTTGTGCCCAACTGTGAGAAGTGGTAGAAATATATATAACATATATAAGATATATACTTAATGCATTCACAATACATTACATGCATATGTAAAATGAACTAAAAAAAGTCTCCCTCCCCCAAAATTAATGCATTATTTTCCACATTTGTAATAAAAGCAATTCTCCTTTCCCAGATATGTGCTTGGGCTTCTTCATGGTCATTACAATATCATTAATATTAAAGTATACACTTCTAAAAGATTTAACGTGTTTGGGAATTTTAGCTTTCCACCGACAAAAAAAAACCAGCAGAAAAGACATATGTCCTTGAAAAACACTGAATTCAAAGCATTCATGTTTCTTTAGGAACAGCACTACTAAATGTCATTGCTATAATTGTGCCAGAATATAATTAGGAATTTTGGTGAGATAAGCACTTTAAAAATGAGATTTTTGTGTTGCTCTTTCTCTAGTCTAAGAAAAGCCTGTCAACTGCAGACCAGCCAATCACTTGTGTTGTTTAACACCACATGCTGCAGTGTTTGTAATTATTAGTTTACATTAATCAAGAACATGCTGTAAGAAGAACAAAGCCTTCTGATTGCCAGGTTAAAGCAACTGCCCCTCTTGTACACAGCTACAGAGAAAAGCTGCACATTAAAAAGAACGTACCAGAGCAGCCATTTTCTGGTATATAAAACAGAAAAATGACAGAATAAGTCTAAATAGGAAGAACACCACTATATCATCAAATTAAGAAAAAGTAATACAGTTGAATATTTACCATACAAGTGGGTATGGAAGTTTTTATGCTTTGGAAATGTGGTAGCTGTTCCTTTCTTTTTTAAGGTGGAAAAAAAAAAAAAAAAGACAGAAACAACAACAACAAAACAGCAAACAGCACATCAGACTTCAACGGAAACTCCTATACAGTATATAAAGAACTGGGAGGATTAAGGTGTTTTTCCCCAAGTACAAGGGAAGTACTGGAAGCCCTGTATACATCCACCAACATACTGTACTGGTGGACTGCAGAGTATACTGTACTCCCAGTGTACTTTGCATCCAGTGGCCAAGATTTGACTTTGGCTGAAATTCATTTATGCTTCTACAATACAATGATCACTTAAAAAAAAAAAAAAAAAAAAAAAACCCTCTGTGAAGATTAGTTCTAGAGATCTCAAAAGACAAATTATTCAAAATGCAGTTGCTGACTGAACTGTTGACCTGTGAAGTCAGGGAAAGGTCAGAAACAGAGGTCAGCAATAGAATTCAGTGATTCATCAAAGACTTTGAATCATTTAAAAGGCTGAAACCTATCCATGTATTTAATGCTTTGTATTTTCCCTGCTTTATATTCTCCCCTTGTGAACAATATGCAGCAGAATATCATTAAAACACATCTTTGTACCTACTAATACCTACATGAGAGACATAAATCATTAAAATGTTGAGCAAATGACCCAACCAAGGGACAAGTATTAATGCAGAAGGATTTTTAAAAGAATGTAAGAAATTCCAGGTACTTGAGTGTGTTTAAAAATCAGCATATAAGTCACTGAAAAAGTGCTAAATCTAATGCAAGCCATGCAAGCACTCAGCCTCTTCTGCAAAATAATGGTTATTAACCTGTCTAAATGAGAGTATTTGAAGAGTTATCTCTTGTATGGTTCCCCCAAGCATGAGTTTAGTATCTTAAGACAATAAGACAAGAAAGCTCCCCAGTATATGAGGATTATTAAAAAAAAAAAAAAAACAACACCTGGTTTCCTTTTTTGCCACTCCATAACAGAAGAATCCACACTAAATTTCCACTTTTAACTGCCTCTAGTGCCAGTATGGAAGGAAAACACCGGCCCCCAGAGTGCAGCAAGAGGAAGAACCGGGACAATAAACAGGCATACACAGACACAGCTTAATACAGGCATGAATACTACATGAACAGCAATGGATCCCACCTACTATCACAAATCTAACACATCTTAGCAGAGATGACAATTTTTTAGCTGTTGTTTTCTTCTGCTCTTATCAATGTCAAAGAAGAGGTCAGATGGTCAGTTCCTGGAGGCTCACAGTTGTCTCAGGACCAATGGGGAGGCTAGAGAAGGGTCAGCAGGTGGAACAGCCCCAAGGAACTAGACAAAACCTTGAGTATGTCAAAAGAACAGTGATTTTTCTTGAACAGATAAACACAGTGATTAAGCCTGACTACCACTGTTGAAAAAAAAAAAAAAGTGTTCTTACTTGTTCTCAGTATTCCTAACCTAGAACACGATTTGCTCTTCAAGCTCCACACTTACTATTAAACTGACACTGATGAATGCTAGATCTTTTGTTCTGTGCACAGTACATGATGTGACACATTCAAATAAAAGCTTTCATTCTATTTTATTAGTGCAATAACAGAGATGACAAATTAAGACTTTTAGATAAACCTATTAAGAATTTATAAAACATACATCAGTATAACTTAACAGAGCTATCTGATCATCTTTTCAAGCACTTACTGGGAATAACCTAGCTGCTATGTTAATGATACTCAATTAGACTCAGAAGAAAGAGTCACATGTGTTTCTAATAGTAAACAGATTTACTACTGAATAGAAATGAGATCTCCAGCCTACTTGAATTGTAACATTCATGTAAAACTCCATATTCCAGAATTCCTTATATCTTAATGATTATGAATACAGTTTGACTATGTTTATTAGACGCTAACTAGATTTCTACTGAACACTCAGATGTCATGTAGATGTTCCTTATTCTCAAGTAGAATTCTATGAATAATAGTACTTGGGTTTGCACAAAATGCATTTCTTAAAATTCCCAAAGCAATGTCTAACAGCATCCATCAGCAGAGACAGAAGACAACAATAAGTTTTATAAAGAAACTGCACAGTGCTTGCTAGCCTTTTACAGATGTTTTATTTAAACATTACTTGAAAAATTATCTTACATAATCTATTGCAGGTAAAAACTACCAGACTGACAACTTTTATGACCCAAATTCTCTCCTTAGCCACAAACCTCACCACAGAGGCAGAGGTAATTAAAGAATACCCACAGTTTACACAGATCTTCAAAGGCTGCTGCTAGAAGCGAGAACAATTTGCATTCTAAACTACTAATTTTTTTGACTTTTCCTCTCAGAGGGATACGAGCTGACTAGGACACAGGTAGCAGGATATGACAGGCCATTTGTTTAACAGTGAAGCTCTTTTCGACTGCAAATCACACTTCAATACATGCTACTGTGAGTGATGTAACTTTGCATGTCACGCCAGAACAGTGGAGAGTACCTCCAGCAAAACGTGCAGTGGGAGGCAAAGCTCACCCATATACCAAGGACTGACCCTGACATGGCATCTCCCATATAGTAAGCAACACAGTAGAGAAAGGACTACCAAATTAGCCTTAGGGCTAGTTTTAATGAGGTCTGCAGAAAGGGAGCGGGAAGACTCATTAACTACTTAGTCTACACAGCACATTTTAAAAAAGGAAAAAAAAATCTTTTAGTTATTATTGATTTTGGATGCTAGAACAATCAATAAAGCACACAGATAGCTTTATTCATATGAAAAATAATGCTCAAGTAGAGTTAATCACATGTTTTAAGTCTTTGGAATATTGTACCTACTTGTTTGATTTATACTGGTATCTTAGAGATTGCAAAGTGCCCAGCCTAATTAGTAAATTGATAATTTTATGTCAATAGTTATAACTCTTCCGAAATGAAGTAGCTGACAATTTGCTGAACTGTATGAAGTTGTGCAATTAGGAAGACTTCCTGCGTGACAGTTATTTCAAATCAAATATAAGAGAATCACATAACTAACTGAAAACATGGGTAACTTGTGAAATAATTTCTATTGTTATTTCATTGATAATTACTTTCTAATCACAGGTATCACTAAAAAAAGATTTTCTTAAAAGTTCTGGTCTTTATTCTTTCATGTTGTATTCTAGGACATAACTGCAAGAGTAATTCCACTGATCTCAAGTAAATGAGCAGGGGTTCATACAAAGACATTGAAGATGAAGGTGTCCATAGCAATCTCTGTATCAATAGTATTTTAAAACTGGCGCCATGTTGCTAGCTCAAACAATTTTTCTGTAATATAGGCAAAATAAGATTAAAAGGGCTACTTTTGGACTTTTTTTTTTTGTAGGCCTTCCCCACCAGAAAGGGGGCTAAAAGAATTAGGAAAAATTCAAATACAACTGCATCTGAGAAATTAAACTGAAAGAGTACCTCTTGACTGCCTGAGGAACATAGAGACAGTAGTCGAGAAAGAAGAAGATACAACTTTACATAAGAAGAAATGGATTAAAAAATAATCCATCAGGCTAATGACTTCTAATTTGAGTGGTATTATCTAACCACAAAACACATGATTCATTTTTATTTTTTTATTTTTTTCTGGGTGACATTATATGCTTTATCAAGACTGAAAGAAGAAAACAGAACCGGAGAAAATACTTACAAGCATCTATTGTGTCGGTTGAAACTATACAGTTAAAATGGTATATGTATTTAGATTTGAAGTGTTAACACTAACAGACCATACTGAAGTTTGTAAATCCAGGAGCAGAATAAAAGTAACAAGCATCAGACCCCCCCAGCTTCAGCTGGTCTTGCTGCCATAGGGACTTTTCAAGCACCTTGCTGAAGAAAACAGGTCACTATGCGCCAAAGGACATGAGAAGACATAAGAAGAAAAGTCACAGCCTCAAAGACATGCCTCTGGTGGACCAGGTTCTGAGCTTACCTTACCTGAGCAGGAGGGAGCGTGCTCCTGTTGTTAGAGCTTCAATGCTCCACATTAAAAATAGTCATTAGCACATTAACGCCAATTAGACAGCGCAAAGACTATTTTTGAAATCCATCCAAAATACTGCTCATGTTCTCTCCCTTTCCACCCTGAAATTACACTTACAAAGCTGTAAACAGACTGTGAGTTCAAACTTAATTCATACCTCAGGTTTTTCTAGAACGTTAGCTGCTGGCACCACATGGAAATCACCCAGTGGACTTGCCAGGGTGGGCTGTGAGGAGCAGCTCCAGGAAGAGGCCTCCAGGCACCACCAGGGTCTGGACATAGGAGGTAGCCTCCCAGAGCCCCTACGCAACAGCCAGGGCCCCCCCTCAGCTTAGCACAGAGTATAATGGGACCCACAGGCTTGGCACTAGCTAAAAAACAAACAAACAGCATAAGGTTGAAGTATTCCTAATCACAGAAGTGTCACCAGCTGTTGTGCAGGTTGTTGACCAGACTGATCCAGCCCACTGAGGCTGCTCACAGCTTCCCCAGGAGCTGCTCCCCCCCAGGCCCAAGAGCTCTGAGGGGACATCAGCCATCTGGAGGCAAGGTGCCTCTGGTACCTCACAGCAAACCTTCAAGTCTTTCAGTCTCTACAAAACTGGGCAGTTTGGTTAAAACTCTTTAATGCCTCTAAAAGATATTTGAAGTTCAGTATGGAAAAGCATTGGTGATAATATAATCCACAGTGAAGAGGGAGACACTGAGCTTCTCCTTCATTAAACAGAATGTTTCAGATCAGATTAGGTAGAAGATATTTTCTTTGTGAAAGTTGTAACTCAAAAAATAAGCTAAAACAATGTCAAACAAAATTTCATCTCACAATTTTAAATATTTCTCTAAAGCAAGAGATAAACAACTTCATATGTTTTAGGTGCAGAAGATCTGGCCAATCCTGCAATTCAAAGATTTATAAGTATGCCTGCATGGGAAATATATGAGTTGAATAAAGCAGTACACAAAAACACATTTAAGAGAAGAAAAAACTAAATTAATTCCATATACAAACCTAAAATTAGCATTTTCCTTATAATGCCAGTTAGACACCTTGCAACACAAATTGACTTGAGTTGTAGTTAAATAAAGGTAATAAACCAAACAGATAAATAAGAAAAAAATCCAAGGTTCATGAATAGCCTACAGTAATAATTTGATTTAGATATGATAACTGCATGTCACATCATTTAAGTTTAAATATTTTTCCTTAAGAAGGATTTTAAAAACCTCTTTTAACTGAGAGATGAAGTTAGAACAGTCCCATGTAGACAATACTCAAAGTCCTCAGCTCACCCATTCACTTTAATAGCTCACCATTAGACAATACATCTAAAGACTAGAGTCAGATCTACTACTCAGGCTACAGTAGTTTTCTATTGAGAGGATACTGCCCTCCTTCAGTATCCATCCCTGACATTCCCTTTCATTCTCTGTGCTAAGATCTACAGTGCCTTATTTCCTCTGCTTTTAAATTGTCTGAAGGGTCTCCTGCCCATTCCTTTTGCCCACAATCGGAGAATGCTAGATAATTTAAGGGAAAAATAAGGCAGAAAAATGCTAATGGATTCTAAGAATAAATTTCTCAACTAATCAACACAAAGGTCTAAAGCAGAAAGGCCACTAGCAAGACACTGCTTCTTAAGGTGATCAAGCAAATTTTTCCATTACTACAGTTATGTAGAACTGTAACAATCAAGATTACACACCACAGTACCTCTAGAAAATAGGTTGCTATATAGTCCATTCTTGATTTTACACATAATCAAAAACCCTGAAAGACAAAACATTACCAGTTACAGCAACAATATCTCAAATGTTCCAAAGGGAATTTAATAGGATCTAAAAAGCTTTTTTAAATGCTTAAGAACAAACTACATTAGGGCCTTCCATTGCCGCCTTTCCTATTTTTCCTGAGTGCTGTTGTTGTAAACTTCACATACCCACAAGTGAACACATCTTTATTTTAAATATACAGAAATACAGAAAATCCTGCCTCAGGTGGATTATTCATATTTATTCAAAATTCATTTAAGGTTATGTTCCAAATGTGCTTTATTCTGTTAAATACAAAAAAAAAAGCACAATCCTGCTAACACAAAAGAAATAAAAATATGCTTCTTAAAGCATTTTACACAAGCACTCATGTAGTGTTAAAGAATTAAAGCTGTGCCAGACAGGTCAGTAAAAGCTGCATGACAGACTGTGTGTGTCACACAAAAACCTCAGCTGGCAGGCAGGCATTTGAGCATAAAAAAACAGCGAGAGCAGCTAGTAAGACAGCCTGGGAAGAAATAAAGAAAAAACAGGAAAAGGGACCAAAAAGTAAACAATGACAACAACAAAGCAGGAACTAGAAATAAGGACAAGCAAGCAGTCACATCTTTGCAGTAGAACTGCCACATAACTGTTGCAGGACAGAGAGGAGAGGGTCTCTTCTCACAGCAGAAAATTCCAAATTCAATAGCCTATTTTGGATTAGTGTACCTTCAATCTATCCAAACCAGAGTCTGATCTATGCTAAATCTTTGAAGTAGACAAGTGTTACATTAAAAAAAAAAAATACTGACAAATTAGAGGTCTGTGCAATCACCAATTGCGTGGAGCTTAAGAAGAGATAGTGGTCAGGCATTGGAACAAGCCCCTAGGGCAGTGGTCATGGTCCAAGCCCAGGGAGTTCAAGAAACATTTGGACAATGCTGTCAGACATATGGCTTGATTTCTAGGTGGTCTTGCGCAGAGCCAGGAGTTGGACTCAATGATCTTTGTTGGTCTCTTCTAACTCAGTGTATTCTACAAAAAAACCCTGTCTGTTGCTGTCTCCAGTAAAATGACCTGTAGAAATGTGACACGCAAGCAAATTTCAGCACACATCACAGACATCAAGGTATTGCATATACAGGGAGGAGTACAACTGGATGCAAAACAACCACTGGATACCACTACCAAATAACAAGGAGATACATTCCTGCAATCTAGTATCAGACTCCCAGACTACCCCTAAAAGAGTTTTTAAGACCACAGCTAAGCCTTTTCTTCTCTTCCTCCCCTTCTTCTCTTCCCCCATGAAACTTGAATGGATTTAAAAAAAAAAAAAAAAAAAAAAACACACACAGGTACAGTTTAAACACTAGACCAGATGAAAAAATGCCTTAATCTTTTATAAGTTTTCACCTAAATCATGAAATAAGTGAAAAAACTCAGGCTAAAGGAGCACTGAACCCAACTTTCCTGTTTTCTGACACAAGCTCTTGAGGAGGCCACTGCATAAAAGGAGTGCCCCTACCTCTCTGAATTTTGTAACAACTCCATCTTGTTTGTACATACAGGATGATCTCCATGAATGTCTTGAAGAAAATTAAATTGGAGAAATGCTTTTTTTCTTTATATCTTCCCCGAATTGTTCATTTCTAGGAGTCAACTTGTTTAAACATGATGGTTTTAGTCATGACTATCAAATTCATATGCTCCTGTGTTCTTAAAAGACAGACAACTACTAGTTTTAAAAGGCAATTGAGTAAGGCACCATGTTTCAAGCTGATCAGTGCTTTCCTAGATGTAGCTTTCAGTTTCCTTCCATACATTAGAATGAGATATTCTCAAGTGTAAAGAGAGTAACTCTCCAGTCATTGATGTTATGTAAGAAGTTGCTTCACAAGCAGGCAAATGTATGGTAATACATGTTTTAAAACAACTTTAAATAAATATACATCAAATACAATTTAATTTCAAGGTAAATAAATTTTCACTGGATTCTGAACGGCACAAGTGAAAGAAGTTTTAGTTTGGAAGACATGATACTTTTATTTCCTCTATGGTGGTTAGGACTTGCATTCAAACAACTGAATCCATTTCAGGCTAAAACCTCTTGTAAACTGGATGTGATAATCATTTTAGTGTTTTTTTGTTTGTTTAAAGAAGAGAAGAGCAAGCCCTCAGAGATAAATTAAGGGTACTTCTACCTTGCACTGACAGCCACTGTAAACTATTCTGCATTTCCACAGGCTTTATTATTATTTTTTCCTCCCCAAAAACAGTTTCCTTTTTTCGTATTGCAATCTCTTATCTGTTTCTTTGGTCACAGGGAAAGACAACAGAAAAGTTATTGAAATATATCTGGCATATTATAATGCAGGACTAACATTCTAACTAACATTAAGATGGTGTTTTCCTTCCCTACCACTCTTATGTAAACCATGAAAACAAAATTGAGGTGATTCATTAGAACTCATATTATAACTAATTAACAGATCATCCCCTATGAAATGACTTAATCAGTACTTTTTATTCATATTAACAAGTTTAGCTGTAACAAATGAAGTTGTAATAATGAAGAAGATCTAGAACTAGCACTTCAATTTTAATCAGAATATATGTGTACAGCACAGTGTTATGTATTAATAAAAAAGAATCTGCAGAAATTCCTTGAACACATGCACAAGCCCAGTCATTCAATTCTACATAGCTTCTAATTGTATTCCACCACTCCAGTTCTTAAATATTTCTTCAGTGCTCAGTTTCCACATTAAAATAACAATGAAAAACAATTTGTACTTAAAGGTCTTTATTTCACATTTTAGTCTCCTCTGGTCTGAACAGATATTACATCTGCAGAGCAATCAGTAGCCCCAGATAGCAATTCTGTAAACAAGACAATTATAATTTCAGGTGATAGCTTCTTTCCACAAAGAGAAAGCATCACCACTGCGGAGTGCACACTGTAGGCAGGAAAAGGTATTAGGTATTAGTTTTCAGTTTTCCTTCTGAAAGCTAATAGCAGACACTACAAAGTGAGTATCTCTGATGAAAGTCAAGGTTCAAATACATTGAATTCTTCATGTATTAGAAGGAAAACGAATAAATAATCTTCATACAGATTCTTAACGTTGTTTCTTAATTTATGAGGTGCTTTATTTGTCTATAATCAGACTTGGGGAAAAAAAAAAAAAAAAGAATTGCCACGTGGACTTTACTATTCTTTTGGCAACAAGTCATAACAGGATCTAATGTCTCTAATACTTCCATTAATCTGGAATGCCAACAACACCAAAGATTAATAAAATGTTACATTATAAATAAAGTTGTAATAACCACCAATAAGACTATTTTATGAAGAGCCATATTATCTTCCTTTTAATTCATACCAATATTCTTTCATTAATTCCACTTGAACAATTTCTGAGTTGTCAATACATGGTCAGAAGTTTTCCTCTCGTACCATTTCTGCAAGTTCACAATGTGCTGGAACACCAAACAAATACTTTCAATTTATTGTCATTTTGAAAATACATATAGATTTAAACTAAAAAAAAAAAAAAAAAAAAAAAAAAAAAAATCAACCTCAAAACCTAAAAATGTAAAATGAGATTAAAGAAAAGAACAATCACATTTTCTGATTCTTGAACTTTCATCCACTGCAACCTCCCAAACATTTTCAGGGAGAAAAACACTTTTAAAAAGATGCCTTGTTCTCTAGAGTTTTGGTTCTACTACTACAGATTAAAGCTGTACATTTATGCATAATAATTATTCACAAACATTTAATTGTACAGAACAAATATCCACGTGCCACGTAAGAGAAGTTCCTGTTGGGTGTAACTACTTTGAGACAAGTAGTCACATGAGAAATAAGAGAGGACAAAGTTGGTAGTAATCAATTTATTCTATTATATAAAAGCTTGTAGTCCAGAACCTGGTTTAGAATATCCCATAATTTAACATGAATTTAGCAATATCACTAATAACATTGATTTAAAAAAAAAAAAAATTGTTACAGAAATGATTATTTGAAATAGTCCTACTGCCTTGCTTTCAAATTAGGCTTTCCTTTGAAATTAGAAGTATTTCTTCTCTACTCAGATGTTAAAATAATAGTAATCAACGCCTGAGCCAGCATTGTCTACTTGGGTTACAAACAAGCAACAACAAAAAATAATCAGCTCTGTATTTCAAGCAAAACTCACATATTTTTACTTCTTCCTAGCAGACAAAGACTATTTCCTATTACTCTAGAGGAAACCACTTGATTTTAAGCTCAGAGAAACAAATTGTTGTCTTTTACAATCATGGTTTGCAATTAACCTCTCTGCTTTCATGTAAGCATAGAATTGATCTATCAATTCATGCATCATTACTTTTGTCTAATTATTTGGTATGATCACGGGAAAAATATTCCACTATGGAAAATATACATGTTCGTAGGTCTCCACTCATCCATTCTTTGAGAACATTTCCTTAAAAAACTAACTAGGTTCAAACTGGGTGTGGGGAAGAAGGAAAAAAAAAAAAAAAACCTAACAGCTAATTTATAGCCATTTTATGTTTTTCATTATAGCAGTACCTGTTATCTCAAATTTATATGCATATGCCAGCCATATTCAGCCTTACTTCATTTGTTACAAAAGCAATGGACGTTCAAACACTTCTCTAGTCTTCCTTTAAAGGAAATAACCACAAACAAACATATGAAATGTCAGTGAAGTGGAAAATTAGCCTTTTGAAACAAGCAACCCATCCTCCCCTTTATATTAAGAGAGGTGTAAGACAACAACAGCAAAAAGCATGCTGAACCACGTAAGGTTGATTTTACTGTTCATGCTCCAAAAAGAGTCTTTGACATTGCTAATGTTTGTCTTGTGTATAGGTCCCAGAGCCAAACCTCCATCTGGAAGAGATTTGAACTACTATCCAGAGGCATTTCAGGATCTGCACCAAAAGGTTTACAGCATTACAATCCAGTTAATTCTATTGCTTCTAATTCCAGCTGGACTTAAAGTCTTATCTCTGTGCTCCAGGCCTTCAGATACAGCCTATCACAGTAACACCAATTCCCAGAGAATTCAGCTCCATGACCCAAGTGAGATTAAATCCCTTCAGATAGCCCAAGTAAATGGCTCATAACTCGTTTCTGTCACTTTCACTAATGCCTTTGTACCGTGAAAGAAACCAGCAAAGGTGTAAATATCTACAAATTATTAACTGCACTTTTTCCCTTGACTCCTATCAGTGATTCCAGTTGTGTTTCCTGCTGAGAACATCAGATATTTACTAGCTGAACTTTCTCTTTAAGTACTACACTAATCAGCTACTGGGTATTTGTACTCTATCAACCTGAGTGCTGATATTTTGGTGAAACACAAACAGACACAGAGACATAAGTGAAGGCAGAAACACTGAGGGGAAGAGAAGACACGTAGTTGATTCTAGCTGTACTTAAGCTCCCTCAAGTCAGGTAACCCCACAGTCCGTTTAATGTTAAGTAGCTTTAACCAAACAAAAGGAGCGGTAAACTGAAAGAGAGTTTTACAGTTGTACTCGTTGTGACATGCTTCGTTTCTACTCGTATTTATTTTAAGAAACCAAATACATGATTTTCTAATATTAATTTAGAACAAATGGAAGAAAAATGAAACATTCTCAAGATGTTGTATATTAACAGTGAAAGCTCCTATGCATAGATTAAAAACCAAACCAGCAAAACTATGTTACCATCTTGGGAAGTACTCTTAAAAAATAACTGTTATCAAACAAGATTTTTTTCTAAACAACCCCCTTCACAACCCCTCCCCCCCTTCTTTTTTTTAATCTCAGGGAAAAGAGGAGCATGAAGAAGGGAAAAGGAAAGGAATAAATAAACTAAACGATTTCCAAAAGTAGTCTTCAGCACTAGAAGAATAGCCATTCCAGGAGATTTTTTAAGTTCTGAGGAAAATAAATAAATAAGTGTTCAAATACTCTAGATTTGATAATTTCAGTCTGCTAGAAGGCTGTTTGTCTGAAGCACTGCAGAAAGACAGGTAAGAAAAGGTAAAAAACAAAACAACAACAACAAAACAGTACCTACCAGAAACACACCTCTTCTTTCCAATAGAAGAAATGAATTACTTATATACAATAAAAACCTCTAGAAGTGGCAAACCTGCACCTTCAAACACTATCATTGCATTAAGCCCATAAAGCTCTCCACCATTTCTACCAGGAGTTTCTCTTCAAGACTGTGGGTGATGAAGAATTAAGGAGCTTCACAGTTCAAGGGGAGGTGGTTCATCACTGATGAGTATCTCACTGGGGCAGCTGAATTCTCAGATCAGGAGGATTACTTGCAGCTGGGACACTGGGTCAGTCCCAGGGCAGCCAGTGAGCTCCCAGCTGAGGGCCAAGGTGAGGCACAGCTGCAGGATATTTTATTGGCATGATGTGCTGGGACAGCACCTGGACTGTGGTAAATGGGCTCCCTCTGGGCTGAACAAGGTGGAGTAGGAAACAACTGGGAATGGCAGGTAGTCTGGAAAGGAGTGAGGCAATACAGATTTATAAATAGCAGTTTTGATCCCCCTCAAATACTAGTGGCTATGTTCAGGTGATGTCCTTTGTGGTAGGGAATAAGGAATGTGGGCAGCATTCTGAGGGCAGTTGTATTTATATTTGTTGTGTTAATATTTTGTAACCAGATGCTGGAGGTCTCTATTGCTGATAATAAGCACAACCAAATTTTCTTCTGGTACTAGACAATGCTATACTCCTAACCACCACCAGGGCACTCCTACCTAAATTGTCTGAAATGGCTGCCTGAAAACTACTCAGAATTTAACAATACCAAGGAAGCGCTCTTTGTTAATAGTTAAAGCAGTCATGGATGCTGCAAATTTGTTTGTGGCTCATTTAGGAACCTGTGAGAAGAAAAGAAAGGAAAAGAAAGGAAAAGAAAGGAAAAGAAAGGAAAAGGACATTGTTCCAATGCAACCCCAATGAAGTTAGATCAGCAGGGGTACCCAGCAAAAGGGAAATGACTGTATTAATGAGTCAGGTGACTCGTACTCAGTTTTAATCTGGATAAAAAACCAGAAGCCAACACAGCTTTTGTTTTACTTGAAGCAAGCTTTGAATACAAGGTCAATTACATCATGTATTAACTCAGCTGAAAGAGCATGTTTATTGGACCTGAATACTTATGCAAACTGCCAACTTTGTAGTTTCAATATTTTGGATAAATACCAACAAGCAAGGTACATTTTGTTTTTATCCCCTACTTATCGTTTTAAGTGCCACATTTTTTAAGCAATTAGACAGGCAGTATTTTTTTTTTCCTACATTAAAACTGATTATCTGTCTTGAGACAACGCTTGAGATTTTTAAAGCTTTTTAGGTATTGTACCACTTGATTTTGGAAGGATTGTGCAACTAAAGTAGCAAAGACATGCTGTGGAAATTGTAAGATGTCAGTAAATAATAGTTCCACCGAAACTTTGGCTCTTAATCACTTAGAACACTTTTAAATGAGTTATATTAATCATATGAACATCGCAATGCTAAACATAGAATCAGCTTGGTATCTGTGAAAGTCTGGTCCAGAGATACCTACAGTAGTGTTTATTTAATTAAATATAGACATTTATGTCTGAGCAAGACTTCCTAAGGTCCCTTTATAATGGAGCCATATACATGGTTTCAGGGTTGGACTCATTGTTCTCATGCACATGTCCAGAACTGGTCAGATGAATTGTACCCTGAAAATGCCCGTTACTTTGTTTCTGACAAAGAAAACCTAGAGTTAACTCAAACAGAGGTATATATGTGATAAACGTTAAATATTAAGTGAGGTGAATCTATCGCTTACTCAGAAGAAAAATGTTTTCCCTGCTGATTTTGATATGGAAATTATTGAAGAGTTCTTTTTCATTAAAATAAATGTTGATATTATTTATTTGCACCTTTTCAGGTTATATGAGACCAGGGATTCATAATGAACAGGGTTTACAAAGTGTAAGTATCTTTAGCACAGAGTAATAGAATAAATAAGAAGCAAGTATGTGAATCATATAAAAGTATATTAAATAAGGCATAATAAAGGGAGTAATGGGCACACAATGACATTACCAACATACAAGGCTGATGGGAAGAGTTACTGTTCAGAGACTGTAGGAATTCCCTTGGGCACTGTGCAAAGTATAGAGGTCTGTCTAGGTTCACAATCAGTATCAGATGGCAGAAGTACATAGGAACTGACAAGAAATCACCAAATAGAAATTATTTTGAAGCTGAAGAAATAGTATGTTTGTGTGTCAGAATTAAATGTTTACATGTCAGCTACTGTTCAATTTGAAAAAATAACTGGCAATTTGGATTTACAAACTGTTTTGTAAAATCACAGATGTTGTATCTTAAAAAGGACTCCAAAATTATGTTACCCATGAATGACCTCCATTCTTACTTTGCTATGTAGCTTGTATTTTCATTTAATGCCTTTTTTTTTTTTTTAAAAAAAAAAAAAAAAAAGGATAAAACTCTATCCTTTTAATTCATGACAATAGTTTGAACAAAATTAAAAAGTAATTTTGGGGCTTTCCAGCATGTGATTGCACACTAAAATGTTCTAAGATGAACTCACCAAATACCAGGGTAGTACAATTATCTTTCAAGATGTAGATGGCCAATATGCCATATTAGTAATTCATATAATGCAGATAAAGCAATACTGAAATAAGCAGCAAACCAATCCTACTATGCCTTGGACAACAGGAATGGTCTGGAACAGAGCTGTGTTTTTCATGTAACTAGACTGACACAGCTCCTCATGGGAGAAGGTAGGGGACCATGGTGATTTTTTGGTTAATAAATATTATGCACAAAACATTTATGCATCCTGGTTTTTCTTGAGCATTAAGATACACCTACATGGTGCTATGACAATATTTCTTTATTTGAGCAGGTTACTATCAATTGTGAAACTGCTCAAGAATTCCTGAGAGATGTCACATGGACTGAGCAAACGGCCATCACCATGTTCCAGTTACTGAACCAGGTCAGAACATAGTGCTGTGGCATGCCAGGGAAGGAATAAAGCTTTCAGTGAAGAAGAAGAAAACTGAGTTCAGTCTCTTTAGACTTTATCTAAGGTAGGAAGCAAAGAAATAGAGGGTCTTCATGGAAGGACAAATAAGGTATCCCATTTTTTTTTTTTTAATGAAAAAAGATAGAGATTTGTATTTTCTGTCTTTTGCTTTTACTGAAGCTGGCAATGACTTTATGACTTTAACTATACCAAGGGCATATTCTACCTGAAAGAAGTACAGTGAGTTTCATTTTGCTCTTTTCAAGTGGCATATTTCAAGTGGCAACAGCCAGTGGCTGGCTGTTCCTTAAATAAACAAAGAAAGAACTACCAGGACCTCTGCACTCTTGGGCAGCACAGACAGGAGTGTCACTTTTCCCTTTCTAATTTCCCATTTTCAACAGCAGAACATACTTTATCCTGAAGTATCTTTTTTCCAGAAATGGAGCTGGCATATTTCTAGTGTATCCTACCAAATAGCTCATATATGGTTGATATACTTCCTATTATTTTTATATTATTAAAATCTTTTTCATGAAGATGCCTTTTATGTTCTTCTATATGTTACTTTTGACTCCAGGCTGCACCATCTCCTTAATCACTAATACAATACATTACAATTCAACATGAACAAAATAAAAATCAGTTATGCACAAAGAGGAGAATAAATGTTAAAATGTACTGTCAGTCCACTGATTGGATATGAATTGTGTCTTTGCAGAGTGTTCTATTTCAAAGTATGATACAAAATGGAATTCAGAGACCTTGCTGAGTACAGACCGCATTTTAAAATACCTAACTTAAAAGAGGACTTAAAGGTCATCAAGCCTGATTACATTTTGTTCAACACAATAAAGTGCAGCCATGTGTAAGTTATTATTGAGCAAATTATGAATGATTCATGGCAGATTTTTCATTAAGCTGTAATGTCTCCTTTGCTGTAAAGTCAACACTATGATCTACACTGTTATTTCTTAGAGCTCTTTACAGGAGAGATGCTTTTATTTGTACCATTCATATCTGCATGGGATAACCAATGGCAAAGTCACATTAAAGAATGCCCACCCCTCAGCTGTTTCCAAGTTCTCAATCACAAATTTAACAGGAACTAAAACTTTAGTATTATCCCTGCTATTTGTTTTGTGAAGGTAAGCTTTTGTAAGCTTACCTTGATTGCAAGCTATCGTAAAATAAATACAATTTATTATAACTTGCTTAAACACTGCTGTCAGTCTGCAGCTAAGTTTTTCACTCTGCATGATCAACCCCCCCGTTTGCTTCATAAAGGTTACAGAAAAATATCGTTGCCTGCTCTTTAGAAGATAGCCACTTCAAAGACTCTTTTGAGAATCAACAGCCTTTAACAATGTTTGATACAAAGCCAGAAAAGGGCATGGGCTAAGTAAGGGGAGAGGGAATGCTTAAGTTAGCATTGTGGGAAATAAATGCCAAAAACACTGTGTATCACGCAAATGAAATTCTCTTTTCCCCGACTAACTCTCCCCTCCATACATGCCTACAGCAATACCCTTTAATGCTGATGTCCATAGAAATTCATCTGTGAAACTTAATTCTCAAATTATTAACTATCTAGGCTCAAAAAAGCAGAGCAGGTGCTCTATCCAGCCATTTTCTGTTGCTTTAGGAGCAGACAAGATAGCAGTATGTTTCCCAATATGAGTGACTTGGTTTGAAAGATTTGAAAGATTATAAATAAATAAGTAAATGATTTAATCCCCTTTTTTCAAAATACTGGCATCAACAGTAAAGCAAAAATTACTGTAGATCATTAATGTACAACTCCCAAACAAATAAGCTTTTAAAGAGGTAGGCAGTGTAAGAAAATGAAATGGTTTTGGGGTAGCTTTAGGTCGTAAGTTAAATAGATTGTAAATGTTTACTTCAAGAGTAACATAAATCCAAATTATATATTTTCAAAAGTACAATTAAGTCATTTCCACAAAGATTATCATACTAGATAGCTAACTGGAGTTTATAATTAGAAATAACAAAATAAAGTATTATAAGGTCTTTAAGAGATCATTTTGGCTTTGTTTGCATGCTGAAGATAAGCATGACAGTACAAAACTGTGTCTAAAAAGTTTATGTCAAACATTATCATAGTAGAGGAGAATGTGAGATTCATAAAGTAAAAATCCCAAATGGAATACTTCTGGATAATACTGGTTCCTTTATGGAGTGATGGGTAGGATTGTAAGGAACAACTTCCAAATTGTATACCCAACTTTAGTGCTAATGTTCTCTCTGATACTTGGCAAATTTCTTAGTCTGAAATAAAGTCAGAAAGCGTACATCTCCTCTGTCAGTTTTAGAATTCTGACTTTCAGGGTTGCTTGGTGCTACAAAAGAAACTAATTATACACAGGTATTCAACAATAATTGTGACTTCTTGGCTCTAGAAAACGGACCCTGAAGAATAAGAATCTACATATATATTTACTAATCTTAATAAAAATAATCTGATTTTTCAGAAGCTAAATTAATGGGTAAGTGGATACTCTATAAAGACATTCTCATTCTCCATTTACTTATATATCTACAAATCCCGTTGCAATCTGCCAATTTTTAATTCCGTCTTAAAATTCTCTAAGACTACAAATAATAGCAGGTATCACTAAGAAGTAGGAAGTATTTTATCAGTTCATGTATCCCCAATATTTTAGGGTACCCAAGTGGAAGAAACATAGGCTACCTGCAAAGAACTGCTACTAGTAGAGCTCTCCTGCAATTAAACTGGAGTAAACCCATTCCACGCTAACATGTCCTGAAAATGGCCCTGATGCAGCAAGGTATTCAAGTGAATACTTAAGTGACATATAATACCACTGACTGGGGCAATTGTATGCTGAAAATTGAACCTATTTTAAAATGGTTGCAAGTAAATAAAAACCAAAATCATTGTCTGTGACTGTCTTTCCCCAGTCTCATTCTAATTTAATTTCTGACTAAAAGTCTAACCTGAAGAAAAGTACTGCAGAATTCTAGTTTCTGGAAATAAGCAAACAATATTTCACAAACTTTTGCTTCATGATTGAAATGTCAATTATTCAATGAGGCTTTTAGTAATACATTTCCAAAATTAATCTGTTAAAACTACATCTACCTAGTTCTTATAATGGAAAAAAAAAAAAAAAAAAAAAAAAAAAAACCAATTAGATAAACAAAGAAGCAAACATGTTAGATTAAAACAACAAAGCTAATGTACTCTCGAGAAATGGTCTTGTGGTGATATTACCACCATTATGTCTTCCCTCTCCTGCATTTCCAGCCTTCCTTTTATTTAATACAAGCTGCCGTTTCAGTTGTCTGGCGGCATCTATAATACTTAAAATATTCAAAGTAATACTAATAATAGTATTTAAAAATGATAGGAAACCAAAACAAAACACAATAGAATAATATGAGAAGTAATACCTACAAAACTCAGGCCAAGCATTTTAGCTACCCATAGCTTTTTACACAAGGTCTTGCATCATCACTGATGCAAGAAATGCACAGCTGATGCAAGAAATGCACAGTGACTAGGTTAATAAGTAGTGACAGCTCATGAAGGAACTCCTGACCATTTGCTCTTCAAGAAAAAGGAACCATTACATATGGCGAGGACTGGTCTTTGTCTTTTAAATGTAGTGACTTCAACAGTATTATAGTATACAGAAGCACAGTTGAGACCAAAATGCTGTTCTTGGTTAATAACTTGTAATCAGTCATAAAGTAAGATTTTGCAGGCATTGAACATGGAAATCTGTCCCTTCTTACCAAGATGTATATCTGAGAAATTCTACAGGTGACTACAAGTTTAAGCCATCATCCTTAATGTTACTAAATGGGGATAATATTATGTCAAAACTATGGGTTACTGTATCGAAGACAAACCCATTCATCTTGCTTTTTCAAGAAGGTAAATAATATACCTAAAACCACTGATAATCACTTGTTTTGTCAACCAATATATTAAAGATAACACAAGTCATTCTTTATATAACCAGTATATTTTTAAAAGCCTTAACTCAGCTGCTCAAGTACGGGGTTAACTCTCAAACATAAAACCACTCTCCATTGAAATAATGAGTTTTGCTGCACCTGGGCTTCAGCCAATTATGCTTCATGAGCCTTATTCACATTTCTGAACTTACATAGCTGTTGCACATTTAAAGATATCACTCATATAAGAAATACTCACTTTAAGCCATGTTGTGGATCCTAAAATTGACAGCATTATGCTTTCAATCTTTTCTCTGAATCCATGAGGGATGCTAACCCTCTAAATATAATGAGAAACCCATGTAGCTTAAACATGAGATGAATTTCTGATATATTTAACACAAAAAAGAATCTGAGGTAAAACAATGATTTATGATGCATTTTAAAGCAGTGTCAACATGAACACAATTTGATCTACGATGAGGTGGAGCTGAGTCATGTTTGTCAAAAGATCAAAATCTGACCCAATAAATTAATACTGCATTCTTACAGTCTACTGTTACTGTTTTGCTCCCCTAGTACATTCTTCAACTTTTATTTATAACAGTTTGCCTCAGAATACTTCTGTTAATCCTTTAATATTTATATTTTCTAGGGATAATAACAGAGAGACGTAGCAGAAGCTAATCCAAAATTAATTCCAGTTTTATGTTTGTTTTATCTGTAATTGCATTGTAATAGCTTTCTACTTGGCCAGGAGAGTAATTAAAACAAGACTGAAGTATTCTATAACATAGGGACTTCCATCCAAACACTATTTTTAGTGAAAATATTTGTGTAGCTTCTCAGATGCTGTGGTAAGGAATGTCAAAAATAAAACAAAAGAGGGACTTAAGCCAAGCAAATAACTTAAACAAGCATGTTGGTAACCAATGGATCACAGCATAAGAAACATGTTTTAATTGAGAACATTTGAAATCCACAGGACAAATGTATCACTATTTTCAGTGTTATTTGCTTATTACACAGACAAAATGTTTCCAAAAATGTCTGTATGTGACCATGCATTTGTCGTGTTCTCTCTTAAGGATTCCTTCCTCACAGACTTGAAGAAAATTAATATAATTTGTTGCAAAAAGTAAAGTAAGATCATGGAAAAAAACAAACAAACAACAACAACAAAAAAAAACCTTCCTCCCAACTACCTCTTCTTCCCAGGCTCAAATTCACTCTTCTAGCTCCTCACCCCTCTTCCCCCTCTTCCTCTGAAGAGGGGTGGTGGGGAATGGAAGTTGTAGTCAGTCTGTGGCAGTTCATCTTTGCCACTCCTTCCTCCTCATGCTTCTTCCCTTCTCCAACATGGGGTCCCGCCCACGGGATGCCGTCCTTCCTGAACTGAGCCTGGGGCTGCCCACAGTCAGCAGCTCTTCAAGAAGTGCTCCCACACGGCTCTGTACCACGGGGTCCATCCCCCAGGAGCAAACTGCTCCAGCACGGGTCCCCCACAGGCGGCAGCTCCCCCCAGACCCCCTGCTTGCGCTCCTCTCCATGGGCTGCAGCTCTGGCCCGGGGCCTGCTCTTGCAGGGCTCTCCATGGGCCGCAGCCTCCTCCAGGCCTCATCCACCTGCTCCACCGGGGGCTCCTCCACGGGCTGCAGAGTGGAGATCTGCTCCGTGTGGGACCCATGGGATGCAGGGAGACAGCCTGCTCCACCAGGGGCCTCTCCACATGCCATGGGGGAACTTCTGCTTTGCCTGGAGCACCTCCTGCCCTCCTGCACAGACCCTGATGGCTGTGGGGCTGGTTCTCTCATGTTTTTTCTCACTTATCTCCCTCACAAGGTGGCTGCACAGTGTTTTTTTTACCCTTTTGTAATTATCTTAGCATAGGCTACCACCAGCACTACTGATGAGCTCAGTTTTAGTCTGTGGTGAGTCCCTTCTAGAGCTGGCTGGAACTGAGTTTATCTGTCATGGAGGACAGAGGCCACCTCTGTAGACTTTCCCACCCCCTGCACAAACCTTGCACATAAATCCAATAGACATTTTTTCAAAATTTATTTCTAAAATCGCAAACGGTTTTGTAGTTGTACTGACAGGCTTGCAGCTACCTAAATCACTGAAAAATAAATAAATAAATCCAATACTCTGTCATCACATGATACTAATCTTGAATTTACAATTGTATTAAATACATCTGGTGTCTGTCTTGCATGTGATTTTCTCACAACTCTTACAACAGTTACAGGTACTGAACTGATAGCCTGAAAAAAACTTTTTCATGGATCTGTAAAAGCGGTGTAAAAATAGACTGATGTGATACAAACTGATAGACTCTGAAGGCAGAAGGAATAATTAAACCTCCTGTTCAGAAGTCAGCAATATAGTAAGAAGCTTGCATGAAACTCAGGTGGTGGAAAACAGGCAAGTATTTCCAGAATAAATCTACCACGGGCACTACATGTATTCTAAGCACTAAAGGTACTTGAGTTTTATTACGGTATTTGCCTATTCATCTTCATGTTCCTTCCATGTTCTTTCTTTTTATTATTATTTCACTCCATTTCCATAATTATTTTTTCCAGTGCCTTCCTTTTCTCAGTTTGCTATTTCCTTCTCCCCCTTATCTGTGACTGCACCTCACTGCCTGCTGTTCTCCTTCCCTTCCTTGCTGCGCTGCCTTTACACCACAATCTGTCAGCTTCTCCTACCAGCCCTTGCAGCTTTTCCTCCCCTTGCCGGACGTGGTCCTGGATGATTCCTGGTTTCTGTGGTTTCATCACCTTCACACTGCAAATGTATTCTCCCTCAAGTTAAGCCACCTCTTCTGTACTGGTAATACCCTACTCTCCCAGATTTCACTTACTGCTTGGCTTTTTTTCTCTCCTGAGCAGAGACTATTATTTTCCACAGCTCCACAAGCTCTCATCAGTTCCTTTTAGAGAGAGAACAGAGGAACAGCAGAAACTCCATGTCAGAGACCATTCTGTGGTAATGAGCTCTGTCATGATTAAGGCTTATTTTCAGGATAAGGCAAAACAACTTCATAAAATAGCCATATACGTACCTCCCAGAGAAATACAGGGCTTCCCCCTCAAAAGAGGATACACAAGGGTTTATTGGCAGGTGAGCAGCAAGGGGTCCACAGGGCTCCTTGATCACAGCAGTAGAGCAGCGCAGATGTGGCAGCTGGCTAATTATGCTGCAAAGTGTTTGGCTGTTTTTCAACTCCCTTTCTGCATTTTATCAGAAGATGTACAGGAGACCATGGAGCAGGATATAGATGATTTCTAGAGGTATTTTTTGCTGCTCCTTCAAGTAAGGAGAAGAAATGGTCTGCTGCAACGGCCAGCTCTTTCTGCATACCACAAAAGCTGCTTTCATCTACATTTATGTGCTTTGGAAGGAGTTGTGAAAGGGGAGACTTAAGGAGAGACAGAAGACTCAGGTAAAAAAGCCCACACAGCCTTTTGGGAAGCCATTTTAAAAAGGAAAAAAAAAAAAAAAAAAAAAAAAAAAAACCAGCTAAATAAGAATTACAGAATAAATTAGGTAAAAAAATCCAATGAGCCTGTAAATAATTTCTCAACTTGCATAATGACAATCTTTTTGACCTCTGACTAGTTTGTTTGTATATATTACAAGTTAAATGAGAACACATTTTAAATGGAAGAATACTTAAAAAAATGTTTCTGAGAAATACTTTGTATCAAATGTTCCTCACCACATATTCATTTTTTCATACTTGAAATTTTATCAGGAATATCTTAGCCCATTACACAGCCAAGGTATGTGCTATTCAATTTGCTACATGAAGCACTTTTCAAATAAAATATTTAAAAACTAGTAATGATCAAGAGCAAGGAGCACCAGAACTTCTTACAGACTTAAAAGGAATCATACCTAGTCAGCACCTTTGAGAAAGATGCGTTACTCCAGTTTTGTGTTAGTATACACAACAAGACAGCACTGCACAATTTGTACATTCATTATTATTACCATATTATTGCCATAAAGGCACAGGAACGTGGCACTTATGAGCATTCAGCATGCCTTTAATTTTATAATTAATGCTTAAAAAAACAACAACCACACAATAACATGAAGTTGCATCAGTTTCTCAGCATAATTGTTCCTCTGTCCCCACAGCAATAATGAGTTTCATGCACCATTTCTCTATCTACTTGCAGCTCTCTGACCTACAAATCAGGCACTTCTCTATGATGTGAAAAGACATACCTGACAGTTCTCTACAGTAAAGGGTCTTTATTCCTCTATAGCTTAGTTTAATCATCTGCAAAAAATATGGGATAACAATTTCTATTTCACAGCATGATCACACAAATACACAATTTAAGTATTGAGCAATGATTAAAAAAAAAAAATCTTCATATCTGGAAGCTATTTGAGATATTTGAAAGCAGACATAAAGGTCACCAGGGAGTGTAAAAATTATAAAAGATGAATACATGTGTGTCAAAGAATCACATTTGATTTCTCCACTCCCTTCTGGTCAACATAACTTCAAATATAAAGAGCAAAAGAGCAAGTCCAGTGTTTCTATTCTCATTTTAGTGTATAGATTCAAAAGATATTTCTGATGGTGTCTTTTAGATGGCAAAGAATGGTCCTTTAACCATGCAAATCTGTAAGAAATTCTCATGGAAAGGAGCTGGTTAATTAAAGGGACTTTGATATGCAGTTGAGAAGTGACCAAAGAATCAACTGTGCACCTGCAATCAACAACTGGATTAATTTTGTCAAACAACTGCGCTGTCCTTCAGAATCTGTTAGGATAAACAAGTGAGAAATAACTAGATCCAATCAGTTCAGGTAACAGCCTGCTCCAGCTAATTAGGGGGTTTGAATTTACATCCTGATCCTTTGAATAATTAAAAGATTTTAAATTTCAGATTTCTCTGAAATCCCATTTTTCCTCTTCTGCGCAAGATACAGAAGAGTGGTTCATGAGCTAAACCTATTCTGTTTTTTGAAAGAAAGAGCAAAATGTTCTTTTTAAGGGAAGGGCAAAATGCAATGTGTATGTCCCTGCACACATGCAAACGTATAACATATTCAGCAGGGCAGTAATACTTAGACAAACCTCAAGAAAGTCTTAGCTACTATTAACTAATATTTATAGCTCATCTTTAAGAGAGAACCTATAAAGATCCCTCCCAACTAAGGTTTCTTTTATGCCAGTGGTAACTTTAAAGCAGACTTGGCAACAACACTCATTCCATAGAGAATTGCACATCTCTTTTCCTAGTAATCTAATGAGCAGGACCAACAAAATGATCAGACATCAAGAACTTCGATGACACACAAAGAACTTTATGGGAATTTCCACTTTATGGTGGAAATTGTTCACCCGAGCATATCACAAGTCATTTCTATCTAATGTATAGTATGTAGGTATAACCTACAGTGCTTCTGAAGAGAAGCTTCTCTGCACAGTTAGTACTGAACTGTCCACATGGAAGTACAGTACGCACATCGAATGGATAAGCAGTACAGAATATACTTCATAGGATAAATACCAGGAACACATAAATCAATCATCCTTCTTATGCTGCTTTCCAGCAACTGATACAAATGCTACCACTGGCTTTAATGGACTTTGGATCAGCTCTTATATGCTCCCTTGTCTCTCCTTTAAGATACTGCAGGAATGAGGAGAATAACAGAAGCAATTGTCTTATTTCTTTCAGACTGGAGCAGAAGGACTGCAGGCATAATTCCAGATGTGGTGGCATACACCTGTGGTGCTTCCATCTGCAGCCTCCCTCAGCACTGGTATATAGTGCAGGGGCACAGAGAAAAACTCCATGTTTGAGCCTCAGCCTGTAAGGAGTACATGTTAAACATTTGTTCCTTCTAGAAATGTGATACAGAGACTTCGAAGAGCTGGGGATGAACATTAGTAGTAGTTATGACTAGTCGCTTAAGTCATGCTTGTGCAGGAAAGACTTCTCTTTAGAAATGCCACATTCTCATTGTTACATGAAAAACGACACGGCAAATATTATTGGGTGACTTACCATAATAAATAAAAACAAAAACAACACAAATCAAAACAGGTGTCAGCACAAGAAATTATCTAACTCTCTTGAGGGATTTCTTGCGTTGAAAAGGTGAAAAAAGGACAGTGAATGAGAACACTAGAGAATGTCAGTAAGATGAAGTAGAGGTTTATTAATTCTTCCACTTTTCTGTAGCACAGCTGAGTCTGCACCTCACTGACCCTGGCAGTATTACACAAATAATACTTTTTAAGCATGAACTGTTCTTGAGCAGTGTCACACTTTCATTAGACACACATACATTTCAATATGACATCAGGCATCAGTTTTTTGTTATTCCACCTTTCCCCCTCCCACGCTGCTGTAGAGCAAAAGGCAGTTTCTACTGACCTTTTACATCAGTAGTTTTCTCCTTGGGGGATTGAAATTGATGTTTCATAGTGTTGCCCTTGCTTTGTTTCCCAAAACTATGAAGTGCCATGACTGTAGAAGATGCTGAAGTTACAGCATGCTACACATGGCCACCTTAAAAAGTCAATGTAAGCAAAACACCACAAGGTGGTTCTTTCAACATTGATTTGCCATTTGTATTCTTTAGAACTATCACCTTACCTATTATCCATCAACCACTTGCTGCCATAGCATGTGACACAGTGGGGCTCTAGGTAACCCCACGTGAGTAGAAGGATTGGACCAGATGACCTCCAGAGGTCCCTTTCAATCTCAGTCAGTCTGATTCTGTGTCATTTTACAGCCAGAGCTAACAGAAAGGCAGGTGAATTTGTATACCTGAGTTAAAACAAAGTGTTCACTGGCAGTTAAGACTGAGAGGATGTACCAGGAACAGTTCATACATAAGAATAAACAGATGTTTGGTAAGACAACCCTGAAATATTTGGAACTTGCCTATGTTTTACTAGTATTATATGATCCACTCGTTTCTTTGATCTTTGTGGTATTGTTATCTATAGAATTGCAAGGAGTTAATTCCAACAGGAGCTAATTGCTAGCAGACAAGAAAGCAGGTAAACACTTCTGAAAGCCCAGAAAGTTCTTGCCATCAGTAAATAGTGCAGGTCATGGCCATGTGGAGATCAGGCCACAAGGAGAAAAATATCACAATTTTATAGGATAGGGAGAAGCCTAGTAAGAAATTACAAGAAGAAAAAATAATAATAAAAATAAACCAGTGATCCTGAGAATGGTGAGAAAAAAATACCCCCTAAGAAGAGAAGGAGGGAGAATCAGAGACTACCTGGAAGTCAACTTGAAAAGTGGGGTATTTGGATTAACACTCATAAATATAGAGACCTGTTTGTGTTAAAATCACCTTCTCTTGTTATACCTTATTTCTACTATTGAATTAAACAACAGATTGTTTCAAATAGGCTAGTTTGGGTCATGACCTTCATCTTTTTCCAAAAGAAACTGCAGAGATAACTCTAATTCAACTAGGTTTTCTTGACAACTACAGCTGGTAGCAAGGCTGCGAGAGATTGGTGCAGGAGTCATACAAGCTGGGGCAAGGACTATTAGATCGGCGAGTGTCATGAAATACCTTTAAGAAATATCTGTGATGACATATACAAATAAATGAAACTACCTTTGTGCAGTGGGAAGCTGATATTTTACATTTGATCTGAAATGTAGCCATATTCTGTAAAATGAACTAATATTGCATTTCTACTTTTTATGTTGAGAGGGAGCACAATAAAGAGCAAGGAATCCAAGGTGAAGCTGCTTAGCTAACCTTATCTTTCAAAAATGTCTCTTTCCACAATGTCAGCTAAATAGGAAAAAAAAAAAAAAGAAAAAAAAAAGAAAACAGAAAACCTCTTTCCTAAAGTCTTTCATCTTCCAGACCTTCAAAGTATAAACAGGAACATTAAGAAAAGCTATTACCTGTCCTGACACATGTATGAAAAATTATAAGATAATCAGAATAGGAAGATGAAAGAAATGAAGCAAAAGTCTGGAAACTGAAGTCTTGTTGGCAAATAACAATCTGCAGACCTCACAAGTCCCATACCATGACCACAGTGCATAGAAAAAACTGTGTTCAAAGGCATGAGTCTTAGTGCTAGCAACAGTCAAATAAAAATTGAGAAACTTTCATCTTTGTGCATGCCCACCTGGTCCTAAATATCCTGAGCCAAATGGTGAGTTATCTAAGGGCTTCCTGCCCTGACCACCTATCTCCCAGAGTCATGACCAACCGGAGATACAAAGACATCAGCCTCATCCCTAAGGGGTGGCTTTTGCCAGAAGAGCTGTAGTGACTGCGCAACTTAGGGAGCTTCTCCTGATTGCATGGGGCTGCCCAGTGAGAGATTCAAGAATCAAAACATTTTTTTTTTCTTTTTTAATTAAAAAAAGGGGGGGGGGGGAGTGTTTGTTTTGTTTTTCCAATAAACCAGCCTTTTCTTCTAGAAATACTTTATATGTGGAGAATCCTTGCTGCAACATACCATTCCCACAGCTCAACTGCTTAGCTTGGCAAAGCTTCCTTACATATCTCCTACCTCTCACTACACACAGCATGCCATATAGGAGCAATTCATTTCACTATATAATTTATAAAGCTATTAAGGATAACAAATACAAGAGCAGATCCTAAAAATAATTAATAAGCTATATGGTCTGGTTCTATTTCTAAAATATCTATTCTTTCACATTGGCAGTGGGACGCGGTAAGAATTATGGAGATTATTTTAACTAATAAGCTTGGAAATTGGAAGGAAATGGGGTGATAAAAATCCTGTTCAGTGAGCTTCACTGCCAGGCAAGGGCATTTGGATTGTAAAGTGGGTATTTTGGCAACAAAGGGTAAAGACCAAAAAGCTGTCTGTTCTGCAATGGCTGTATTACCAAATTCAAGTTCTTCTTTGTACCTTACACCCTAAGCATGAAACAAAAATAATTCATGTGTGTCTTATTTACAAGATGTAACACCACAAGCATTTATACATATAATATATACATTTTCCTATTATAAGAGGGGAAATACTAGAAATATATTCTGATTATTGCCCTGAACTTCACTCACTCATTTGTTCTGGATTCCCTGCTTTTTAATTTCTTTGTTTAAAAATAAACAAACAAACAAAAAACTTTAGTTGCTATTCTTCCCATATCTATCCTTTAATCTCTTCCTCATTTTTGCCACCGTTCTTCCTGCTGAAAAGTACTTGTTTCTTCTTCCAAAGTTACCTCTTGATTAATTTTGAGATCTACACTTTAAGAGATGCTGCATATTAATACATCCATTGTCCCTTAGCAAGAATCACAGCAGAGTGAAAATTTAAGCAAGCTGTAGCGACTAGCCAGCAACAAAGTGACACCAGTTATTAGCCCAAATAGCACAAACTACACATGGCTGGCTGGACCTAGTGACATTTAAGATGATTAAGTGCATTTTACTCTCCCTGGGGATAAGACATGTCACCATAGTGAATCACACACACACACAAAATAATTTTCAAAATCATTTTCCATTGTTTTCTATCCATATAAAATTCTGTTGTTTAATATCTTGCTGATAGTACTGTAAATTACACTCCAAAACACTGAAAAAGAAAACTAAAACACAGTATTGCTATTTCTGTCTTAATACTCATGTTTCTTGGCTTTCTGCAATGTTAAATTCCTCAGCTATTTTTTTTTATTAAAGCCATTTCATAAGCAATAGAACAATATTCCTCATTATACCGAACATAATACAGCTGGCAATAATAACATTGATTTTACAGCTTCTCTCCCCCACAATAGCTGGGGAAGTCAGATGCAAATTGCATCCACCTATACCAGGGAGATATTGACTTCCAGGAGAACACAGAAAAAGTTGTTGTCAGGAGAAATGCCTTACTGACAGGGAGAGCCTGGAGGATGCATAGATTTTACAAAAAAAGAACATCCACAAACCTTCCTGTTTTCTTAGGAGAATCACCTATTTCTGAAAGTGGAGTTTTGGGTTGAGTTCTCACGTTGTAACATTTCCCTGAGAAGACTCTCCGCCATCAAGAGAGTTTCAGATACAGTAAAACACAGGTTTCTCAGCATTTAATTGCTCACATTACTTCAAAAGAAAACACTCAGTTGAATTACAAAAAGGATCACGGAAGAATTTCAATCAAATTATTTTCCTGCAAATTATTTTCAATGAAGTTTTAAAAGTCTCATACTGAAAACTCAAACTAACCCTTTCTATCACTTGTTTAGACTCAGTGCAACAGAAAACAGTTCCTGTTACTAAAATTCTTTCATCTTTTGTTCTCCATGAAACTTTTAGAATCAGGTCTATGTAAAACTACAAATACAAAAGCATCTTATAATAAGTATCTATTTGAGCTCATGTAATATAAGGCTCTCTAAAAGACATTTTCATATTTTCATCTTGTTTTCCTATACCTAAGCCTTCAGAGGCACTTTCAGGTAGGCAAGTTTCGCATTAATTAAAGAAAGGAAGAAGGTCTTTACTCTGAGATGTGAAGTATTTTTCAACGTGTTAGCTGTCAACATGTTATCTGGAATTTAATTATGTCAACTATTTCTTCTATTCTAGAAGAGAGCAGCTAAAATCTTTCTCTTTCTTGGCTTCAAATCATACACTGAAAGACCAAATGACCGGGCCACCTTGCTTTCTCTTCTAGTCCAGTGTTTCAGAAAAAAAAATAAAATAAAAAAATCAGAGAAACATATTATGACAGGTAATCATTTGCAAACATACAACTCTTTCAACATCTGCCATGTTCAGCTTCATTTTATAGCATCTGTCTTGGCAATATAAATTGTGCTTGGCTTCATAGGTACTCTATGCCATACAGTGAAGGAAAACAATCATGACAACTTAAAAATAACGCACAGTATGGGGGCAGGGAGAGGGAGCTGAAAATCTAAAAGGTGCTCACTTTTTCTAGCTTTATTTTTAAAAGAAAGTGTTATTTTAGCTTTCCTGTTTTCTTTTAAACAGCATACTTTTGCCAGTGGAAGAAAAGTGACAAGTATTGCATTTATGAAAGGTACTAAACAACCTCAAGCATTTCAAAATGCATCCCCTGAAACAGCTGCACAAAAGGAAACCATTTTAGTCGAGCATACGCAGATGAATTATGTCAATAGAAATTTATTGCTATAAGATATATATATATATTTTAATTATTATTTTTCCTACACTGAGCAGCTCAATTATCAATATTCCAAGAAAAGCAGCAATTAGGAAATATGAATTTCACACGAGAACCGTGGTGGAAGAAAGTTAACATTTTGTGGAACACTACATCATCATTACAACTTACCTCATAATTACAAGTATTGTCTTCATTTCCTTTTATAAACTTGTGCTATAATTAAAAAAGCTATTGCTATGAGTTAATATATATATTAAAAATAAGGTTGACAATATACCAAATACCATATGCCATATACAGAAAAGGTTGCAATCGGCCCGTTTCATTTAACCTTATTTTCTATAAATGTATAGACTACACATAGAAATATTAACAATGTAAATACATATTGTAAATCTATTTGTAAATACAAGAATCCAGGTGCTTTTTTACTTTTCAGCAGTTTAAGCAAGGAAAGAAATAATATATTTATAATAAATCTTGAGATGGTAAAAGATTGTGCAGTACAAAACATTTCAATAGCTGGCTGTAAGCCGCAGTGGGGTTTTACCTGACCATATGTACAATATGTACAATAAACTGCAGACCAAGAATTCCATGAGTCTTAACCTTTAACATAAAACATGACTGAGATTCTTCAATGGTGAATTGGAAAGTATTTCAAATGCACTTTTAAACCTAACCTTCACTCACTATTTAAACACACAAATAAACTTTCCTGAAACTCCAAAGAAGTCATTTTTTCCCTTTGTATTAATGACAAAGAAAGGAAAAGATGACTTTGCTTCAGAATGCCTACTAAAAACAGCACTAAAGCACATGTACAAAGCTTAGTTTGTGCTTAAATCCAATCTTTTCAACAATACATTTTAATGTGAACTTATGTCCCAGAGGACTTAGTGAGATGCAAATAATCAAAGGCAATAATTTATAAATCTTACCAGCAAACATCTTTAAAAATCTACATATTTTCATTCAATATTTGATGTAATCATATGTTAATCAAAACATTTGTTTCCATTTATGTCCTAAGTCATCACAAACGTTGTTCTGAAAATAATGTTCGTCCTTTAAAGCAGATTTATTAATATAATTCAAGGTGTCCCAGGGGACAGGAAGCAATCTTGGAACCTTGCAACCTGATTTTTCCTCTGATAGGTCTTTGTTCCCATAAGGATCTGCAAGGATCAAGAGAGGTCTCCAAGAGCACCCACGTTGAAAGGAAGCAGCTTCCCCCATACCTCACTCAGCTGAATTCCACTTTCTTCTACTAAGGAACATCTAAACTTCACTCCGAAACACTAAGCATGCCTACTGCAGCTCCCTGGTGGCTCCAGATGAATGGAGAGTCTCAATAGGCTGTTTCTAACTTTGCCACAGATCATTTACCTCAGATCTATTAGCTATATGAAAGGGACAGAGCGCTGTGTTACGATGTGACTGAGCTCCTCGAGGCCACCATGGAGGGCCTCGAGCAGGGCCTGCCTGTACTAGGGAGCCTGCCCAAACAGCCAGATTTCAGGTGTCAGGGATGGGGAAGGCATAAGCAGTCCAGAAAACACACTGTGAACAGCCTATTTTTGAGCCTATGAGCTAACTTCTTGCCAGTAAATAAAGTATAAATTACTGAACACAGAAACAGATGGATATTAAGAAAGTAACCCGAGCATGCTGCAAATTAAAATATTTGTCTGAGTTTTAACTCAAGTGTGTGATCTCTAACACATACATTTATCTTAAAAGGACACTGTCAAGCTGTTCTTCATAACTTTTTAGGTATTTGCTACTAGGTTACAAGCTTGTTGAAACTTTTGGATACCAGTTCCAGGCCAAAGGCAGTGCTGTGTGGGTCAGGGTGAGGCTCCCTGCCAGGAGCTAGGCCACAGCCCGTGCCTGCAATGCCGGGACCGCTCACAGCCGACAATGGCAGCTCCTTCTCTTTCTCACTTACATTGTTGATGACTTCTTCATGAAGAGTTGCAATCACAAAACAAAAGATAAAGTGATATAACCCTTTATACTTTTGCTCACACATTGCTAATCCTAGAAGCATATCAATTAAAATCCATTTCCCTAACAGGAGAAAGAAATGCCAAATGAGCTACGTGTCTGTTTGGCTATTTGTCAACATAAGACTGCCAGGAAAGTATCTGTGCACGTAGGGAAGGAAAAAAAAAAAAAAAGGATAAAAAAAAATCCCTTTTAAACCAAATCCTATTCATTGTTCATTTACTAATAAGCTAAAATACAAAGAAAGAATCAAAACCTTTTGAAAATACAAAAGCAGCCTGAAAATAAAAATGCACCCTGCATTTTACAATGACAATTTCTTACCAGAGCAACCAATACAATCATGTTTTTTAATATAGCTACCCTAGATGTAATGAATGTGGTTCAACTGTACTTAAACAAATAGCTTTCTTCCTAGCAAAGTAAGCCATCGATGTACTTCCAAAATTTCTCATTAATTGTGTTTATAGGGGAATTTGGAATCTCTCATGACTCAACAAGAGACTGAGTCCAGAGGAAATGCATGCAGAATGGCAGCAGATTAATACACTGCCAACCTCTTTTGGTTGGCTTTTTAATTAGAGAGCAAATAAGAAAGCAAATAACGTGCACAAGCAGAAAAAATAAATGCATAAATTCAAGTGACAGATTACGTTTCTAAT
The DNA here is from genome assembly GCA_011075105.1 of Heteronetta atricapilla. NCBI lineage: Eukaryota > Metazoa > Chordata > Aves > Anseriformes > Anatidae > Heteronetta > Heteronetta atricapilla. Next base: position 47,106,999 of record CM021733.1, on the reverse strand, counting down.
AACAACAAAGCATGGTTGCTTTCCAAGGTTATTAATATAGCTTAATTATGTCACAGGTAAGATTTCTGTATAAATCATATTTAGGGCATCTCACACCAAAGAGTAAAATAATTCATTAAAATGTATTTGGACAGACTCTTAATCATTTTTCATGGAACAATTATTTTTTGGAAACCCAAAGTAACATACCTCTGTCTCCAAAGGGACTGATATTACAAATATGGATACCTAGTTTTTAAATCTTTTGTCCTTGTAGAAGTAAAGAAGTAAAGAAATCACTTTCTCTACAGGACTGGAAAGAGAGAATAAAAATTAATACCTGGGTGTTTTGAGTAACTGAGAGGTATTCATAGCCTTATGCTATAAGGAAGATGAATGAGTCAGGAGGGAAGGGATGAACAAGCTAGAATAGAAAAATAGATTACTGATTTTTACCATCAGACAGACATCAAACTGTGGCAGTCACGCATAATAAGCAACATATGATTTGAATTTCCCTTTAATTTCATGGACGCTCTGTCTAAGAAGGCTCATTGGTTTTGATTGTTTGTTTTTATTCAGGATGATTTGACAAAATTAGCTTTCACTGTTTCTTTCTTTATTGTTGATGTTGTTATTTTGCACAGCATTTTAGAGGGAAAATGGACTGTTATATGCTGCTGATGTTAACAAAGTCAGTGATATCCAGACATTCAAATCAAATTGCTCAAAAGACAAAAATGACATCCTAAGTTAGCATTTCCACAGTTTGTGCAAGCAGCCTGAATCAAGGTGACGAGACTAAAACAATGTTTTCTATTCAGTTCCTCTTGTAATGTCTATATTTGGCTTTCTATATATACAGTTTCTTTCTGTTTTACATAACAATTCTAACTTGTTCAATAGCTACATAAGTGAAAAAAATGATTGGCTCCATAAAGTGAACTTTGTGTGAGGAACTAAATGATGTTTGATGTCATGACTCCTCTGATATCTATCAATCCATGATACCACTGCATAACACAAGAAAATTGGCATTGCTGTGCAGCAGAAGGTATAATTTAGCCATATAAGCTATCTAAATGTGAAATAATATTCCTTTGCATAATATCATTGCTGAGAATTTTGTCCTTCACTAAATATACACTAACACTGACCATAGAGTCTGTAGTACTGTCCACTTACATGATGGCTTTAGCAAGTAATCTGAAGGAGAATGAGCTTCAGTTTTAAAATAATACTACATGTTTAGAGAAACTTTTCATATACTTCTTAGAAGTGTTTCCATATAAAAGTATCTCCCGCAATTTGTTGGAAGTGAACAGTTGGTTCATATCTACTATCAACTAGAATAAAAATGGGCTTAATATTATAACCATATGCTCTAAGTCTCACAGAAGTTCAAACTAAAGTTCATGCTACTAAGAAAGAGTAGACTGGAACAATCAATTTTCAACACATTCTCATTAGTGAACCGGTACTGAAGTTTTAATAAAGCAAAATCTATCTTCACATATTTTTTGGAAAGAGTTATTGGGAGAAGGTAGACCTCCCCATTAAGGAAACAATATATTTGTGGTCTCGTAAAATTTGAGAAACAAAAAAAGAATTATTATTACTGTTACATGATGGAAATATATAAACATAGTAACTTAACTCTACGGCATATGTAAAACAAAATGCAGTCTTCTCATTCTCACTTCCCTACTAGCATAACATGATAGTGCTGTCTTACTGCAATGTGCACATACTGACACAGATGTAAACTAGCATAAATATTTAGTTAACTTAAGAATTCCAGTTGTTATTTCTGAAAAGGACTGTTATTTCTCATTTTTACATGTAATACAAAACATGTCTTACCAGCTGTTATGGCATGAATG